>JAPWGK010000007.1:1200000-1556619 GCA_029641185.1 Pseudofabraea citricarpa
GGACTGCAGTTAGATCGCCTGTTGTGTCAACGGCAATACCAATTATGCGTGCAGATTCCCGCCCGTTGCAAAGCTGAGTGATGGTACGATTAGAGACTGGGTTGTTACCGAGAAGCGCCTCCCTAGGTAACGGGGGAGTCAGTAATTGCCATGGTTCAGGGAAAGGATAAGACAAGTCTTCAGAAGATCTTAAGATACAGAGAAAAGAAAAAAATGGGCTCTCTTAATACTTACAAAGCCGAAGTTACAGTAGGTTTACCGAGACCTGGTCCGATGTAAACGCTTGCAACGGTTTGGCCGTAGTAAGCGAAAGCAAACGTCTCGTCGCAGTTATCTGGCGTTTCGAAGAACTTCTGCAGGCCTTTCAAGACACTGTCCACCTCACCATGATCCCCCTTTCCTCCGTCGCCGCTAGCAATCAGTTCCATTTCTCCTGAAGCTTGATTCCCAATAAACGAACAGGCTGGTGCAATATCGAGACTGGCTTGGAAAAGATCGCTTGCTTTTTTGGGATTCTCCACAGGCTCCAAGTTCGAGCTGCCATTTACTGGTGCACCAAGGGCGGCAAGATTTGGTCCCCCAAGCGTACAGCTTCGGATGAGGATATTGGATGCTGGATCATCTAGCGATTGGGTGACAGAAAGCTGTAGAAGCATGGGCTCTTTGCAACGCTGGAGTCGTTTGACGGACAAGTATGGTATCCAACTATGCATGTTGGCGTAATCGGCACAGGGAAGTGGACAGTCATGTTGATCAGGATAATAGGTTGTCAGATCTCCGATAGGCGAAGGGTCGCCATCCTCTAGATCAATGATCAGTTACAGATTTAATAAGTATCTCAAAAATCAAAAATCCATATCTACGAAGTGATGTACTCGAAGACGATTGTGAACACTTGAAGCTTGTGAAGAAGGTGCTGGGATATTCGGAATCTAGACTTACCCAAAGGCTCCACAGCTTGAGTTCCATCGAGGTTGAGAGCAGCGTTCACGACGCGAGCTCCAAGAAACAGCCAGACCGCAACCGCAAGAGGCCTTGAGATAGGCATCATGTCGTGCAAGAAGAAAGCCGAGCAATGGTCAACTACTCATTCGTGCTCAAGTGACTATGTGTCAATCACGATAGACTTATACAAGCAGTCGCTTGGGATACTAGGGGTATTCAAAGAGTTGTCACCGACCCATCGCTAAAACAGAGGAGGGTTGCCAAGACAGCATCAGGGGGTTGAACTTCAACCACGCTTAATTTAACAACTGAAGCTTCGATCTGTTTTGCGAGCTGCATATAGTGAACAAATATTCATGCTTGTGAATTGCTGTGCTTCAGACTTGGCGCGTGAGACACCAGAATAAGCATCATTGTTACCTGCCTATTTAGTCCAAATATATGTCTGACTTACTTGTCGAATGACCTTTAAGGGCTGACTCTATCGGAGTTCTATCGGATTGTTGTATGTAGAACCGAATAGGGCGGTACTCGTGAACAATTAATGACCCCCTGGCGCTGTCGCTTACAGTGGCAACCTTACTGACTTTTCCCTCGGTTACAACTTGCGAGCCGGCAAATGCTGATTCGTTGAATACCGCGCATAGAAAGTCCAGAAACCTAGGTAACCTTCTCAGCCCTGTGAGATAAGATTAAAATTAAACTTACCCGCTTTCGGCCCTACTGTACCCCTGGACGATGAATCTCCTCACGGACCGGACCGGGTTCCAAGCTCGATAAGGATCTCGATCTGCGCCAAGGAGGCACCGGATTCAAGCTTACAGCCTGCTTACTCCAACTTTAACCGGAATTGGTGGAGGCAGAGATATCTGGAAAATACCCAATTCTGCTTTTTGAAAATTACCGCCCCGTGAGGAATATATGGCAACATGGATTTACCGCTCGGGTTTGCACCTTGTCGGCGGGTCCTACTCCGTAGAATAGTCAAAAGCTCACATATCTTGGCGATTTGAACTGTCTTTGTTTTGAGATAATGTATATTTCATCTCAAACCCAATTTAGTCATCAGGTAGGAAACTGGGAATTCAAAGATGAACTGATCAATGAATGAGAAGTCTTCCTTGGCTTCCTGAATAAAGTGATATTTCTTTTGTCCAAAAATTCGCAGGTACTTGAAATTATCATCTGCCCAGAACAAAACAGCTCCCCTTGCCGCTTCCCCACAAAGCCCGGCGACGCCACGGGCACAATTATGCTCGCCAAGTTCCTCCAATACCCCGGAGATCCTGGCGAAAGTTCTCACTTTCAAGATCAGATCCCGTTCCACATGGAATTTGCGGCGGCAGCAACAAATCCAGTTCCTGCCACCATCCACATTTCGAGATCCTCGCCACGGCCTGCAACGCCATTACTAGGAGCTGGTGTCACGGAGGCTGTTGGGGCTGAAGTTACTCCCGGAAGAGTTGTTGCAGTTGCTTCCGTGCTCGTAGAACCCGATTGTGATGCGGCGGAGGAAGCAGTTGTCGTGGTCACGACCTCGGCCCGACATGCAGCAAATATGATGGTCTCGTTGAGCCAAGTTGGACCACCAGGCAGCTCAAACATGGCATTGTACCAGCCGTTAGGACATTGGGTTGCAAGTTGGACCGCGTTGGAACTGTGTGCAGCCCACCAAGCAGATGCTGCGCTGCCATATCTAGGAAGAGCGGGAAGTCAGAAAAGGCTCATATTAACCTGTCTCGGGAGCGAATCCTGAAATAATTCGCTCGAGAGACGCCAGATCTATTGCTCGATTAACTCACAGTTGATAGTCCGGCAGCACAGAAGCTGGTGCAGCAGTAGTGAATTTGCACCAGTCCTCCTTTGCTGGGAAACATCCACCGTTGATACGATCGATTCCGGTCAAGGTACATGACTCGATCAGCTTGTCTCCGTATGCATCAATGGCATCGAGAAGGCTGCCTGTTGGCCTGGGCACATCAAAGTACTGAGTGAGGTTCGCTGTTACACATTGCCATGGATCGCGGGTTGTGGTCGGCTCAACGGTTGGCAGTACCGTTTCGTGAACTGCTGAATCTGTCCAGGCATTCGCGGTCCCGAATATTGAGGCAATCGCCAGCAAAGCGGCAGAGGGCGTTTTCATATTGATATCAATCTTGCTCAGTGGATGTTGGCGACTTGCGAGAAGGAAGGAATAATGAAAGATTCAAACGGTAGGTAAAGAAGGGGACGCAACCTTGCCAAGTTTTACCGTAAATAAAGTTGTTATCATACAGTAACAGGAGAAATAGATAGGGGTCGATCTCGGGTAATTTGATCTGCCCAGAGGTGCTTGCTTATCTCTGCATTACCTAGGTACCTACTGTAGGTAAGGTAGGTAGGCATTGCACGCATGCTGATGCTGATATTGCCAAGGTCTTTCTCGGCGACACTAATTTTTGGAAATATCGATTTCACCTGCAGATTCCCAACCAGGTGGCTTGGCCCGAAGAAGTCGCTGCAGGTGGTCTGCAGTACAGTAAGCGAGAAAGAATATACAGAATAGGGGGGTTTTTAAGCCCTGCACGCTAGCATTCAACCTTATTCAACCTTATTTACCCACTTGCGCCAAGATCTTGGCGTGACTCAAAGTCATCAACTCGTGAGTTTCGTCGAACTGTCGGTACCTGTCGGTCAACCTCAATTGTCAACCTCAACTATCAGTATCAAAAATCAGCACCGGCACCTGCACCTGCACCTGCAAGCACCTGAAAATGCCTGATCTCGACGAAATTAGCTACTCTCGTGATGCGACAATCGCCGCCTTCCGCGACTATTACCGCTTCCTTGTCGACCTATATATGGATGATTCCGACATCATCGAGCCGCCAGAGGGAGGGTGGCCCACGGTTTCACCCGAATTTGGACAACTTTTTGGGAAGTCAGACGAGGTGATTGCATTACTCCGCAGTCTGCCTTACATTCGTCAAAACTCGCCCAACGGCCAATGGTCTCCTCCTCACGGCAGTGCTAACTGTTACTGGGCCGACTGGCAATCGCTGGCTGATCTCAGGGGAGTCGAGGCTGGAGTAGATATGAGTGGCCTTGGAAAAACTCTCAAGGTCATGACTGAAGGTGCTCTCGATGATGTGCCAGCCCACGTTGTCGGCCTCACCTACGGCGACAGGGAGAACAAGACCTTCCTCCTCGACACCGAGTTTGGCGTTGTTCACGTATGTGATGTTCCTTTTTACCCTACGTTCTATTCCTCATTCGGTTTTGTGCCTCCAATTCCCCCTCGAATTATCCCTGCGAGTTTACTGACTCCCTACTCAACTAGTGGCCAGAGTCTGATGGGGGCGGTAAGCATCGTCACAACTTAGACGACGACCCTTCTTTCATCGAGCCAGTCGACCCCTGGGATCTGGATGAGCATGTGCCAGAGGACGAGATTGAGTGGCGGCATGAGTCCCCGGCTTGGGCAATCACAGACTTTTTTGACCTTCTGAAGAAGCAGTTTCGAGAGCTCAAGTGGATCCCCATAAACGCTCGAGAGGTCATTGCATCTGACACCACTTTTGCTCCATCCGAAGATCGGATGATTCCCATGCTCCAGGGGATCTTTCGAGAGCATGGCTGGCCATCTCAGCAGGGTGGTACTTATCGCAAACGGGAGTGTTTGGAGGCTGTGAGGGCGGCATTAGAGGAACATTATCCTAATTTTCATAAGTTTGATTGATCGACATCGTCCCCTCCTTCCATGAGTATAGATGGTGTCTGCAGCAAAACATTTCGCAGATACTACCAAGGTTGTATGCGAAAGCATTATAAAATCTTCAATTCTAAGATTTTGTATGCATTCCATTGGAATTAGTAACAGCCTGGCACCTCTCTGTCATAGATCTTAATAGCTCCAAAAGAAAGGAATCAAGAACTGCCTCCTAAGCTTCAGAAACAGCTTTACACAATTGATCATAAGACATAGAATCGTACGGATAATGGTCCTTCATTAGATCTTGTGAAAATAGAGGCTGGCTATTTCTCTGGATCCCACGATCAATAAGATACTCAATTATTTCCTTCTTAATATGGCCTGGAGCTCCATCCTGCATATTTCTGGCCCCATGATTACTTTCCTATCACTTGATCTATGATCCTTGTGACGCTAACCACACCCTTGATAAGCTGATTGTATTACTTACAAGGGTAGCGGGTATTTTTACTTCAGCCCTAGTGTGGAGTGTCAATGTGGGTTGTGGCCAAGGATACGTTACTGAAGATGCATGTACGTGCGAGGCACATCAAAGACACTATTGAGAAAGAGATTGTAGCATTGCATCTTGGCAGTCTAGCTGCTTGAGTCTCCGTCGTAATGATTGTATATATAAGGTTTAGATTCTTTACATTTTTGGGCTTGCAAGCTTGGATTCTCCTACTGTCATTGGATTTACTTCTTTATCTGATCTCGAAACCTCTGTCCTGGTCAATATGCAATTACTTCTGAGCATAGTCACGTTTCTTGGCGCCGCCAATATTGGTGCCGCTGTTGCTGTTGTTCGAAGAGACTGTAGTTTCACATGGGCGGCAGAGAATGGAGATACGTGCCTGTCGAGTATGTATACACGCCTCCTTGCTGGGTTCAAGGTCCCAGAGATTCGTGGGACATATGTCACTTGGCAACCCCCCAAGCTTCTCTTAAATTCTTAAATCTGGCACATCGCTAAATTTGTCATAGTGGCAACATCCTGGGGTATTACCCAAGCTCAGTTCATCAGCTACAACCCGGGAGTGGTCTGCACCGCGCTCGTCTCTGGCAAAGAGTACTGCGTTGAGTGGACAGGGGCTGCCCCCGTCACGACATCGTCTACGAAGCCAGTCACCACCTCGAGTACCACGACAATATCAACGACTTCTTCGGTGATTTCCTCGACAACGACATCAGCTGCACCCTCAGGCCCTTCACCGACTCAAGACGGGATTGTCAGTGACTGTAAGTGATATCATATCATATATATTTTGGAAGATCGCTTACGACATGCAGGTAAAAAGTTCCATCTTGCCGCTTCTGGTGATACCTGTGGAGGTATAGTTTCAAAGTATGGGGTGTTCACGCTTACTCAGTTCTATGCGTGGAACCCGGCAGTTGGCAGTGGTAAGAATTCCTCTGCACACATGCTCATGTCTTTATATCTTCCACTCGCTGACCTTCCCAATAGACTGTTCTGGGCTCTGGTTAGGCTAGTAAGTTCCGAACTACTTATGAGCAGCTCATTCGCAAGATTGCGGCTGAGAGACGTGGAAGGAGCCTTTGCTGACTCCTTGATTTCGAAGTTATTACTGCGTAGCAGTCACCGGAACCCCAACAACTACAGCCCCCACAACTACCACAACAACAAATCCTTCTGGGCCTTCTCCAACTCAAGATGGAATTGTCGCAGACTGTAGGTTCTCTCTCAATCCAATCTTATGTAACCGAGCCTCTGAAATGGCTATCTCAACGACTGTCGGAGCCAGTCGCTTCGATTTCTGGAAATGCTTGACTCGAAATATGAAATTCTCCTAGCTCAGGAATTAACATCAGCTGCTTGCTAACTCGGAAGTAAAGGCAAGAAATACCACATCGCAGTTTCCGGTGACACCTGCCAGAAGATTGTCGATACCTACAAGACCTTTTCTCTGGCCCAATTGTGAGTCCCCACATAATCACCACTACATTGAAATGATGCTGATTTTCACGCGGCTATTCGTGGAATCCTGCCGTCGGCAGCGATTGCTCGGGACTGTGGCTCGGATATAATTACTGCATTGCAATCACCGGAACGCCAACCACAGCACCTGCAACTACTACCACCACAGCACCAGCTGGTCCAACAGTTTCACCGACCCAGCCAGGAGTTTCGGCCAAGTGCAACAAGTGGTATTTGGTCGTTTCGGGTGATTATTGCCAGAAGATTGCTGACCAGTTCGCTATTTCGCTGTCAACCTTGTAAGTACTCAATGGTTTCTATAGAATAAGCAGGCTAATCAGTTCGATACAGCTACACCTTAAATCCTGCAGTGGGCACTTCATGTGCAGGCCTCTGGCTTGGTTATTATGTTTGTGTCGGGTCTTCTTGAGAAAAAGGCTCGCTTAGAAAAAACGGCCGACGTTAGATGCTGGCCCTAAACAGCGTTCAAAGATAATCAATGCCATGACTAAAAAGAGATATTTGAAACCTTATATGAGATGGTTTAATAATCATTGAATAATGAAAAGGATATTTAACTCATGAAAGGAACTGAATACTTGGTTGTCCCGCTTTGATGCTAAACATAACAATCATTTCAACAGCTCACCCGACTGGTTTAATAATATCACTTTATGCCCCTACTAGCTTGTTATATGAGATCATATGCCCCCCGTGTAACTCCAATAATGCAAACCCAATAGCAGAGTACGCCAAATTCATCAAGCTCAGAAAGTCAACAATTTCAAATTAAGCGAGGCTAGCGCCACCTCCGGCTCGTCAACTTGCACCTTGCTCCCGGTACCTATCGTCATGATTGAAGTTGGAAGTAATCCCGTACATTAGAAGAACTCGCTGTACTTTTCAGGGGCTGGGTTGTTTTCTGAGAGCGCCAACATTAGTGATTTAATGTCGCATGCAAAAGCGTCTGATGCAAACTGATAACTTTCAGCCTGTAGCTATTTATTTAGAACGAGACAAATCTATCGCAGCAAAAATAACAGCTTGTTAGAAGATGTATAAATATGTGATGGCACAGCTGGCTTCCCGGTTTAGCAGAATAAGTCTCGGCAATGGCTTTGCCTTATTTGGCGGGCATGACGACTTACAGTACTTCGGTACTGTTCCTAGGCGTGGCTGAATGAGTACAGGTAGGCGCAAACGCCTACGTCGATCTCCCGCACATATACCTGTCAGGGCGCTAAGTAAGGCGATCCTTGCCGCGCCTCGCTTTGCCGCAAGATCGGAAATTATCTCTCGCCAAGTCGTCATTCCAAAATAGCTCCCGTCTTTGAATTGTCGTGTGGCATTATCGCTCATTGCACAGTACCTATAGGTTGCCATGTGTATTCGCATCTTACCCTTGCAGGACCCACGTTTTACACCTAAGTGGCTGATTTTGGGGGATGCCTTCTTAACACCTATGGCACCGCACTCTACACAGTACAGTACTTGCTAAAAGCAGAGACTCTGTCTCTCCTTCCATTCATGACTTCTTAGAATATTTAGGCAGTGTCATAGGATGGAGTTTAACTTTAGTCTATTTGGCGTGCAGGGAACTTGTCGGATGTGGATACCTCCTGTTATCAAAAATCTTGTCTGGAATTGCACCATAGCGTACGTAGCAGCTGTGATGCTCCATTAGCAAGAGAGGACCATCAATTGTGATTCTTATATACATTAATTTTTCCTTTATAATAATAAAATTATTAATTTTGAACCCAATCTGCTTTTTACTTATACGTGGTTACTTCTACTATCCGATTTTGATGTTATATACGTTAAAGTATATTATTTTCAAGAAAAAGGGGGTTATAAGACATTAAAGTACCTTATCGCTTAAATAACTTTAAAAAAATTGAATGATAAGACTATTAGTATTTAATTAAGGATATTAATTACCCCGCGTCGTATATCTTAAGTCCTAGTAAATATTATCGCTATTATATTTAAACACTCCCACTGCGCGTACTCCAACAGATAATGCTACCGTAGCTAGTAATCTACTACTAATTTTATAACAATTCAATCTTGTTTCTAAAATAACATCATATTACTTTGGAACTATTACTACTACCCTACCACTAACCTCATTCTTTTCAAGCTTCTGTAACAATTCATCTAGCTCGGAGAATTGGAATACCTGTACCACAGGTTTAACCTTTCCCTCAGCAGCCATCTGTAATAACTCATCCATCTCCTTATCTGTACCAACAGATGATCCAATAGCATTGATACCACGCACTACCATCTCGAAAGGACTGATTGGTAATAGCTCTGTCGCAAGTCCGACGCACACAAGTGTCCCAAGATTTCTAAGGAGCGACAGTGCTTGTGTATACCCTGCTTTACTACTTGCTAAGCAGATGGCACCATGAACTCCGTAGCCATTGGTCATTTTCTTGACCGATGCAACGACATCGTTTGTCTTAAAGTCCAAGAAACAGGTAGCGCCTAGATCCATGCATAATTTCTGCTTGTCTTCGCCAGTGTCGACAGCAATAACTTTAAAGCCCAGCATGTGGGCCACTTGTACGCCACTATATCGTAATTAGTATTGTGATAAAACGCGAGGGATGACGATCTAGGGTGTTTTACAGATGGCCAAGTCCACCACCGGCCCCAGGCAAAAGAAGCCACTCTCCAGGGTTCAAATGTAGCTTTAGTATGGCGGAATATATGGTAATCCCAGCTGGAGATTACTTAGCAAATCCTCAATTGGTAATAACACATGAACCCACCACAGAGCAAGGGTGCTGCAATCTCAGAGCTGATTGCATCAGGAATAAAAGTTAATGGCGCTATCGGGGAGACGATGTATTCTAGATTGGTCAACAAACCTTCACGTCTCTATGATGTGTAGAGAAGAATAGCTCACGTTGAAATGTGCCTGGTGCGTTCTAAACTCTGTCTTGGTAATAGTTCGTGGTGAAAGGAATCGGGCTCGGATTGCTTACCCTGCCAGGATTCTTTTGATTTGGGCAGTAGGTCACATCCTTGGAGCATATTTCACAGTTTTCGCAGTAACTGTAGAGCCATCTACAGTCTGATCAATACCAGACGGCTCCACGCTGCCATGTACGTGCACTCACTTAACTCCCACCCGCCTGCCGAGCACATTTGATGGAACCCCTGGACCAGCTTGGAGAGCAAAGACTGTGAGCATAATACTCACACCAAATTGTCACAAATTTCAAACGTTCGGGAGAATTTACTCTGAATTATTCGTCCGATTCCTTCGTGCCCTGCAATGTGTTCTGCCATCGGCGTTCGCCCCAGAATACTGTAGACATCGGAATGACTTCAGATGCGCAATTAGTCGCGAATGGAAACGAATGAGAGCAAGTGAAAACACATACCATACGCCAGTACATTCTAGCTTTATCAGGACCTCTCCTGAGCACGGTGAAGGAATAGGAAGATCATCTCGAATCACTACGCGGGCTCCAGGCCCGGGCGTCTCCACCCATGCTCCTGTTTGGAGAGTCTTAGCGTTCGTCATGGTGCTGTGTAAGTTATCGCGGATGGATGGGAAAACGAATAGGAATGCATCTGTCTTATTTATGCTAGGATCTGAGGTTTGGGAATCTACGGCTTGGCAGGCCGGGGAGATAGCGGAATGCTGGTGTCACTTATGGCAGTGGAGAACGACAATGCCGCCGTTGAGCTGGTTAATAACAAATGCCCGTGTTACCTCTCGGCTACTATTCATACCAACCACGGGATCGGCAATTTCCTTTCGTCCTTGTATTCCCTTCATCTTCGCTAATCGGGCTTGTTAGTTATACTGAACATAGTGTTAGAAGCACAAGTCTTGAACTTGGTCAGCAACGCCCACTACTATCTACCTGTTGAAATTTACTGATTTACAGTTCGGTTTTTTCTTTCCTTGAGCTAATATCTTCGGCGTACTCGATGATGAGAAGAGACTTAAACAATATACGGACTGGGATATCACTAAGACAGCTTGACACTAGAAATAGAATGATTGACAGGTGTGCAGGACATGCGGAGAGGATGCTAGGGGTATTAAACACTATAGGTGAGATGCAAACTTTCTATAGAGATAGAGCCATCGCTATAAAATCTGAAGTCGGAACACGCTCTTCTACACATCCCCTGGTCTCAGATAACAACATCTCGTCGACAGCAAACTTTCAGCCACTTTTCAATAGTGCTGAAAACTATCAGTTTAGCAAAGATGTGTTTTCATGTGGCTCCAATCATTGGAGCAGAAGCTTTACCATTTGAAAGGACCTCAGCGACTTTATTTAGAAGGTAACCTTGAATCTCTAAATCAGCTTGTAAAAACGATAGCTGCTCAGGGGATACACCAGTAATAAAATATCTCTTCAAGTTAAAACCCAAATTTCTGGATATTTTTACTATAATTAAAGTCTCTCACTATTATAACTGGTTTAAAATATAGGAAGATTTATAAATTATCTCCTAGGATAAAAGATTTGCTCTGATACTTTGATATTAATCTAAATATACTTATAAAAGTTAGATTTTTATTTATATAACATCTCCTTATAAGTAAGTGATTTTATATAAGGTACCCACTTTAAAAAGTCTATAATAATCACATAGCGTGGTACTTATAACGATTATTTTAATATAATATATTCTAGTTATTATTTTGTACGTGGTTAAAATGAAAGGTTTTTTTACATCAAACAAAGGTAATAAGATTTAGCGGAACATATTCCTATTGATTCAAAGTAGGAAAAGGCGGTTGGAAGCCTTTTCGGGGAGTTAGGAAAGGTGGTGTTATTAACTTACCCCGCAATCCCGCAACGCATGAAGTAAAGCCTGGGGGTGCGGGGTTTAACAGTCAGGGATCAAAATATCAGGATGCCAGCTCCTACCTGTCTGCATTGCTTCTTAAGCCTTGAAGTTTCTAGTTTTTCCTCTTAATCATCTCTTATTACCGATCTCATCTTCCACCCCATAACCCCTGTCCCAGCCACCAAGACGAGAAACCGTGATACTGCATATCCATACATCTGTGCATAAGAATGTCCAAAAGCATGTTGGCTGTACGAGCACACCAAGGATCGAGGGAGTTGCATCTGGACACAATTCCTGTTCCCAAACCCCTCCAACAAGATGTGCTCATTAAGGTTTCCTCAGCTGGCCTGGCTCCTGGCGTATTCGCCATGCTTGGCCAAGGTCGACTCCAGCATCTCCCAACGACTCTTGGACACGAAGTCGCCGGGACCATTGAGGCTTTGGGAAGTGAAGTGACTTCATTCTCAGTTGGAGATCGGGTACGAATGCATGCAAATCTATCCTGCCAGAAATGCAAACATTGTCTGAACGACCGAGAACAAATGTGCGATGAAGGAGCCATGATCGGATTCAACGGCTTTGGGAAAGGAAAAATGCCTTTGTATGAGAAATATCACGATGGTGGGCTTGCAGAATACGTTACAGCCCCGCACTGGTTGGTCGACAAGCTTCCAGATAATGTCTCGTTTGACGTAGCGGCTAAGGTACACGACGTTGGAAGTGCCATGCGTGCTCTCAAATGCGCAAATCTTGAGCCAGATTCTACTATTATTTTGACCGCTGGGACAGGAGCCATGGGAACTTCTCTACTCAAACTGGCAGAGCACTTCTTTATTAGCCGTATCATCCTAATTGGTCGCTCTAGAGAACGGCTTGAGTCAGTCCGCCATTTAACTGATATACAGACGGACATTGTTGTCTTAGATGAGCTTGAATCAAACTGGGCAGAAACCAAAGGTCTTTTGCAGCAGCTCAAAGTGCTCGCTCCCGAAGGTGTGGATGCTATCATCGATTTCATTCCCTCCGGTCAGGATAGTTGGCAATCTTTGGGAGCTCTAGCGACAAATGGCACTTTGGTTCATATGGGTGGAAACCTTTCTACGCTTCCCTACCCTGTGGCTGTAATGATGTTTTATTGCTGGAAGATTGTAGGCACGCGGGGAAACACAAGAAGCGATACAGACAAGGTTTTGGAATGGTTGGCAGACGGAAGACTGAATATAGACGAGCTGATAACTCACAAGTCTAAGCTGAGCGATGTCAAAGAGAGCGTCGCTGCTCTGCAAAGTCGTACATCGCCGATATGGATGAGTGTGCTTAATCCATAGTCAGCTTTACCTTTTCTGATTTGAAGATTGTCTAGAAGAATCGGCATTAAATAGAAAGGTGAATAAACACATCAAGAATATTATTATTTGCAGTGGGAGTAGTTCTTCGAGATCTCTAACAAACCCTTGAATACATATTGTTATTTTGAGCTATGTAAATGAAATTATATGTAGCAAAAACTTCTCACAGATTATCTTTCTTCTTCAGGTGACATCAATTAAACAGGAAGATCAGTACTTGGTAAAACAGTAAACCACAAGAGTAGTCCGTCTTCAGTATATCGCAGCCCTCGACCAGTTACATATCACTACTAAGCTCACGACTGATAGCCTGTATGACAGCGACACGGATATACTTGAGGCCTACGATTTCTGTGTCCTTATGCATAGTAATCTGCTCCTTCTCGGCACAGGTCGCTAGGTGATAGGAGATACAGTCGCCAAAAGGCGGCCTAGCAGTGGGAAGAAGCAACGGTTAGTAAGAGTAGCTACCAGAAGACAGTACCTCGACCAATGGTCAATGTCGACAATACTTTGGCAGTGAAAGTTCGGAATCTTGCCCTAGCAAAATCGGTCCTGGCAACTTTATCTCGATAATTGCCTCTCCCGTCGCTGCCGCCTTTTCCCCGACCATGTCCACCTGACAGCAGTTTACATGGACTAGAAGTATTACATACGTGCCGATCAGAGGCTGGAACATCCATTGTACCGTTCACTGTACCATCCATTGTACTCGACAAATACAATATGCCCGCTCTCCACATGACTTTTGCCTCTGGGCTTTATGACCGTATGGCACCGCTTTACAATAAAGAAGTAAGTGCTGCAGGTATCGACCTAGACTTTACCGTTGTCGATCACCCACGAGATCTCTTCGACAGACAGGCGAAGAATGCAGAGTGGGATAGCTCTGAACTTTCCGTGTCTGAGTACATTACTAGATATTCCAAAGGGGATCGAACATGGATAGCAATCCCGGTCTTCCCTTCACGGCTTTTTAGACACGGCTTTATCGTTGTCAACAAAACCAAAATCAGGAAACCGGAGGATCTCACAGGTGCTCGCATTGGGGTCCAACTTTACACCATGACCGCTGCCGTTTGGATACGAGGCTTACTCCACGACGAATTTGGCGTTGATTTATCTACAGTAGAATGGATTGAGGGATCATTAAACACGAGTGGAAGCTATGGTAATCCTACCATTATGCCATCGGCAAAGATTAGAGTCAACGATAGTGGGAAATCATTGAGCGAGCTACTGGTGTCCGGCGAAATTGATGCGGTCATTGGGGCAGAGGTTCCATCATGTCTGGGCAACGAAGCGCACATACAACGTCTTTTCCCAGATTTCAAAGACAGAGAGAAGGAATATTACCAAAAAACCGGGATATTTCCCATCATGCATCTTGTCGTGATCAGGCGTACTCTCTATCTAGAGAACCCGTGGGTGGCCAAAAGCTTATTTGACGCATTGGAGGCTTCGAAGGATATTGCCAGAGATCGAATACACTTCTTGAGTGCTCTAAGATATATGCTTCCTTGGCTTCCAACCGAGCTGGATGAAATAAAGGATGTCTTCCAGGGTGATCCGTGGCCTTATGGTATTGAACCAAACAGGAATACACTGGAAGCTCTCGTCAAGTTCCTAGCACAGCAAGGGATGATCGAGAGGGAAATACCGTTGGAAGAACTCTTTGTCACGATGTAGTAGACATGCTTAGAGCTTTTTAATGAAACAAATCTCACTCAAAATGACGCAATCTAATAACACTTAACACTTAACACTTATACATCAGTCAATTATAAGGTACCTAGGTAGTCATGAATTCATTTGCCTCCCGCAGTAAAACCCCTCAAGCTTGCGGCAAGTTAGCTGTCAAGAAAGGGGGTAGTTGTAATTTGCAAGGCATTGCTGAATACAATCTCAAACCTTCAGGTACCTAATATGACTTCTCGACAAACTCAACATCTCGAGTTACATTCAACCTAGACCTTTCAATGTGTGAAGTAGATTCACCTTTGCCACCAAAAGTACTTGGAATCTCTGGACAGAAATTAAGACATCAAACAGGAAAATATGTTAATCGGGCTTGCTATAACCCATTTTATACATTACTGAAAATTATTGTTGACCTCATATATATGTCACAACTTTTGGAGTCACATACCATAATGTATGAAGAAATTAAGTTATTTTAATTAAGTCAACGTCTAACATTATTCTTCAATATAGCCCGCTCCTTTATAGTAACGCTCTGCGCCAGGATGTAAGGGTAGAGGGGTAGTAGCCATCCTTTTGGGCTGTAAAGGATAGGTGAGTGGACTTTTTTCTGGCAGCAGATGAGCATACTGCCTTTCTATCTGACTCCTCGTCTCGACCAGACACCAAGTGAGAAGGAAAGCGATATCTTCTGGCAGGTCATCACGGACGACTACTATAAAATCCGAAAAGTCAATAGCGGGGACTTCATCATCATGAGTTTTCCAAAATCCAGCACGAATGGAAGCAGGTTCAAATCCATGTTCATCCACGAGTCGATTCACAGCCTCTGGCTCTGCTGGAATCGGCCTGTATCCCCTTTCTTCTATCACACTTGCCCACCAAGGGGTCATGATAGCTTCCTGCAAGACTGCGTCGGCCTTCCCCGCCTCGACATTTGCAATTGCTTGCTCCGGTCGAGTTGTGAATACGAATGAGCCACCCCAAGATTCAAGAGTTTTCTGATCAATTCCATGGGCCTCCATGAGTCGTAGTGCCACATATCCTATGAAGTTTGTACCGTCATCCGAAGAGGTTGCGATGCGCAAAGGCAGTTTGGCTTGTCGTAGTTCTTCAAAAGTGTTGATTCCAAACTTCGGATGGATAGCCAGCATCATGCGATCACGCTGGGGCAGTGTGGCTAAACATCTGAGTCCCGGCATGGGCCCTGAAGCTGTAAAAATGCCTTCGCCGGTGAGAGCCGACTTCATCAGCTTTGCTGGCGTTGCAATACATAGTTGGACCTCTCCATCGTGGACCTGCTGTAAGGCTTCAATCCCACCGCCGCGTACATTCCAGATGGCCACCCTGCTTCTCGGCCCTGCTCTATCACAAAACTCCTGAGTAATCCAAGAACAGATGCGATGAAAATTGGCCTGGCCCCAATCCCCTATAAAATTCAGCGTCACAGAACGAGAGATGGTTGGTTCTCCAGCCTGTGCCATTTTGCTACAGATAGAAGGCAATGAATGACTTTTGAGTCTGGGATATTTTGAGATGTCGTTACTCGACATGATATTTACGCTTCAGTAAACAAGATGCTGACGAAAGCAGTCTCCGGGCGTGTCGGGGACATCTTTCCATTCATTGTCTCTATCCTGTCTTTCCCCGGCTTCCCCGCTCTCCCCGCTCTCCACGCTCCCCTCACTGAAGCAGGTCTGCCTATCACAAAGTAGGTATTTTTGGTCATCACAGCATCTGGATATCAGGCTTAAAAATCACATAAATACAATTACTCATAGTCTTATAATTGCCGACACTGGACACAGCATTCTCGTCATGGCCATCGTTACTGAACTGCTCGACGCTTTCCCACATGACGAATATGTTCGCGAAATCAAACGTGACGAGGAATTACTGTTCAGACAACCCAAACTGATGGGCCCAGTGAAACTTCAGAATCATGAATTGTTGAGCGCCCTTCATTTCCCGGTCGACTTTAAGCCAGAAAAGTTTTCGCCTCCGCGAGGTGTATTCGAATGCGACCATCTCCGTCTCGAGTGGCAGCAAATGAACAGCTTCCGCCAGCCTTTCTACCACCGTAATGCTGACGTTGACGAATTGTCTTATCAAATCTGTGGCGAGCGCACGCTGATGACAGAGTTTGGATCGGTGGAGCTTCGTACTGGAGACTTCTCTAAAATTCCTGTCGGAGTTGCCCACGACAATTATGGTAGAAGCGAGATACATCTACTTATTTATGTCCCTGCGCCAGTGCTTGATGTCGGAACGCTCTCGCGGATCGCAAAGCCCATCATCCCCCCATTTGAGGGCTGGCAACCGAAAGTTGTGGCAGAGGTGATGACGGAATGTTTGGGTGGTCCAGAATGCGATATTTCTGCTTCAGAAGTTGATGAGACTTTGTTACTGGAACACGGGCAAAACATAAACCCAGATCAGCTTCTAAGGATCATGCGACCCGAAGGAAAACAGGGTGTTACCGAGTGGATCTACAAGTCAAAAGATGTCTGGGTTGGAAACACGCAGGTGAAAAGTAGCGACGCTACCGTATATCGGCGTCACCGCAGAGCCCAAGAGATTCAGTGTCAGATTTTGGGCAAGAGAACGTTGATCACGCAGCATGGTATCATTGATTTGGAGCCAGGAGATTTCATCAGTATTCCTAACGGTGTTGCATTCACGGATATTACTGCTGTGGAAAGCACCCATATCTCAATCTTGACAGCGAACCCTGCTCCAGCCAAGGCTGAAGTGATTAAAGTTGCACAAGCAGCCACTCCAGAAGCTGTCAGTTTGGCACGAGAACGTGTAAAATCAAGTCTTGGGGGCTACAGGTAGCAGTGGCTACAAGTATAATATTAATATTTATCCTATCAATATCAAATTACGTATTCTATGATGGTGATCATTCTCCTGTACTGATAATGTGCTGGTTTTCCTTTTCCTTTCCTTCTTTTTCTTATTTTTGGCGAGAGTATTCTCTACCAGGCGGAAAATTATACTACAAGGCATTTGATCTCAACGAACAGCCCAAAGTAGTAAGCTTATCCGGGTTTGATGTCGTCCTGTACCCAACACCCCACAGTGATGAGACATCGGGAAGATAGGGTGTGCATCGGGTATAAGCGTTTCGCCTGAATCTGGTCAAAGGTTATATATAGGGTCAAAGGTTTGGAGTGGTGCGTAGTCTTAAGAACAGTTCTATCTACCGTTTGGCAGCTCCTCTACGACGCAAAATTGTTGAGTTCTAACTTTTTAACCCAACCCAAGCAAGAAGATGGATTCTATAAGACAGCATTCCGTTGCGTGTTGTACCATACCGCCCATCACTACTGCGGATTATGTCGTCAGAGGGAGCTACGAAATCATTGGTGGCACTAAGACTTGTAAGTAGATAAATAACAAGGCAAATTATACCACATAACTAAACCAAAGTCAAGATGTGACAGGTCCCTCTTCATCATCGAAAGGGATATTCATCGTTTACGATATTTTCGGTTATTCTCCACAGATCTTGCAAGGTGCCGACATTCTAGCTACCAGCGATAAACACAATCAGCACCAAGTTTTTATACCTGACCTCCTTGACGGGCAACCAGCTGACACGACATGGTACCGTCTAACATTATTGCGCAAGCGTCCAAAACTCAAATTAAGGGCTAATTTGCATTGACAGGTTTCCTCCTGACAGCGAAGAGAAAAAGAGATCCTTAGGTGGGTTTTTCCAAGGCGTCGGTGCTCCCCCCAGAGCTGTAGCTCGAGTACCAGACCTCATCGCTACATATGAGAACAAATATCCCAATATCAAGAGTTGGGGAGCCATAGGGGTAGGTCCTTAGAAATCTATCAACTTGAGTTTTTTGAAATATGAGCACTCACTGATCATGTTGTATAGTTTTGTTGGGGTGGTAAGGTTGTATCACTCACCTCGGGACCTGGTACTCTATGGAAAGCTGCTGCTATCTGCCACTCTGCAATGCTCAGTCCAGACGATGCTTCCAACATTTCCATCCCATTTGGAATGCTTGCCTCGAAGGACGAGAATGCAGAAGATGTTGATAAATTTGAGCAAAATCTCAAGGGTTCTAAGATCGTCCAAAGATTTGTTTATCAGATTCATGGTTGGATGGCAGCCAGAGGCAACTTAAAGGATCAGACTGTTGTGAAAGGATATGCTCAAGGATACCAAATTCTTCTGGAGTTTTTGGCCCAATACTTGTAGGCTTCGATGTAATTCAAGTTAATAGTAAGACATGTCAGCTTCTACAAGCTTAGCTTATTATCGAATTCAAACTCAAACACATGATGCACATAGAATTGAATTTATGCCGCATAATATTAAGAGATAATTTATAGTTCATTATCTTTCTTCTCATGATATATGTATTATTACTTTACTGGGATTATAGGAAAGAACTCCTGTAGTTCTGTAACCAGTCTTAATAAGCGAGGAATACTTATATCGGTAGTATCCCTCCTATTCCGCAGCATGATCAATCAATCATTATAATAACTAAACTAACTGATATCTCCTACAAGAATGTTCACCATGTGATACCAATAGTTGTTGTTAAGGAAGAGAAAAAGAAAAAAATACTAATCTAAGGTGTTTTTTTGTGAGTAATATTATCCACAAATTAAGTAGAAAGTCAAGATAGAATATGTTAAAAGATAATAACCAAAAATTTTAAAATCACAGATTCTTTCTAGCATTCATAAGACAAAAGTAGAGTTATAGGAATCTTGTCATACAACATTAGCTTACTTACGCTAATAATATATATTTGGAATGGTAAAACAATTCCCTATTTACCTTCAGAATGTTTACACTAATGTCAACATATTTCGACTGCTAGCAAGAATTCACTCAGCTTCTGTGCTTACAGACCCTTCAAAGAATTTAATCCGCTGTTTCCCCTCGGGGAGGGGTTTCCTCTAACTCCCCATATCTCTAGTTCCGGGGAGCGGGGCGTTAGGATACTAAGGTTCTACTTGGTCCTCAAGGTAAAAGTCACTTACACCAAGAGTTTTGAAGAATTCTTCAATTGTCGGGGATCTAGCCCAATGAAGCTAATAAGAGCCGTGAAGATTCGGTAGAGAATTTGGAAGTACTACGCTAGAGTATCATCACATAGATGTCATTCTTAGAACCCGGGTATGATATCCGGCTTCGGTCTTCGGTCTTAAGTGATTCCCCGACAGAGAGTAGATCATTTGGTCTCAAATCAGTAAAATATGATTGGATAAGTAATAATACTTAGTGGCACTGTTTATTCTCGGGCATCGGAGCAGATTAGGTGCCGATTCGATGCCGACTACACACGAACCTCTAGGTCGGTATAACACCAGAAAACTTTCCTCCAAAGACAAAAAAGAAAAAACAGAGGCTTAAGTCAGGTGCAAAAAAATTGTTGTTAAAGATGCTCAATCAATCTTCAGCCTTTGAGAAGGGTACACTAATAGTTTTCGTGGCTGTTGCGATCTCCACAGTAAGTAAGCTGTTATTCCTCCCCGAAACCCACGAAAAGAAATGTTGTAATGATTTTATTACGCATAGCAAATGCTTACAAACAGCTAGATTATAGTCTACAATATTCTTACGAATCCCTTGTTGCGATTGCCGGGACCCTGGTACACCAATTTCTCATCAGGCATCCTCAAATACAAAATCATCAAAGGGCAAAGAGCTTTATATGTTCACGAACTCCATTGCAAATACGGTTAGTACCAAAACCTACGAATCACGACATAAACTTATCCATATCTGTTACTAACTACTGTAGGTGCTGTTGTTAGGGTGGCCCCGAATGAAGTACACGTTTCCGATGTAGCGGCTACAAAGCAGATTCATAATGTCAAAAGCTCCTTCAAAAAGTCGCCGTGGTACAAGTCTTTCACGCCTCCAACGGTTACAAATGTGTTCAATACAAGTGACATCGACGTTCATCGTCATCTCAGGCGGCTTCTTTCATCACCAATGTCGGAATCCTCGCTAAAGCAGGTTGAAGTGTACATTCGCCGGAACATGGACCTCGCAGTTAAAGGAATATCAGAGGAGATGGTGCATCGGGGTGCAGCGGATGTTTTTAAGTGGTGGATGTTCATGGCGACTGATGTGATCGGAGAGCTAAGTTTTGGGGAATCCTTCAAGATGCTGGAGTCTGGCAAGGTAAGTGCACGCTTCTCCCTACGAGCGCACGCAAGATCGCCAATCTGGGGGTAACTAAGCTGATTGGAAATCATAGAAAAATCAATACATTCTGGATATCGAAACAAATGGGCTTGCCGGGGGCATTCGCGGAACCTTTCCATTTATGGCCAGAGTATCAAAAGTGATCCCCATACCTGCTTTCGAGGCAGCAGCCGAATCTGCGAAGCGCCTGCGGCAGTACGCAGAACAGTCAGTTGCGCGATCAAAACGAATAGCCGCCGAAGTTGAAGCCTATCCAATGCTTCTTAAGAAACTATTCCGTAGCGATGAAAACGGGTTGTCTGATGGAGATATTGTGAATAATTCAATGGCATTCATTATCGCAGGCAGCGATACGACAGCGAACACCATGACCTACCTGACTTGGGCAGTGTGTAAGCATGCTGAGGTGAAGAAGACACTGGTAGAAGAGCTGCAAGCTCTCCCAGCTGACTTCTGCGAGCAGGATCTCCGCAACTTGCCTTGGCTGAACAATGTTATCAAAGAGACATTGCGATTATACTGCGCTGCACCGTCTGCCTTGCCTCGAATAGTGCCAGCGGAGGGCGCTGAATTTCTTGGTCATAGATTGCCAGGGGGCACAACTGTTTCAACCCAGGCCTACACCTTGCATCGCAATCCGGAGATCTTCCCGGATCCAGAAATATTTCAGCCAAGCAGATGGACCACGCCCACGAAGACAATGAAAGATGCTTATATGCCATTTGGTGGTGGATCACGAGGTTGGCCTTGCTCTTCTTGTTTATTTTGGCTGAAAGAGCTAACGTTGCAACACAGTCTGCCTGGGCCAGCACTTGGCAGAAATAGAGCTTCGCCTGGCAACTGCACTTTTCTTCCGCGAGTTTTCTAGCGCTCAAGTTTCTACACTTGAAGGTATGAATGATGGAGATATGGATCCTTGTATCTTTTTTCTGCTTTCCCCGCAAGGTAAGAGATGCTTAATCAGTAGATAATAAAATTCAAGTCTTGTACATTGAAAAACCAGAAGTCTTGAAGTACAGTAAGCGAGTGTTAGAATTTCTAGCCTTACCCGGAACTCTGCCAGATATGATATATTATAGGTCAAGTAAGCGGGCCTTGATGGTAATTCTTATCCCCCCCCCTTAAGCGCTCGCTACGCGTTTCAGTGTAGCTAATCAACCAACCCAGAAAGTATAACTTTGTAACCGTACAATATTAGTTGATAGAATACAAAGAAGGGATTACAAGGGAATTATGCCGCTTACTAAAAGTGGTCAGTGTCGCAGATAGAAAAGAAAGACAAGTATTAGATAGAATTTTATATAAGTTCTTAGGTATAAGTGAATGTATTGACAGGATAATGCACAGAAGTACCTTGTATATTATCACGTGACTACGCACCTAGCCACACCGCTTTCCTTTTGTCTGATTTTATTCTTCAGACGCGGGAGCCTTCCCTTGCAAAGGCGGTGAGTCACAATTTACCCTACATCACCACTCGAATGCTGGTTCTGGTGGCTCAGCTCACTCTTGAATGTTAAATGTTTCTTGCATCACAATTCCGCCTCCGGGCAGGGCCGACGCGAGATGGACGTGACAAAACCATCGGCGAAGAAGCAGGCGAAGAGACGATCGCACTCGAAGGTGAGGAGTGGCTGTCTAACATGCAAGTGAGTTGCGACCCCTCCACCCTCCAAGCACCAGTTTGCCAAACCTTATCTTCAGAACTCGCCGAGTCAAATGCGATGAAGCCAAACCATCTTGTCTTCGGTGTATCAAATTCGGGATCAAGTGCGATGGCTACGCTTCTCTGAGGAGTATCGAATTGGCCCAACGCCCAAGAGCAATTCTGATACCTAAATCTCGCTATATACGTCCATACCCCATTCTCTCCAAAGCGCCGTCGCTGCCACGATTCGAAAGTGAAGAAGAATGCCGCTACTTCGAGATCTTCACCGCGAACACTGCATATGAGATATTCCCAAACGTTGAGATGGGGAGGCTGCGGTTGATGTTCCTTCAAGCATGCGAGTCAAAGGATTCGATTCGACACGCGGTTATTGCGTTGGGGGCATTGGACAAGACTTCCCAGGCATGCAGATCTCAAGGCCCTACTTGTGATACTGTTCACGGCAGTCATGGCAATATTGCAAGTCATCACTATCGATATGCGGTTCAGGAGTATGCCCGGGCGATCAAGTATGCGCAAATGGACGAGCAGAATGATCTCCGAACGGCGTTGATTACATCTCTGCTTATTCTTTCGTTCGAGGGATGGGTGGGGAACCATGAGGTGGCGGTCCAGCAGATTAGGATTGGGATGAGGTTGTTGAAGGAGTGGAAGGAACGATATACGAAAAAGACCATGTTACGAATTGCAACGCCGGCGCTTAGCGATGAGGAAACTCTTCTGGCACACGTCTTCACCCGCCTCTCTATCCAATTAAGGGCATCCCCAACCGATAGGCCTTCGCAGTCGAAAGTGGTATCAACACTCCCACCACTGAAAATTGATGTCCCAGCGAGTTTTGAGAGAATTCCAAAGTCATTCAGCACACTTACTGAGGCTGGGAAATTCTACAGTGATATTGTCAGGTTTGCTGTAACCTTTGTTTCTCAGGGTCTACCGCGAATTGCGAGAGCAACTAGTCTCACTGGGACATACGCTGTTGGAGACACCAGCGATATCATACCTCCGGAGATTTCCAAAGCACAAGTAACATTGACGGAGAGTCTCCATCGATGGATGGCAGCATTTGCCGCATTAAAGAGCAGCCGTGACTTCACAGCTATTGACGAGAAGAAGGCCTTTATAACGCTCGAACTGCAGATGAAAGCTACCTACATAGGAAGCATCAAATCCCTCGCACAAGATGAGATGGTGTTTGATGCTTATTACGATATATTTAGCGACATAGTTGATCTTTCCGAGGCGCTTTTGAACTGCTCTAAAGCTTCAAGGGTTCCCAAGTTCAGTTTCGACTCTTCGGTCATAATTCCTCTCTGGTTTACAGGGCATAAATGCCGAGATCCTATTCTTCGGTGGCGAGTCATTTCATTGCTTTTGAGATACCCGAGAAGAGAAGGTGTTTGGGATAGTGTTTTTGCTGGCCTAGTTATTGAGTGTCTCAGAGAATTTGAAGAGGAGTATATGGAGAATGGAGAGGTTCCTGGATGGGCCAGAATAAGCAAGACCAGCTACGATATCGATTTTGAGAAACGTACAGTTGAAGTAGTGTGTCAGCAACGCACATCTGCAACCTCCGGGGAGCTCGTGATTAGACGGAAGACAGTGGATTGTTATGTTCACACAGGCATCACCTTGGACCAGTTGGGAGCAATCATTGCAACATAGATAGTAATGGGAATGAGTTCTAGGAACATAAGTAAAGCGGAAGGTCATATCTTGTTTGTATTTACCTATATATATAATAATTACTTGAAAGTAGATACTCACTCATCTTTGGGTTTATGTTTTAAGTTTTGATGGAGATGATCCGATATACTATGACTTTTTCAGGCATAAAGAAACTGGGCGAATTATCAATTACAACCCAAGATTAGAACCGGAAGCCCTAAGGGCAAGGGGTATATATCTCACAAATCTTTCTTTAGTTTAGATCTGTTAAGATCTGTCAAGTCAGAACCTATGATCCTATGATCGACCATTTGGGAAGTAACGTTTTTCGCTATTCGTCACTGGAATGGCAAAGCGAAACCTTGGATTCGGTTGGCAGAGAGAGGGTTAATATTTAGGGAGAGTATATGCTGCCATCGAAACGAGAGCGTCTTGCTGCCATATGTAAATTATCTATCATTATCGCCTACTATCAGGAATCTAGTAACTCCATCTCGGGCTTTGATGTCGACAATTCAGCTATGGTCTCCTCTTACCCAAGAACCAAGAACCGACCCCACGACCCCATATATCTGTTTTTGGATATTGTGTCTCTGATCAACGTCGCTTACAGCCAGTCGATGGCATTAAGAAGGCTATATTTGGATCTGCATCTTGACAATTTATCTGTTGGCACTTATGGCCGTGGGTGTTGGAAAGTCAGCTCACATCTTTGGTTACTGTAGTGGGGGATCTCGACCTGGACCAATCACAGGCCCCCATAGCCCCCCCTGCTATTGCCTCATAATCAAGCCAAATTGCTTGATTTACCCCTTGTCTAGACTGTAGCTACCTATTCCCCTCCTTTCCTCCTCCTTTCCTAATCCTCCAATCGGACTTGTAAAGGGCACACAAACTTAATTCGGCATCTTTTCAAATCTGTCTTCTATCGCAGCGGTTGATTGATTATGGCTGCCAAAGAGATGTATGTATGCGACCGCATTTTCCCCATCTGTATGTAGTATAAATAACATAGATGCTGACCGACAAGCAATGTCGACGTGCTAGTCATCGGTGCTGGGCCTACAGGCCTGGGTGCTGCGAAACGGCTACAGCAGCAAACGGTACATACATGTCCTATGTCCTATGTCCTATATCCTACGTAATTTACTAACATATGCCCGTCGCTCTCAGAAGCAGCCATCGTGGCTTATTATCGACTCCAACGAGACGCCTGGCGGTCTCGCGTCTACCGACATCACCCCCGAAGGATTCGTGAGTAACCAACCACTGAGTGCCTTCGGCTACATTTATATCTACATCTATAGACTACTTACGAAGCAATATTCTCCCGCAGTTGTTCGATGTTGGCGGCCATGTCATCTTCTCACACTACAAATACTTCGACGATTGCATCGACGAGGCACTTCCTAAGGAAACTGATTGGTACACGCATCAAGTCAGTGCCCCCACTTCCTGGTGACTTGATCATTCTGTTGTTGTGTGTCTACGAAGTATATAATGGCTGACGATTGATTGATCGTGGAACAGAGAATCTCATATGTTCGCTACCAGGGCAAATGGGTACCCTATCCATTCCAAAACAACATCGCCGTCCTGGACAAGGAGGAGAAGGCAAGATGTCTGGATGACCTTATAGATGCTGCTCTTGAAGCCCGCACTCGCGACCCGTCCGACAAGCCCAAGAACTTTGACGAGTGGAACATAAGAAATGTTGGGAATCGCTTGAACGATATCTTCAGTAAGTAGCATCCAGGCAGATTTATTCTTCTTGTTGCTGGTATCATTGAAAGTCTCTTTGGGGGTCAACTTCATTTATTGCCCCAGGACATGAGACTCCACGCCATCGCTTCGGGAATGAATGTTGATTACTGACTTTTCATGCTAAAGTGCGTCCTTACAACTTCAAAGTGTGGGCCGTCCCTACTACTAAGGTATGCATAAGTACTGGAAAAGTATCTTGCGCTCCCAGCTTATTCTGCCTTTTATCTGAATCTAGATGAATGCCACTTGGGTTGGAGAGCGTGTTGCCGCTCCCAATGTCAAACTACTGACCCGCAACGTCATTCTCGACAAAGTAGCCGGAAACTGGGGTCCGAATGCCACATTCCGCTTCCCAGCCGAGGGCGGCACAGGTGGCATCTGGATCGCTGTGGCCAAGACTCTGGAGCAGAAGAACACGAGATTTGGTGATCACGGCACTGTTACTAAAGTCGATGCTAATAGAAAGAAGGTTCATCTAAAAGACGGTCAGTTAACACTCTTAAATCTCCGCTAGAAATTCTCTGATGTTTGGAATCCCCATCAGGCACCGTAATCAAATACCACTCACTCATCTCCACTATGGCCATTGACAGCCTCGCCCAGTCTATGGGAGATGCTCAGCTCCAACAGATGTGCAAGCCACTCTTCTATTCCTCCACGAACGTGATTGGAATAGGCATCCGTGGACAACGTCCTGAGCGTATTGGCGACAAGTGCTGGGTAGGTCATCTTAACCAATTCCTCATCTCCATTCAGCTTTTACCCTAATCACTAACCTTTTAATCTTGGAAGTTATACTTTGTCGAGGATAATTGCCCCTTCTATCGTGCCACCATCTTCTCCAACTACTCCCCGTTCAACCAGCCAAGCGAGGACGTTAAGCTTCCAACTAAGAATCTCGCCAATGGCAAGAAGCCAGCGTCATCGGCTCCACGGCCTGGACCTTACTGGTCCCTCATGCTTGAGGTCTCCGAGTCTTCGTACAAACCGGTCAATCACGAGACACTCCTTGAGGATTGTATTCAGGGGCTCATCAACACTAGTCTGTTGGATTCTGAAGACGAGATTGTTAGTACCTATGTCCGTCGTTTCGATCACGGATATCCTACACCTAGTGTGGAGCGTAACGGTGCTCTGGCCGAAGCTCTGCCTTATCTCCGTAACAAAGATATTCTTAGCAGAGGTCGTTTTGGAGCCTGGAAGTATGAGGTTGGCAATCAAGACCACAGGTGAGTCATTAATTAAGATGTTTCTACTTTCAGTAAATGGTTTGCCCCGAGCTAACATCGTCTCCTCGAAGCTTCATGCAAGGTGTTGAGGCTGTTGATAACATCATTTCCGGTGGCGTTGAGCTTACCTTGAATTATCCCGACTTCGTCAATACCCGTGCGAATGCCGAGCGTCGCTTGACTGACTTCAAGGTTGTAAACGGCGCGGGAAGGTAATATACAACCCAATTAGATAGCCGAAGGGAAAGAGCAAAAAGCAAGAAAGAGAGATAAAATTATATTCTTAAGGATTGATTTGGTACTATGCCGACCACTACCTTCATTTTTAGTCCCAAGGTACCTCGTAAATTAAGCTACACAAGTCCTTTTTTGGTCTGCAATATGATTAACATTTATGCAAAGGCAGCAGAAACGAGCTGCTCCAAAAGTCTTCTCTACGAAGCTCAATCCCAATAGCAGGTGCATGATTGAGCGCATGATTGATCGAATGCCTTGAGGCTTGTTTGACTTAGGCGAAGGATGCTAAAAGAATGGTAACTTTGGTCCGAACTCGCATTTAGTAAAGCAGAGAAGAACCAAACTTTTGGGTACAATCGGTTTGTGGTATTTCTGATTCTAAACACCTAACCTAAACCCTCGCTAAACATTGGGTTTTCATGTCAAAAACTAGCTTTGGCAGCTGAAGATTAGGAAGGTCGTGCCGAACAAATTGCAAGAAGAGATTTAATCGTCGCTTAGCATGGATTACATGCACCTAAATACTACCTGCAGGACCAGCACCGCGAAGTTTCCGAGCCACAGCCAACTAACCCCGCAGCGGCACATCCCGTTACTTCGCTCCGACCAAGAATGTATTGATGATGTCTAGTTCTTTTGACACTCCTGCTAGACGGCGAAAACTCACTATCATTCCGTTCTTTGCTAACAGCATCATGTTGGGCAAAGCTACAAAGATACGTTTTGTGCATCTATCACGATCGAGGCTGATAGGCACGGCCTCAACGAAGCAAAAGGCCCAGCCTTCTGCCCGCAATAACCACCACGTTCTAGAGAAGGATAGAACAGGCATCTCTCCACCCAAGAGCACTCTTGCAATGCTCCCAACCTCTATGCTACTGAGGTCACTCCTCATATCAATCATTTCCACAAAGCCATTTCTGCTCAAACCATCAATCTTAATCCTAGGATGTCTGTCGAGGTCCCAATCACCGCTCCTTCATCCAGATAAGAATTTATTGATCCACTGGCTCCTAAAGAATACATTTTACGAGCACTTCTGCGCAGGCGAGAACACAAAGGAAGTCAGAGCGACGATTAAAAAGGTTAAGAACATGGGCTTTAAAGGTGTGATCCTGGGTTATGCGAGGGAAATTGTGGTTGACCGGACTAAAATCTTCGAGGGAAGCACTGGCAAGAAGGGCAGAGAGACGACAGATCGGCTGTGCGAGTACTGCCCTGACATTGCATCATGGGAGAAGGGCGTCTTGGCTACGATCGAAATGATTGGAGAGCACGATTTCATTGCCTTGAAGTAAACACTCTCTCCCTGTGTCAATTCGGCAGTGACTAAATAACACAAAGACTGACCGGTGCGGGTTCCTCTTCCATCGAGGCTCTCAAGTCGCGAACGCCTATCCCTGAACAAATGCGCCAGGCTCTTGATAGGATCTGCAATCGAGCCGCGGAGCGTGAAGTGCGTATCCTGATAGATGCAGAACAACAATCAGAGCAAAGCGGTATCGATATATTGGCACTGGATTTGATGAGAAAACACAATCGAGACGGCGTTGCCACTGTCTACAATACTTACCAAGCCTATTTGAAAAATACAGGAGATAATCTTGCAGCGCACATGAAAATATCAGCTAGCGAGGGTTTCACAATTGGAATCAAATTGGTCAGAGGAGCGTATATAAATTCCGAACCACGGCATATTATCCATTGCACTAAAGAAGATACAGATCAGATGTATGACTCGATAGTGGAAGGGATCTTGACCCAGAGTTGGAGAGATTTCAAGTCGACTCAACTTGGTGGACTGGGCTTTCCATCCGCAGAGTTGTTTCTGGGAACACACAACGGCATCAGTACCAGAAAGGCGGCGCAGATCCAAAGCGCTCGCCTCGCTGCTTCCTTGGCTACTCCCCGCTTGCAGTATGGCCAGCTCTTAGGCATGGCTGATGAGGTTTCCGGAGAGCTACTGCAGATGAGGGGACAAAGAAGCACGGACGAGGCACCCCAGGTTTATAAGTGTCTATCTTGGGGCTCTGTCGGAGAGTGTGTCTCGTATCTACTGAGAAGAGCCATTGAGAATCGAGATGCAGTATCACGCACACAGGACGCCTACTTGGCAGTCGTTGATGAGATTAAGAGGAGGACCGGTCTTTTTTTCTGGCGGCAGTAGTTTGTACCCGTAGAACAGAACGGGCCATGCTCAATCTAAGGTGCTGACTAAATTGTAGCTCATTAGCGCGGCTTGAAATCTCATCGTCTATCTAGGCTGACTTTGGAATTAAATGCTGCAACCAAAAAAGCCGTCTCATCACAAGCTATTTATCCCCAGAGTACGGGGTTGATTGAGCAAGATACAATATCACTTCCGCCTTCAGAATTTCTGATTATGTTCTGCACTTTCATGCCTCTCCTGGCTGATCACAATGACTGTGGCTGTATAGAAGCTAATAGAGCCAACCATGCCAGGGGCGAAGACCTCTAGATCAAGTGTCAACCTAAAGACGGAATTTGAGCATCTGATCGACACTAACTCTTTAGGTCTTGGTGGAGATCAGTAGGCCGCCAGTTTCATGAGAATTCTTGATTAAATAAATTAGAGACGCTCTGGTGCTTGAAAAGGAGGCTTAGAGACCTTCTTGGAAGATTAATGCCTGTCACTTACCTCTTGTCGCTGGCATATCCATGATTAATGCTGTGAGCAGGAATATTGTACCCAACATTATTCTCTACATTTTGATTGATGACACGGGCTTTTTGGATAATCCGTTACTCAGGATTGGATCTATTGTATTTCGGTCATGTTTTTCCCCATAGCTCAAAGCGGCTGCAAATTGCTAAATTCTTGGCTATTACTACCATCGCTCTGCGAGAATTTTATATGTCATCGACATTTAGGATCAAGCCTTTATCAGAATTTTGTTTGGAGCTTAGCTGTATATCCAAATGATAAATATCCGAAATCAAGTGTCACCGATACCAGGTATAGTGCCAATAGCGTCAGAAACACTGCTGTGAATTTTCTGAAGCCAAGAATACTGCCGCTAACTATACCCTCGTTCTTCTACCGAGCTATAGGGTGTTCGCTATGAGCAATCCTGTCATTGCAACACTTCTTCGCAGAAGGAAGCTGTTTCCACTTCTCTCCCTCTAATATCCGAATCTGAAATATTCGTAAGTTCACATAGTAGACCAGCGTACCAGTCAGAATATACAGCTTTGCTGGGGCAATTTAGCTCGCATCGCGGCTATCCTTATCTTAACATGCCTCTCTCCCACGGCAGGGAAAGCTGATTTCTATTACAAGGCCCTCATTTGTGAATTCTACTAGTTTAATCCCAATTTTGCCCAACGTATTTTCTGAAGTCCATGTTGAACTTCTAAGGCTATGTGAGAAAGGTGGTCTTATAACTGTATATGAGATTCGGTTTCAACTGACCACCAGGCGCTGTTGGAACTGGGTACAAGCGATGTCAAGGCAGCATGTCTGAGATACTTTGGCCATAGGCATGCTAGGGCAAGAATCTTATTACCGAGGATTTCAGAGTGATCTTTCGATCCTAGATGGCCGCTGAGCTTAGGACAAGACTTGCTGGGGTCCGTTTAAGGGAGATTGGGGCGAAAGAAGGAAGAGATATCTGATGGCCCTATTGTAAAGTAAGCATTTATTTTATAACAGCTATCACCAGGGAGGACGAAGCCTCAGATATTAAGGTTCATTACATCCAATGATAAAACTTGAAACTTCGAGATGCCTTTAGTGGTATGACACTTCTTATTGATTTCATACCTTATAATGAGTTCCTTCTTTACCAGGTTGCATTTAATGTACACACATTTAAATGCCAAACTATTTTCGCAAAATTCCACTCAAAATCTATTGTTTGTTGATCTCACGGTTCCACAAGACAAAGGCTGAGAATACGTAATAATGACAGTAAGCGACCGGTTGCTCCATGTTCGCCAGTCGGTTAATTGACCAATACAGTAGATGAGTTTAGTAAACAAAAGTTTAAAAAATTCCTTTACCGAGCAGGAGAGCTAGCTTGCAAACATCTCAGAAAGTAATCGTATTCTAAAAATGATAACTTGTTACATTGAGCATTACACAATTAGAATCGAGCAAGAGGCGCAACAAAAGATCTCTCCGAGGCATCCGTAAATAGGATCGCATACATGTGGGGTTATAGATTACTAGTCTTACTTTAAAGAAAGTATCGACTTCAACACCTTAAACATGCTGAACCTTAATTGCAGTCGGCTTCACAGATCAATGCACAACACTTCTGATGATGTGGGGCTTCGCAGCCCCTCATAGAGGAAGCCCCACATGGTATTCTGGTTGTTATAATTTTGATGATATAAATGAGTTAGGTTGCAACGCCACTTACTTAACTCTATCATAGTTATTGATACTTCCGATTCTCCATTGAATCTTTGTGGCCAAAATAAAACGAAACTCAAGCCGAAATTTAAAACTCGTTATTACAAGTCACATCGAAGATGGTTAAAGCTCATGATATCTACGGCGACTTCGCCGGAGCATCGAGGCCATTCCGTGCAGAAGCAGAGATTGAAGATCTTGAAATCATCGGCACAATCCCAGAGGAGCTGGACGGGACCTTCTACCGGGTGAGTTTTAAATCCGCCTCTCGACATGGTCGGAAACATGATACAGTCAACTGACGCTCCTGGACACTGTGCAGGTAATGACGGATCCCTATTACAATCGTGACTACTACCTGAACGGCGAAAAGTCCATTCCTTTTGATGGCGACGGCAGCATCAGTGCGTTCAGGGTTAAGAATGGCAAGGTCACATACAAACAAAAGTATGTTATGACGGAACGATTGGTGGCAGAACGCAAAGCTAGACGGGCATTGTTTGGAATGCTGAGAAGCCCCTTCTCGCATCACCCGTGTGTCCGGAGTGTCATCGACAACCTCGCCAACACGAATGTCATTCTGCATGCGGATAAGTTGCTAGCTCTAGGGGAGCAAGGACCGCCATACGAGCTTGACCCAAGTAAAGATTTACCCTGAGATGGATTCTTGACCGAACGCTAAATAGATTCAGACACACTAAGAACCGTTGGCCATGAACCGTTTCCTGGAGAGATCAGCCCCCGGTTACCCTTCACAGCCCATCCTCATGTACGTGGCTTTATTTGCCCTATGTTGATGAAATCCAACTTTGAGCTGATCTGAACAAAAGGTCGATCCCACCACAGGTGAACTTGTAGCTTACGGGTATGCACTCAACGGGCTATTAGACCCAAGTGTTAGTATTCCATCTTCTTATGGGTTTCGATGCAAGCTTAGAAACCCCAACAGATCTCAGTCTACGTTATCGACAAGTCTGGCAAAAAGACTCTGCAACGCGATTTTGCGTTTGATGGTACTCTTGGAATAGTCCACGATTGCGCCATTGTGCGGCATCCCCATCCAATTTTGGGGTTTGAGATGCTGACTAGGTCTAGACAAAAAATTATGTCATCTTAATGATGATGCCATATGCTGTTGACTTTACGGATGTCGAGAAGAAGGGCAACCATGTATGGTAAGGTGGCCCCTAAACTACGACTAATTTATTCGTTTATTAATCCGAGCTAATAGGTACTACGACGAAAAAATGCCTACCTGGTTTGCAGTTTGCCCTCGCAACGAGCACGAAGAAGTCCGATGGTTCAAGTACAAGAACTCAATGCCAATTCATTCTGGTGCATCGTACGAGGAAGATGGGAAAATGTAAGCTTCCTATCTAACCGACGATGGCGTGACTTACAGACTTCTAGTTACTTCGACGCATCTGTCGCCTCCCACAACGCATTTTCCTTTTTGCGTGAGTGCTCTCTTCAGTACTTGTTCTTGGAAGTTGTATTAACTCTTATGTAGCTTGCAAAAGTGGCGAAACACGTATTCCCAACCCTAACCCTGCCGACATTAGTGTCACATACGTCAAGTGGTGCATCGATCCAAAGGCAGAGTCAAATGAAATGGTGGATCCAGGTATGTGAATGGCTCCATATGCTATACCCTCTGACTCCAAATGATTAACATGGCATACAGAGGTTTTGCTCCATATTCCTAGCGAATTCCCACGCATTGACGAGAGGTTCCTTACAAGCAAGAGTAAGTCTTTTTGCAAATCGAAACAGGCAAGCTTCTGATTATTGTATTAGCAAGGTATACTTTTATCGACTGCTTCAAGCCCGACAGCTCTGCTGAAGCACTGCTATACAAAGGCTTAAACGCCCTTGCACGCCACGACTACAAGACGGGCAAGGTTGAATACATGGTTCCAGGGAACAACTGCTTGGTTCAAGAGCCATGCTTCAGTCCCAGAACTCCGGATGCGCCCGAGGGCGATGGATTTTTGATAACCATGATCGACAACATTGACGACGGAAGGAATGAGGTCATCATACAGGATACGAAAAATTTCAAGGAGATCGTAGGAAGAATCGTTCTTCCGTTTCGTCTTCGGTCCGCTGTCCATGGGAACTGGGTCGATGCTCAAAGAATTCCAGCCTCTGGAGAGTTCGTTACTCCTCTTCCGGACTTGTACAAATTCCCTCCACCACTTGCTATGAGAGCCTCGGCATACAATACAGAGATTAGCGTCTGAACTCGAAAACACGTAGCGTGGAAAGTCGTGGTTGATAGTTGAAATAGCCTTAGTTTTATAGCTTACTATAGCAACATCATTAGCCATTCAAGCATAGCATTTCTTTTAGTGAGGCAACCCCAATTATCATTCGTCATTTTAAAATTTAATTTCACATGGGGTGAATTAATATCAAGCAATGATACAGCACCTAGAAAAACCCTCCTAGGCAACTTATGATTGATATAATTCTTCTCTCTTAACATGAAGTCTCTATCTGCAACAATCGACATGTAAAGTTTAAGCGGTCGTCGGCTAATTATAACCTGGTGAAGGGCAGAAACCTGCAATTTAACCTTCAAAGGCCAACCAGATATCCAGAATCTAGCAGCCAAGAGAGAGTCTGTGCTCAAGAGAAATCCAGATCCAGCCTAGGTCTGCGGTACAAGATAGCTTTTCCCGGTTCCTGCAATCATGGCACGTGCTTCCCGATGGACTCGGTTGTCGAAGCGATGCCATAAAGAGCGGCGAAAATGTAAAAGCCCACGACATCTTTCACCGCATCCCAGCAAAACATAAAGATGCCACAAATTGCAATCCAGTGGATTCGAATGATGAGGGGGCCAAAGTAACGAGAAGGAGCAAGAGCAGACAAACCAGCAGCATTGATAATGATTATCAGGTTGGCACCACTTATCTGACTTAAGCCGAGCATCTCGGTTGCGTATACCTGGATCTAAATAGGTCTGCACGCAGAAGCAGACTGATCATGCTCAGCATAAGCAACACCACAAAACTCATACAACGAACCGCCAACGGAAATCCTTGGGATGCGAATCTACACATGCAAATCTACGGGACAGAAGGGGAAACACACCGATATTTGGTGCTAGAAATACCATGCCACCCATGCATGTTCCAGCAGCAGCAGCCATGATAGTAAGCACCCTTCTCCGGACAAAAACGGTGTGAAATGAGCATAAGACTTGGTAGCAAAATTTATCAAGATCAGCTTCAACACGAAAGCCTTGCCAAAGGAAAATTTGCCAGTATACATACCTACACTTGTGGCAAAAGTACCGATAAGCACAGGATTGAACCGATAAACACAACAGATTGAGCTAGACCCGCATCTGTCGCGCGCCCGAGCAGGTGGATATGAGCAGGAGCACGAATACTTGGACGTCTCTAATCCAAGATACGTCAGAGGGAGTTTGTGGCAACGTACGCTCGTAATAATTCCGGAAACGCCAAACCTTGAAGGGCCCGCCCAAGCGAGCGCGACAATGAGATAGCCCGCGAAGACCTGGCTCCATGGGCGAAGGCCGCCGTTCGAGAAGGATCAACACACTTCAGAGTTTCTATGATATGTTTTTCTGGTACTTTTTTCTCTCCGAGCCTATTGTTTCCCATAATCCCATTTCATCGGGCTGTATACTATACTTGGAAACTAGATTTGAATAGCCTACCTAGGCCTGTATATTGGACTTTCCAAAGCCAAGGAAAGATAGAGCAGGAGGGAGAGAAGTGGAAAGAGATATAGAAATACAGAGAAGGAAAGATTTTCTAGGTAGATAGGGGATGATAGATTTAAGATGCAACGATAAGCTATACGTTGCTAGCAGAAATAGAATTCGAAACTCGCCTTGTTGTGGAGTAATTTTGAATGGATGAATGAATTATATGTTATTCCAATTTACCATGCTATGTCAAGTAGCTATATTTGGGTTGGAAATTAGCAAGTTTGTTGTATTTGATATATTAGCCGTCGAGTTGGTATCATTCGGCAATTGCTACTGAATTTTTCCATCAATGTTGAAATGTGGGCCATACAGAGAGGCCGGGGAGTAACTGTTTGCATTTCAACTTCCCCAGTTTTGATGAGGCTGAGGGTAAATTTGATCCTGGTAGTAGACACTTGTACCTGGTTGAGTATATGGTATAGTTCCAGCAGTTGGGTCCTGTATTGACTGTTGTTGGTCATTTATTGCTTGGGGGAAAGGTGTATGAATAGGTTGGTTATACGGCACCCGTCCAGCTGGAGTCTGACCATACTGGGAGCCATATATAGTTTGGGCCTGAGTTGCTTGATTGCCGGGGTTGGGCCAGTGAGAGGTGGCACCGCTTGGTTTGCTAGATCTGATCCCACGAAAAGAAGAAGTTGGACAATATCCCGAGGAAATGCCTTCTAGGACGTTGGTTGCATAATGGGGTGGACCTTCAGCAGCATTATCCACCAAGGTGTATGAATCTTGTGGGGATAAATTAATGTCCAAACCCGCATTACCCATTGAATAATTATAGCCTGCCGTCGGTTGATTATCGGGTATGTGTGCGTTTACTAGTTCATAGTCGTACATCGTCGGCTCGACTCTTGTCCTCTTCGCTTTTGATGGCACGCTGGTAGAAAGCCTCTTAGTAACGCTGTGGTTTGAAGACATCAAATCGTGCAACGGCGCACTTGTATCATCCAGCTGGTACCAAGACGGAATATCTCCTACTTGCGAAGGGAGACGCTGTTGGGAGTCCATAGCCAATGCATTATCTGCCTGAATTTTGTTTCCTTCTGCGTCATTGAATTGGCAAGCCTTGGCGGCAGTTTGACTGGTTGGAGCTTGAAGATCTCCAGAGATTGCTGTCGGATTATCTCTAGATGATTTCCTAGTAGACAATGGCGTCATTATTGCTGGTGGTTTGCTATTTCTACGTGCGGGAGAAGGTTTTCTGGACGTTCGAGGCGTTTGGGATTTGTGAGATGGAGCAATACCACCCCAGAATTTATCCATGACCTTCAACGCGTCATCCAGACATTCCATATAGTAGTTGTCCTGCTTTTCTCTGCAAGATTTTATTGTATCTTGTTCTTGTTCTTCTTGGACGTTAGGTGGATGCTTTCCCGCCTCTCTTTTTGATTTTATGACGATCTTGAAGCAGCCTTTGAAGCGATCATGGTATTCAAGAAGACCCACAGAGACTTGATTTATGTCAGAATATGCACTGAAAGTTTTTAAAAGAAAGTTATGGTACTAACAAGGATGCTCCGGTACCTCTTTGTCGGGATATATAGTTTGGTAAGTTGTATACCACTTTCCCAACTCACGGCAGGCTTCGGGAGTATCTCGAGGGTATTTTTTTACATTTCGGTTTATCCATTCGATTTTTGTGCGATCTTTATCGTTGCTGTACCAACTTGGAGGCGTGTAAACTTTAATCGCCTCTTTGATGCTATCATTGAATGTCGTATCAAAGACAATAGGAGGGCGGACTTTCTTCTCTGAGCAGTTTGGAATGTGGTCGTATGAATCCTGAAGCTTATGAAAATCTCTCCAGCACTTGGAACAGTAATGCTTGATATGTTCGCTCATGCGATGTCGTCTGTGGCCGTCAGTACTGTCCGCGAATAAATGTTGTCTTGTTTGAAAATTTCAATCCTGCAAATCTGCACGATTCAAATGTTTCTGTTCTCAAGGTAGGAAACTGATATCTAGCATGATTTGACTTACAAAAGCTCATTCATATTTCCACAGGTTTGTGGACAGCGGGGAAAATGACAACGAAGCTGTACTTTCCTTTCACTTGGGTTCTGTTCAATGCCATTTGACCCGTCTGTCTGACCCGAACCATCATTCATTGAATCCTCAGGATTCAAACCGCTAGGGTTACCACCACCAGGATATCTCGACGATTCCCCAGGAGAATTTGTGTTGCCGGCCTCATTTGCTTCATCACTAGATGATCTGTGGTCGTCACTAGGGCTAGAATCGCCAGTCGTGGGCCTTGACTGAAAATCTCTTGCCGTTAACAAATCAATGAAACGGAAACTTTCTTGGTCATCCAGGGGCATTTGTAGATTCCTTGCTAGGTGAACTGCAAAAGATTGGTCATCCCAAAAGAGCTCTTTTATATCATGTTCCAGATTATGTGCATCGTCAAAAGAGAAAGGCTTGCTGGAAATTGACCAGGACCCTGTAACCGCTGGCAAACCAACCCCATGAAAAAGGACTTCCGAGCCATGGGCGCGAGAAGTGATGGGGTTGGCGTCGGGATTGTATGTGGTATCTTGATCACAACCAAAGCCGGATGACTCTCTGGAACTTTCACCAAGGTCGATGTCATATTGACAAGAGCATAAGTTTCCACCCTCCTCCAAGCCGGTCACCTTGTCGATGGGGGTTTCATCGTTGTCTCTAGAAAACATGAAGCTATTATCTTTCGTGCGCTCGGGTTTTGAGTCGAAGCCTTGTGTCTTAGGTTTGTATGTCATTTCATTCAGCTCTTCTTTAGTAGACGTTGGCTCAAGCTCTGATACAAGTTGGCTATTTTGGACCGAGGTCTCTTTGAGGTAGGGCGTTGACTCAGAGATGTATCTCTTGTGTTGGAATGGAAGGGGTTTCTCCTCCTCGAGTAGCTGCTCGGTCATACAGGCCAACTCTTCCTCCATGGTTGGAAGGGTATGCTGCTTGCCTAGGAGACCATCCAAGGAAGCAGAAAACCCCGGGTTGTCGATTGAGGCAGCACAGATTTGATCAACGACAGTTTTGGGAATTTGGGGCCAAGACCGAACGGCATTTCTTGGCCCTGCCATGGCTCCATGCTTAATCAAGAAGCAACTGATGTCAAAGTGGTTTGAGACAATTGACTGGTCAAGCGGAGTAGCCAAAGAATCGGAGACAGGTGAAAGATCGGCAGCTCCGTCAACCAACAATCTTACAACATTGAAATGACCATTGTGAGATGCCCGGTGTAAGGGTGACCATCCATCAAGCGTCCGGCATGATGCATTAGTACCCAAGATGAGAAGTCTCTGGACGTCTTGCAAACGTCCCTCGGCAGCTGCTTCGTGAAGAAGGTCTTCGTTATTCCTGGCCCCTGGAGAATTAAACCTTGCCCTAGAGCTGACAACTAGACTTTCTGAAGAGGGGTGCAGCTTGCGTGCGAAGGGAAGTGAGGCTGGATGGCTGCGCCTATTTCTATGCCTGCCGTTGGGAGGTTGAGCTTCAAGTTGGGACTTGAGTGGAACCCAGCTTGATGCTTGATCATGGGCTAGGAGCTCTTGGGATGTCGAGTAGGTGGTATCGAGAGCAGTCGCAAAGGATTCCATGCCAGATCAAGCAACGGACGATGGTCGAGTCGATGCATCTTTGTCCAAAGATGATCTGGAGTCGACGGAGGAAGTCAAAAGTGTACTTCTGCTTGTGACCCACGGGATTGGTATGTTGTCAATCTGGATTGGGAACAGAGGCAACGGCGAGGGAGCATTCGAGCCCGCTGCCTTCAAATGTAGAGCGACGGACGTTGTATCTACTCTCGACTCGAATGTGCTCATCGGCGACGGATGCTCAGAGGCTTGTACGGACGGGCTTCTGCCCAAGGAGAACAATCGACGGGGAAAGGAGCGCTTTGGTCTGCTGGCGTCGGTGGGATTGGCAGAGGGGGTAAACTTTTTCGCGATGCGACTCATTGGGATCCTGAGGAATGGTATCTGCTTGCGAGGGACTTCTGAAGTTTCCACTGCTCGATTGGTCAGTCTCGTCCCGGCAGTACGTCTCTTGGAGACTCCTTACTCTTCACAGGGACAGAAGCCCGGCAGCTGGTGCGTTTGTATGGTGGAGGTAGTGGGCGGGTGGAAGGAGTGTCTTGCAGTCGCAGCAACGAGGGAAAAGGAGATTTAAAAGGTCAGAAGCGAAGATGAAGAGTTGAAGGGGTTAAAAGGCGATTGAGGAGTCGATGCTCGAAAAGAGCAGAGGTCTTTTAGTGCTGCAGATGGTGGTCATTGTGTGCACGCACTCTTGAGAGTAGGTAGGGCGACAGAGTGATGTTTGGGAAGTTTCCCATCCCATCTGTTGTTCCCCTTCCTGAGACTTTGCAAAGGTGATTTGAATCCTTGATGCCGGTATCTCGAAGCCACAGCTGCAAGCCAAGAGGAACCCCGAGCTGTTTGGCGTTCTCACGTGAAGTGAGCGGAATTGTCACTTGAGGAGTCCAGGCGAGGAGTGACGTGATCAAGAAAGCAAACCGGTCGAGTTGTTGCTATCTATCCCAGAGATTTCTTTGGTCTGAGTTTGAGTTGCTGGGAGTGGTGGTAGGGGATAGCAGCAGTAACAGGCCAGTGTGGGAAGGCTTGGCTAGGTTGTCAAGGTGGCTGAAGAGAGAACTTCTAGAGCGGCAGTGGCTCTCGCGGTGGTTCTAGCAATTGCGCCAGCCCATCCATTACATCGTTTGGGCTGTCATGAGGATTGGGGACGTTCCCAAACACTTGAAGGGCGGATCCTCATGAAGTTCCTGGGCGAATCTGCCAAACGCCCTTCGTCGCTTACGAAAGAGACAGGGAAAGAGAGAAAGAGAGAAAGACCAATGGTGTATATATAGAGACGACCGGCTGCTCCGACGATGACGACCTCCTCCTCACAAGATAAAGATATCGATATCATGCAAGTCAGGATCGTCAACAAAGAACATGACAGCTTCCTGCTCAGCTACGCGAGCATCAACCCGAACGACGACTGTCAAGCCGGCATGATACGTTTCCGCCAGGGCCAGGAAGAGCTGCGGAAGAAACGATACACGCTCTCCTCCGTCTTTCGCCAGACGGTGCTGGAGACGGTGATTGTCTCTCGGGTAAGACCCTGTTGAAGAAGAATCCGTTCACTTGGGCCAGCCCTAAAGCTTTTCCAGTTCAGCGATGGAGGAGGTAGTCCAGGACAAGGAGAAGTTAATACAGGACTAGGAGAAGGTGATGCAGGGCGAGAAGAAGGTAATGCAGGACGAGGAGAAGGTGATGCAGGACGAGGACGGCGCTTCCCCGTTATCATCGAGTCGACCCAACCAAATGTCGAGCTGACAGCAGCTTTTCGCCAACCCCGCCTGTTGGACTCTGGAATGCTCCTCGGCTCTTTGCTGGGTCAGTTCAGCTTCTTAGACCGCCACATGCCCGTGCGAGGAGGGGAGAAGGCTATCCTTCTCACTCATCCAGTCACCAAACTCGGCTGGTTGTATACGCTCGCCGTCACCACGACTTTGGCTGCTGCGACGGGGGCCATCCTTGGCTTGGTATTGCAGCATCTCGAGACTGGCTTGGGTGTCGGGTTTGGTCTGATAGGCATCGTCGGCTGCCTCGAAGCCTATGTGTTTTATGTTGTTGAGTGATTGCCATCAACGAAGGGAAGCGAGGCCAATCTAGTTCTAGCCGACGAGCTAAAATAGCACGGGAATGACGAGGGAAACCTCTTTTCCACCTAGAAATGGAGAAATCATGTTGTTCTTTCTCAGCTGCCTATAGAAACATGACATAAGTAGTATCTTCAGTCTTGAACTATTGATCGCTCTCCTAAATCCCTCGAGTTTCGGTTTCTAGAGTGCTCACGTGATAGCAACATTCTCTAGAAGGAACATCTCCAAGCCCTACACCTCCATGCCCAGCGATACAGAAAGAAAAGCTAGTGCTACTCGAGAGCGGCATACACGGTCGATTCAGAACCTCCTCTCCATAATTTTTCTTTTTATGGTAGCAGAATGCTCACGTGATGGTAGCATTCTCCCGAAGGAACATCTCCAAGTATGATTGATCAAGAAGCTCAAATTACCTATATATATCCATGCCCACCTAGCGATACGACAAAGCTACTTGAGGGCAGCATACACAGTCGACTCAACCTTGCCCCACAAGCCCAGCACCTGCAAATCAGCAAACGGCAGGATCTGCGTCGTGATGAAGCCAGCAACGCCCTTCTCCCGATCGCACCACCACCAGAGGTTCGCAATGCCGGCTAGAGCAACTCAAGTCAGCAAACTCGTCGACGCGGAGGGAGCATCTTCACTACTCACCCCACTGCGCAGTGCCAGAGGCTCGGCCAGTAACGCCAGGCGTCAGCATGAACGTCAGTCCCCAACCCTGCGGCGCGTTGTTCGGGAGAGGGTAGAGCTCGGGGATGGCATTGGTCAGGAATGCCTTCGCGGCTGGAAATCCCTGGCGGCCGAAGTCTGGCAGGTTGGGGATCTGGTTCCGGAACATCTCGTCGACCGTCTTCTTCTCGAGGATCTTCACTCCCGTCTTGGCTGATGTCCCGTCGTTGAGCAGCACGGCGAGGATCTCTGTGAAGTGCGAGTCAGCGGTAGCATGTTCATGTTCATGTTCGATCGTGGATCCGCGCCGAACACTTACGGGCATATTCCTGCGGTTTGGCAAAGCAGCCTGCTCCGCCGCTATTGAGACACGACTTGATTTCCTCGTCAGTCTCGACAATGAGAGGCCTCCGCAACGGGTGGTCAAATGCCGATAGAGTACCATCGGGGTTCCGGAAATTCATGTTAGCAAGGTTCGCCTTCATCGATTTCGTGGGAAACATGGAGATGTTCTTGAGACCCAAGGGCTTCAAGATGTTCTTCTGCAGGTATGCATTAAGCGATGTCCCTGTGACACGCTCGAGAACTATGCCCGCCCAGTCGATGTTGACCTGCAATACAATTAGTTGTTGCTGCCAGCGAGCAGTTAAATTAACTCACGCCATACTCCCAAGTCTCTCCTGGTTGGTTGACCAATGGCTGGGTGACATCGAATATATGACCTGAGAACTCGTCGTAGCCGATAGGCTTGTTGTACTCCCGCAACTTCTCATTGAAAAATGTGTATCCGAAGCCAGCTATGGAGAGTTTATTGGCGTGATTATTTGCATCTTGATGTAGTAGACTTACCAGTGTGGGTGAGTAACATTCTCAGGGTAATGCTTCTTTTTTTCTCGACCAGAGTTCCATCATCCTGCAACACCTTGACATCTTTCAGCTCCGGACACAGCTTTTCAACTTGATCCGAGTCGTCGAGAGCTAGAATTCCTCGCTCGACAAGTTGCATGCAGGCAATGCCGACAATCATTTTGGTGCAGGATGCAATCCAGAAAATACTGTCAAGCGTCATAGGATCAGAAGACCCATATCCTCGCTTGCCCGCTGCGTGGGCAAAGAGCTCGTCGCCATTCTTGTCGACAACCACAACCGTCACGCCGGGAATGCCTTTTTCCTGGTCGACACAGACTTGTTCCGTCGCCTGCTGTAGAGTGCTGATGGTCTCGGCAGAGAATGGAGCCATGATGAGTTGATTCGAGTCTGACGATGAGATTCTGGCTTGGTCTAAAATCAACGACTTGATTTACCCCAAAACAAGAAAAGAATATGGATAGCTTCAGATGTTTATATGTAGTCCGGGTGGGGTGGGGGAGGTAGTGGTTACCCCTCCCCCTCCCACCAGCCCCTCTTGGATTTCCCCTCCATTGGGCCTTCGCTTCGTGGGTGCGGAGAGACTGAGCCAATTATTAATGATTCACGTCACATCCGCGAACCGGATGCCTGCAAACTTATGCAGACGTGCTTACTGGCTTTTCCATGACAAGAGAGCCCCGTCTATCTACATCCATATTTCCTACTGTAGGTTGCTTCGGATTTAGCCATCCTTGACAAAGGCGTTTACGCACGCAGGACATGAGACGAAATTTAACACTATCTTATTTGTTCTGGCGAGACAGCTCTAATATATTTGAACACATACGCAGCTCGGCTTTAACCCCCCTGGACGGCGGCATTTACGGATGCGATGCATGAGAGGAAACTCGCGGTATCCCGTTTGATCGCGTCTAACTAAGTTTGCTGGCAAAGCTGTGATAGTTGTCGAGCGGTGCGTCTTTCTCAACCTTCTTCCACAGCTCGTCAATCTGGTCGACGGTTGCCTTATCCAAAGGACCATCTTCAATTACCCTTAAAGTCTCGTCCAGTTGAGTGGGCTTCGAGGCCCCAACGATGACGGCATCGCCATATTCAGTCTTCAAGGCACTGTTATAGGTGACCCAACGGTATGCCAGTGCGGCTTTGGAGATGTTGAGCTTTTCAGCAATAGCCGCCCACTCGTCAAGGGCTTCGAAGAGACTGTTCTTTCCGTACAGGGCATTGTACATGGAACCAAGCATTGATGCTTGGTCAAAACGTCCAGTGTCGCTACCCGCCTTCAGCGCATCGGGGGTCTTGACCAGGAAACCACCGGCAATTGGCGAGTAGGCATAGAATGAAATCTTGAGCTTGCGAAGGAGCGGGAAGAGGTCGTTCTCAATGTGACGGGACACGGCATTGTAGTTGCCCTGGAAGACGGTGGGGAGGACGGAGCCTGCAGCCTTTTGGATGTCATAGATCTCCTGTACGTCGGCAGCCTTGAAATTTGAAAGTCCGAACTGTACACAATGTGTCAATGGCGACTTTCAGGACTGGGGGTTGGGGACACGGGTATCATACACGCTTGAACTTCCCGGCCGCATAGATTTCCTGGATGGCCGAGAGTGTTTCTACGATAGGTACACTTGGATCCGGAGAGTGCAAGAAGTATGTCTCAACCTGCACGGGACCAACGTGAGCAATAGTCAGGTATTGATAAGAATTGGAAGAGGTGATTCCGCATACGTACACTGTCTACTCCCAGATCCTGCAAGCTCTTCTCCGACGCGTCCAGAACGCTCTGCTTGGCCAGGGCCCCGGCACTGAAGCCTGGTGCCTTGGTATGCATGGTGAACTTCTTCGACCAACCTGCCTTCCCCAAGGTTGATTCACTGTTGGCCTAAGGGAAGCATGGGTGTTAGCACCGTGGAATGGAAGAGGAGGACCGGCAATGCGGCGACTTACGTATAAGAAGGCCGTGTCGATGTCCTTGATATTGTGCTTCTCCAGGACAGTCTCAAACTCATCTCGAACCTCGGGGCTGAAGGCTGCAATGCCAGCTGTGCCGTAGATAATCTTGGGATGTGGGGCCATGTTGCAGAGATGATAGTGCTCAAGCGAGGAAACCAGGAAGATGAAGACGAGGTGGATTGGGGAAATGAGTGAGGGAGGGGGATGGATGCTCATTTATATCCTCAATCACACCATCTGCCTGGCGGTCAATGCCGCCCACTACAAGTGTTGATTACTTATTGTTGTCGTGGGTCGGTGTCGGTGTCGGTGCACAAGCTACAGTCTCGAGTACGTAACGTCATTGACACAGGGGTGGGAGGACGCATGCTGAGAAATTGAGGGCCATCGAATAGAAGCCGGGAGATAGAATAAATGAGACGAGGCGGTAGGCAAGATGGTCGACAGAACTTCCTCTTAACTCCTTAACTCCACGCTACGCCACGCCCCTGCCTGCCTATCTACTAAGTATCTATCTTCAATACCCGCCGGCTAATCACATGTTTGACGACGATTGGAGGTCACGTTCTTGTGATTAGCGATCGGTACGACACAGCCTTCCGTTGCTTCCGCAATTTCCAGACTCGTATATCTAATCAGTAGACGGTGCCGCCACCAGGAAAGAAGAAGGGCTCCCACTGGGATGGCCCAAAGGCACACAGATGGCAGGAAACCGACCCCGCGAACAGAACGTTCCCGCCGCTAGACATGTGGAGCTCGACTGAGGACATGGAGCGCACAATGGATTACATCCACCACTACCATGGCACCCCAGGGAAGTTCCTAGGCCCTACCCCGGATGAATGGCATATCATCACCAAACCTGTTGCCTTCCCGAGCGGCACGAAGAAGGATAACTGGAGGAGGTTCGTGGCAGACGTGGATCGCCTCCACTGCTACAGCTACTTCTGGAAGTCACCAATGCCCACGGGCGCGACACACAAAATCGCTCTCTTCACCACATGGACCAAATCGTGGGTGGGAACAACCAGTGGCGCATGGGTAGACCAGCCCTGGCATGCCTGGGTAGGCATATCAGTCAAGCTCCCGGCTGGGGAAGGCTATGAGCTCATCATCTGGGATAGCAACTTCGAGGCAGAGAACGGCCACCACAAGATCCCTACAGGCCTCGGAACGCAGAGAAACCTGGTGGAGCAGATGAGGAAGAGCGTGAAGCTGGTACGGGTGTGGGTAGGCGGATCGGGCAATACCGCGGAAGGCAACTGCCTCCAACTGTCGGCACAATGGATATGGGATATCCTTGACAAAAAGAGAATCCTGCTACCACCACCGGGCGATGCGGGAGCATACGCAGGAGCGGGATTCCAGCTAGCAGGGAAGCCCTACGCGGCGCCTACCCCACCAGAGATGCCGAGCCCGGGGGAAACAGAGGATGAGGAGGGAACAGAGGAGGAAACGGGAGATGAGGGTAGCCAACCGGACACACCAGAGGCACCAACCGCACCAGAGGCACCGGCCACGCCAGAGGTGGCAGCCACACCAGAGGTGCCAGCTACGCCGGCACTGCCAGCAACGCTAGGAGCAGTAGCTACGCCAGAAAGGCCAGCTACACAAGTGAAACAGGTGACACCACTGGGGCCAGTACACTACCCAATTCGGACCCGGGAGGAGGAAACGGAGGAGGAGGAGGAGAAGGATGAGGGGTATACGTCCAATGAGGAACTCACAGATGAGGAACTCCAATCCCAACTCATGAATGACATGGCTGAAACGCCGCCTGAATGGGATGGTTTCTCTGAGTGGGAAGGATTCTCTGACAATGAGGGGGATGACGTAGAGGGTGAGGAGGATGAGGTGGTAGAGGAGGAGGAATAAGGCCCCCCCCATGGACCTGAGAGACCCGTGGGAGGAAGAGGTAAGTGAGAGAGAGGTGAAAAGGTGGGGTATTTCAACAATACCAGTTTCATTTGTATGCATGTTAAGGAAAGGGTTTTCGAATCAGTACTACGGAGTGGTTTCATAGTACATAGTTTGAGGCATGGGCCAACGGCCTAGAACCTGTCAATGAATGCAAAAAAAAAAAAAAAAAAAAAAAGTATATCTAATCAGTGGAAGGTAGCTCGGCTATTTAGCATCGAAAGACATTATCAAGCTAAAAGCACCGGATGACTTTGGAAGAAGCACTTCGCGTTGATCGGTAGTCTAGGTACACATAAAATGCACACACATAAAATCAGAACATGTCTAGCACACCAACAGCACCGACACCCTACAACTAACGGCATGTAGATGCATGAATCTATCAGAAATTCGAAGTCCTTGAAGTATACGTGCCCAGGTCATCTTGTCCAGGTAGAGCTGTCCGAGGCGTGCCTGTTATTTCATTATAGCCGGCATCCATCTCCCTTGGGCTCAGAGACTGCAGGGCTGGCGACCGTGGCGGACGAGGTGGTGAACGTGGCTGTCTGTGCAGTGTCGAGATCCCTTCTGGGGTCATGTCGACTTGTGTAGCATGGGACCAGTCGGTCTGCAAAGAATTATCGTAAGAAAGCGCTGATCCGATCGCAACCGGTGGAAAATGCGGGAAGACGTTGGGGTCCTTGACGAAGTAGCTGGCAGATGCTGCTGGCTGATGAAAACCCATCACGTTCTGAGGCATCGTCAAATTTGGACTTGCAACCGAGGGGCTGGTCGGTTGTGACAGCGGCTGTTCCCTTGCCGACTTGGTTTGCTGCTTGTGCCGTCGGAGGAGCAGGCAAGTGATAATGATGGCGCCCACAGCAAGTAAAGCTGACCCTCCAACTGCCGCACCCACGATAATTCCAGTCATCGTCCTGCCCCCACCACTACTTCCAGCACTCGGACTGATGGGATCTGTGCTCGTCACGATGCTCGTCACAGTCGTTACGGCTGCCAATTCCGCGGTACCGATGAAAGCTTGTTGAATGGTGGCTGCGTCCGCACTCATGTTAGAGTAAGTGAGAGCAATAAAGGTAGCATTGAACCCGCAGCCCTGCCGACCAGCCAAGTTAGCAAGAGAAGCATCAAGGTTGCCATGGCGCAGGCACTTACCCATTGGCGATAGTTAGACGGGTAGTTGTTCTGATAACACGTCTTTGTACCTCGACTAAAATTTGCAAGTCAGCCCCAGCTTTTCTGCGTAGCTTTCTTGATCGATCACCATACCAGGTAAAAACAAGCGAGTCGTCGGCAGCCGTAGAAGGGGAGTTCTCGTCGATGCATGATGTAAAGAAGAGGCAGTCTTGGCTGGCTGTAGCACAGCATCCAACCACGAAATAGTCTGTATTCCAAACACACGACGAATGTGGAGAACAACTAGCTGCCAAGGCTATCATCTGTTAGCACTCGAGTATCAAGTGAATTCGATGGAAACACCAACAAGAGATTCCTCCTACGAAGCCACAGAAACTCGCTGGCCAAGCATCTCTCTTCGCCAGTTCTGGGGGCTGGGTAGGCTTAGGTGTGGGAGTGATAACCAACGATTGAGCACTCGTCACTCGAGGCCCATCCCAAACAAGCGCATAGGCGAGGTGAATGGTGAGTATTAGCCACAAAGTGAAGGCTGGTAGAAGCATCGTAACATGTTGGGAGTCATGCAGCACGTAGGGAAACCTTCCATGGACATAACTGCCGAAGGCGGGGGAGGAGTGTCTTTTTGTAATGTTTCAACTATTCACTTGTGCATAGCCAAGGAAATGCTCGACATCGGGTGGGATAGAAAATGCGGGAAACGTATTTGGATTGGAGGACAGGAGCTGAAGTCAAAGATAGCAGCTTGTACTTAGCTCTGATAGCTGTTGGCGAGCCATGTAGCTTATAGGCCTCTTTCCCGAGCTGCTGCAGAATCAGCACAGCTTGGGAGAAGCTGGGAGCTGAGCTGGATGCTTGTCAGCCCTAAATATGCAAGCCCGCGGCGAACTGGTCAATTGGGCGATAAGCGAAAACTTCCGATCTGCTATTCTCAGCTCAACTCGGCACCTGGAGACACGTTCGAGACAATGGCAAATAGCCCTCTTGCGGGTAACGGTGGACAGTTCTCACTCTCAATCTCACGCTCACTCATACTCTCACTCATCTGCCTGCCACCAGAGCCGGGAGCTGGTCCATGACCGTCTGTACTGCCCACTGCAGCGTCGTGGCCATGTCCAGGTCCAGCCCTTCGTGTTGACACTTGATATCCCACTCTCTGATGACATCGTCTTTGAGGGCCCCCTCCACATCACCGCCCTCGAACATCCACTTGTGATCCTCGACGTAGTTGGGCCAGACAATGGTGTCGACGTAGCCCGGCGGGTCCTCCCAGAAGCCCTCCAGCGTGACATAGCCACTCCGGGCCTCACGTCGCGCTTTGGCCTTGGCGTAACTAACACGCAAGAAGAGCTTGATGTCCATCTGCGGCTGCACCAGCGACATGGACTGGGCATACAAAAGGAAGCCGTCGAACACGCACAACCGCAGCGGTGCTGCTGTGTCGGTCAGGATCCCGTGACCTGGGTTCCCAGCTTGGGTCCAGGTGTGGACGCGAGCCTTGAGCGACTCAATGACGGCATCTGGCACAGGACACTCTCCCACCGAGTTCTGGTCCTCCTTGGAATCGAGGTCGGGCTGGATATAACAACAACAACGGCCATCAGCTACGGACATTCAAGAAGGAGAAGCGTGAGGCGAGTGACAACTGACTGGAAAAGTGCCCTCCCTCCGAATGTGCTCCAGCGCCTTGGCTATCTCGGGAATCGACAAGGCTTCTGCACAATCCCAATCCAGCAGCCCGTGCTTCTTAGGTAACCTGGGCACTCCGGATCAGCCCCCAGACGTCCAAGTGGTTGTCCACTTACTCGATCTCCGGACGGTAGAAATCATCTTCGTGGAGGACAAAGGTGTTGGGGAAGATGTCCCGCAGGAGTCGACTGAGGGTTGTCTTGCCACTGGAGGAGCAACCGCTGATGCCGACAACCACAGCTTTCCGTGGGGGATTGGAGCTGGAGCTGGAGCTGGCCATGCTGCAGCGAGATGTTTATGAGAAGGATGTTGATATTGATGTTGTTGGAGGGGCAGAAGAGTTGGTGTTGGTGTTGGTGTTGAGGCTGGTGGCTAGAGCTAGTCTAGTGCTGGCTGTGCCGTATCTTATCTTAGGTACGGAGTATCTTCACCGCTTCTCAATCAGGCCATGATCACGTTACCGCAGACATGAATAATAAGGTTGTTCCAGAAGGAACATCGGACATGATTCAAACAACTAAATCGAACGGACAGACTTTGCCAAGCGGCTGGACTTTGGGACGACGGGGACGGGAGCAGCACATGTGTGTGTCTCCCCCATCCGGGGAAATGAGGGATGAGGAATGAGGGGGAGCACGAGCACGACCACGACTCAGGTCAGGGGCGGCACACGATAAGATATGCTTCTGCTGGACGTCTGAGCTGAGCTGAGATGAGAGCTGACAGAGTTTGATATGGGCTTGATTGTACAGTGCAGTGCAGTATGTGCAGTGAAGTACAGTAAAGATATAAAAATAAAGTCGGTCTAGCTACGGTATACGGTATCTAGACATGAAATATACGTAAAGAGAGTATAATATATATATATGTTCAAGTACAGACAGAACTGCATATAATTATATACACATGCATAACCCTACCGCCAAATTTAATGCCGATTTATTACCACCACCCCCCCCAGCTTCCCCGGCCTCCGATCGGCATTGAGTCATGTGTTTATCGGTCCACTTCCTTCATATGCAAGTGATCTGATATTTTCGAAAGCTTCACCCACTCCTCACAGGACTGTCCTCTCTTCTTCCTTCAAATTCAACATCACCACCTGTCCGCCATCATGCTCTCCACTGCCAGAATCACCAGCCGGCGTGTAGCCTCGCGCGCCGTGGCCTCCCGGACCTGCAATGCTTTCCGCGCTGCCTCGACCTGGGACAACGTTCCCCAGGGACCTCCAGTAAGTGAATCGCTGTCGACCTTGTACCTACAAGAAACTCTTTGCTAACGTGTTTTTGGTAGGATGTAAGTTATCTCGAATCCCTTCTCTGCACAATTGCTAATTGCCTGCGCGCACAAAGGCCATCTTGGGTTTGTTTACTCCGGCTCCGGATAGCTTCCACCGTTCTGGGCGATTGGCTGACGCTCTCTAGGAATCACCGAAGCATTCAAGGCCGACAGCTTTCAGGAGAAGATCAATTTGGGTATGATGAGCAGCCATCTTGCGTGTAGGAATAGCGCTAATGTCTTCTGCAGGTGTCGGCGCATACCGTGACGACCAAGGCAAACCATACGTCCTCCCGTCCGTGAGAACCGCAGAGAACAAGGTCGTCTCAGCCAACCTCAACAAGGAGTATGCAGGTATCACTGGTGTTCCCGAATTCACAAAGGCTGCCGCTCTTCTGGCATACGGCCCGGGTTCCAGCGCCCTCGATCGGGTGGTCATCACACAATCCATCTCAGGGACAGGTGCGCTTCGAATTGGAGGTGCCTTCTTCGAGCGATTCTTCCCCTCCAAGAACATCTACATCCCCAACCCATCATGGGCCAACCATGCTGCCGTCTTCAAGGACTCGGGGTTGAAGGTCGAGAAGTACAGATACTACAACAAGGATACCATTGGCCTTGACTTTGAGGGTATGGTTGCCGACATCAAGGCCGCCCCCAAGGGAAGCTTGTTCTTGCTCCATGCCTGTGCTCACAACCCAACTGGTGTTGACCCAACGGCTGAGCAATGGAAGGAGATCAGCAATGCCGTCAAGGCGGGTGGCCACTTTGCTTTCTTCGACATGGCCTACCAAGGCTTTGCATCCGGTGATACCGACAAGGACGCTTTCCCTATCCGCCATTTCGTCGAGCAAGGCCACAACGTTGCCCTCGCTCAATCCTTCGCGAAGAACATGGTATGTCTTACATGATGCATGGGAGCTGCGGCAGGATGGATTGACTGACATTTTCCAAATAGGGTCTCTATGGAGAGCGTGTCGGTGCCTTCTCCATTGTGTGTGCCAACGCTGAAGAGAAGAAGCGTGTGGACTCGCAAGTAAAGATCCTCGTCCGCCCTCTCTACTCCAACCCACCAGTCCACGGTGCCCGAATTGCCTCGGAAATCCTCAACGACCCGTCTCTGAACAAGCAGTGGTTGGGTGAGGTCAAGGGAATGGCCGACCGTATCATTGAGATGAGAGCGTTGTTGAAGAAGAACCTCGAAGATCTTGGATCCAAACATGACTGGAGCCACATCACCAGCCAGATTGGAATGTTCGCCTACACCGGCTTGACCCCAGCGCAGATGGACACTTTGGCTAAGGAGGTAAGCATATTTATCCTCACTTCGATAATCAGAGACTTGAGACTAACATTCAACTCAGCACTCGGTATATGCAACCAAGGACGGTAGAATCTCAGTGGCAGGTATCACTTCTGGAAACGTAAAGAGACTTGCAGAGGCCATTCACGCCGTCAAGCCATAGATATCGCATACATTTTAGAGCAGTTATGCATGCAGGATAGATCATTCACCATAATCCATTGTCTCGGAGGATTGGTATTTTCGGAAGAGTCGGCATACCTAGATACCTAGATAATACTGTAGATTAAAATGTACTTGCGTGTGATACGAATTTAATTACGGCCCGTCTCTTGAGAAGAAGAGGCAAAAAGATGCAATCGAAACTTCAACACTATAGTCAATCAACCACTCTCCGTTGCCGTTTGTTTTCTTGCTGTCGGTACTATACCGTACCCATAGCCTTTCTTAAATAATATCCCGTGGGCATATGGCTGGTAACTGTAACTGTTCTCGTTTCCCCCTAAGTTAGCATGTCGGCTTTAGGCCCAGTTTGTTGACTTTCGTTTGTTGACTTTGCCAACTCGGCATGAAAGCGCGTAACCACCACACCCTCCTTATATCCCTTGCAGAAACCAAGAAGAACACCTGCTGTGAAGTCAGTCCTCTCAAAATGTTGCCTCCAGTTGAGGACGCCGTTCTTCAGAGCAATCCAAAATTTGCGATCCTCCACTCGACGCTCTCCAAGACCATCCTCGACTCATCCGGGGCGACCAGGCTTCATGTCGCGCAGAAGGACCGGGACGTCGTGTCCGAGGTAAAGTGGCCGCTCCCTTGCTACGACAGCATGACGATTGTACTCATAGCTGCTCTCCAAGTAGTCTCTCAAGGTAGCACGTACTCGTGCAGCTCGGTCGCATCTCCTACGGAGCGCAGTATGCAGCCTAGATCTGGCACCGCCGTCAACGACCTCGACCTCGAGATCCCAAACACAAGCACAAGCACAAGCACAGCGAGCAGCGCTTCCAAATGAACTTGTCGAACTCATCCTCCTGCTTGCGTCGCGCCTGAGCACGCCCGGTGTCTCTCCGTCGTCCGAGGCTCTTCTGGACAGTACAGAACCTTGGGTCTCGTTGTCCTCGTACATGGCTCAGATCAGCACGCTGGTGTCGAGCCACCTGCATGCACAGGCGCTCGCTCTGGCGCGAATCCTGTCGCCGACAAGCAATGCGTCCTTCATGCACCGACAGATCCCCCTGCTGATGCCCAACGTCGTGCATCTGCAGCAGGACATCGAACGGAAGAAGTCCGAACTGGAGCAGAACCGCACCGGCCTGGTCACGCAGACCACGACGCTGCTGGGCCTGTATAACATGGCCATCACCTTCATCATACATATCCTAGAGCAGAACAAACACGGGGCGGTGGCTCGCAATGCGAAGACCAGAGCCGAATACCTGGGCCTCTCGGCCCAGAAGGAAGAGGTCGAATCCCGCATCCTCGTCGCGAAGGGCACTAAGATACTCTACACAGATAAGGTGAACGAGGCCTTGTCAAATTACATGCACAATCTACGGGATGGCAGAGAGAGGTTAAAGGAGAGAAAGAAAGATCTAGAGCGGCAGCTTTGGGGATATGGGATAGGACGCGATGATGTTGGCAAAGAAAAGACCATGAGAGAAATAGCCCGCGTTTATGCTGAGATGATTCGAGAGACGGAGGAAGTAGGTAGGGATCTCAAGAGACTGCGTGGCAGGTGAGGGTTATATGCTACAGAGGTTTTATCGAATACATGACTTGGTGACATGCCAGCTTCAAAACACTTTTCTTCTTTCCTTCTCTGGCGTCATAGCATATCCTGAGCGCCCTTACCTGACAGACCCATCTCAGCCAGGGCTCGTAAATTCCATGTTGGATGCAAGTGCTAACCACCCTTGATAAATAGATCTTGCGTAGAAGTTTCTATCATAAATCTTTACCACGAACCGCTTGGGCAGAAAGCGTTCTCGCTGCTCCCTCCGAGTCCTGCACCTGGTTCACGTGCCTTGCAACACAAGCTCTCTTGATCTAATTTAAGATTTTGACTCTAAAATTCTCTCGTCTTTAATCCTTGACATATCCCATTTATATGGCTTAGAGCTATGTTTATTACAGTATATTATGTTCCTGTGTGACTCTTGAAACCAACAAAACTCCAACTTGAAATGATATATTTTCCCACTTATAAATCACGACTGCATTGAACCATACCGCTTTGGTGCCAGCTTATCAAAGAACCGTGACGTAGCTTGTTAAGAGTGTTAGAGTCAGAATACAACATCCATTCAAGCATAACTATCTATCTCAGATTTCTCTTCTGTAGTCTCGGATTCAAACGTGGACCATTTAAACCTGCACTCGCATTCATCGCACTGAAGGCTGGCAGCGATCCTCTTCATCATCTAGCAATAATTGAGGAGCCATCTTTTCAAACCCCCATTCAGATAGCTCATCCTTCCAGGCTGCTTTGCTTCCTGGGAGTGGCTAGTCTTCTGTGCATCTTGGGTTTTCTTTGGCTGCTGTGGTTTCTGTGCAGGCTGTGGATACGGACTTTTTGTGTAAGCGAGGATATCTAATAGAGACATCCTGACAAGACGTATCTTTGCTGTGTACACCTTTTTGTTGTTGTTGGTGGGTTGAATTTCTTTTTTCTTTTCTTTTCTTTTTTTTTTTTTGGCTCAATCAGGACGAGTGGTTTTGTGCTTTATAGCTCTGGTGAAGGACAATCATTCTTTATATACGAGAAACCATCCTTTGACGCGCGCCTTGCAGGAATCCGCTGTATTTTGTCAAAGGGTGCCTTTGCTACATTCGCTGCCTGGCTTTATTTCCTCCTGCGTATTGTCACGCATCCTCCTTCCTGCGTTGCTATGTTTCCTTGTATAAACTCACGCTCGCTTGCCTTTGTGCTCGCCAGCTGCGAGCAAATCCCTCAATGAAATATTCCACGATAAATTCGCGGCCGACATGCGCGTCCAGAAACACAAAATCACAAAATCACAATCGGAAGACCGAAGCACAGGATATCAGGATATACCCATACGGAAATGTGTACAATCGACAATATCCGCTACGTCCTCTGCGGGCATGTCCTCTCCGATGACACTAAATCCTGTTCCCACAAAGGCACGGCTCGTTGCCAAAATGAAACCCGCGAAAGACGCTCTATGGACTATTGCGCTTGGTGCTGGATGACGGGTGGTTAAGACTCCCCAGGAGCTGGGTAATAGGCATCTACTGGATACTACCTATACCCAGAAATATCAGCTCGCGCAGGTGGCTACTGGTATTCCAATTCGTGCTGATTTGTAGATTCAATTGACAACAGAATATCCAAGATCCCCTTTTTTATACAAGAACAAAGTGCATCAAAAGTTCTGCGTTCCGTATGCATAACATAACGTTCCTGCTCTGAGAGGAGTGCTGGTGCTGCCCGTCTCCGTCTTTTCTCCGCTTTGGAGGCAATCAATTTACACAGCCTATTTAAGCCTTCTTGCACTGTTCTACTTAGTGTCCCTCCTCTTCCAGACTAAATTGCCCAGCCGTTTTTTTAAAAATAAAAAAAAATAAAAAAGGATAATACGCGAGGTTGACATATTTTATCTGTGAGCGATTGCGAACAAGATCTCATTTGTTTTGTTTTAGGTCTTGTTCTTCAGATCTATTCTCGGGGTATGTTGCCCTGTTTGTTTATCTTTCTTTGTGCTTTGTTTTCTTGCCTTAGATCTATCTTTAGAGTTTCTGCTATTGTGAGATAGCAGAACAAAGATATTCAACTGAATAACCTTTATCTTTATCTACTCCTGAAACACAATGCCTTTCGTTTTCTTATGAATACCAGATCATGCTCTTCCAGAAAAAAAAACAAGAAGAAACAAGAAAAACATCAAAAATGATTCTGTACGACAATCCTGACCAGATGTCCGCCATGTTCATCCCAGGCTGTCCTCCAGGATGTATTTGCCGCGCAGCAGATAGGGCTCTTCCACAAGTCCAACCAAGAAACCCAATCGCTAAGCCGGTCGCTAAGCCAATCAATGACCCAATCACTGATTGCGAAGTAGGCATCAAAAGTCTCGAGGACTTTCTCAGAACCTTCAAGCTGGATATCGAGGAGCTGGAACAGAAAAGCTCTGAGCTCAAGGAAAAGTACACCAAACAGGATGAGAACGCGGCCAGTGAAGCTCTTGTCGATCTAGAGAAGAAAAGGGAATTCACACCCAGGTCGAAATTAACCTGAATCTTGGTCGGAGCTGGGCTCTGAAACCAGGTGGAACCTTGTGGCCTGGGGCTACAGTTCTGGGGATTTCTAATTTCCCAGATTCTCTTTGTGTGTTTATTTCGTCGAATAGCCGGACTATTTCTTAGTAAATACAGTATCAGAACACTCCAACAAATCTTTTGGAAATCAACTTTAAATTGCTGTTATCTCTTTTTGTGTAAGCTTTGCACATGAAGGGTACTTTCTAAATCTAGGATCCTCTCTAAACCTTGATGCTACCATGCCAAACCATCCCCACGCGCAAATATCATTAAATAACATCTGCTACCCAGTGCGACCTGATACAGTGGTTCAATCTATGAAGCCGTATGCTGCGCTGAATGTCTTCAGGTGGATTCTCCGAAGCAAGTTCTCGCTGGTAGTGAATATTCTCCCAGATATCCTTGATATCTAAACTGAGTCTTCTCAGTTCAATATCGTTAGGCAAATTACCCAGTGCCATGACTTCAGTCGCCATCGCAGCCTCTCGGCCTAGATCTAAGACTAACCCTAGATCTGCCCTTGCTGTCAGCTCAAACATATATGCAATCTCTTGCCATTCAATCGAATGTCCTGATTGGCTAGCAATGTCGTAAGTATGCATTTGCAAGAGTGAGTGCAGCATTTCGTGTAGCAAGGTTTGAAGGTAGTCGTGAATGCGAGAAGTTGGAGTTTTCCACAAGCGCGGCTTAATAGTGATGATGCTGAAGGGCCTCCTGTATTGGCTTCTAGGGTGTCGATTACTCCAAAAACGATTATACCAGTAACTTCTGTTCCAAGCATTTGAGCTGGAATGTCTTGCCGCAACTTTTGGTGTGCACCATTCAACCTCACAGTTTCTTTTCAGTACCCCATTGAAAAATATGCAGTCGAATATAGTAAACCATTTCTTCAACTCCTGGTGATTTTCGGGATCAGAGAAGCTCCATGATCCTTGGGAATTGAACATTTCCAATCCCTCTTTCTGTTTTGGTGTCCAGTCCTCAACATCTTCCTTTAGGAGCTCTCTCATAGCATGTAGTATCTGTTGTTCAGTGTAGCCGTAGAAATCCAGATGGTTTTGAAAGAGATGTTCCTTGGCCCAGTGAGATGGAACATCTATGTAGTTACTCTTACGAATAGAAGCATTTATGACGATACTTTTTTTCTGCGAGGGAAACTCCATCATTTTGTATTGATTGAGACTTGATTTTGAACGATGTCTGTTACGGCGGAGATTGTAATAGAAATGGAGCAATTTATAGACAATTGTCTGACCATGCGATGCAAGCCTAAGTCACAATATGATTCAGATGAACGTGTGTGATTCACAAAGGGTGTGAATAATAAATTACTAGCAGTTTCGAATAACTGCGTGGATTCACCTGTGGATAAGCTTCCTTTGACAGGTGAAGCTCGAATGCTTTACAACAATCTAATTGCATAAGAGTAGGTGGGAGGAAGGTCATAGGAAGAGCGTGGACACACTTATTCCTCTTTTCCTAGCTCGGATTTTGTATGTTAAGCCTTCAAGTGAATTCTTTTTCTTTTCTTCTTCTTTTTTGGTACTGATGATCTCCGTCTAGAAGTCTATAACCTGAATAATTTTACTATTACTGCTGCTGAAAAGCATTGAGTTAGCAAATCGTTGCTATTACTTTTGATACCGAATTCTCAAGGAACACCTAAAATCTAACACTACACGCTTGGGTATAATGATATGAACCGCAAAAATAGCAATTTGCTTAGGCTTTTTATTGTAAGGAGGATGGAATGCTGCATTCCTTTCAGAATTATAACTGATGGCATCGGCTTAGGAGCTTCAGATCTCACTCGAAAGTATTAACTATACATCATACTTAAGTATTCTAGCGACCCTGTTTTTGTCTCTTGGGAGTTCTGTTCCTATCTCAAGTTTAAGAACACTATATAATACATCTTAAGAGCTGGAAACCCGACAATGCAATAGAGTAATCGTATAAAAAATTAAATTGTCAGTCTAAATAAAGCACTTTACTTGATATAATAACCTCCTACGACCGAGGAGACAGGAACTTACACTTAAAATGGCATGAGCGACCCTCTAAAAAGAGTCTGTTGAGGGATTGCGAGACTTTACAACTGTCTATCTCCGTAGCATGTCAGCCAAAAAGGTGGGTTTGCCGAGCCGGACGAGTCAACGAAAACTATAAGGCGGTCAGCGAAATCGAACGACAAAGCCTGGGCATTAGAGTATTGATAGCGCCTCCCACTTATACTCGACGAAAAGGAAAATTTGTTTTGTGGCTTTTAGTCCCTTTGGATAAGGACAGGCTTGTGGCCTTCTGGATACTCAAATCTCGTTCTGAAATTCAACAGTTTATAACGTCCCCATTAAATGCCCATCCTTCCCAGTCATTCCCGAAATGATTCTTGGCTTTATCACATCGGGTGCTTAAAGACAGAGTGTGATTGAGCCAAGCGTCCCTCGCACAAGTACCCTGCAGCCCTATGGAGCAAGGGTACGCCCTTCGTTAAGTTGGGATTTGGGAATTTCCCGGCGGAAAAGTTGCAACGCAACCAAGTCAGTAGAATACTGGTTAAAAGCAAGTTGAACAGCTCGATTTCACGTTGTCATCAACTTCATCAGTATTCTCGTTGGAAAGACGGCCCAGCAGCAAAGAGAAGAAGGAGGAAGAAAATAACGAGACTAAATTACTCAACATAACGTCCCTGAAAAGATCGTCGTTTCACAGCGGAGATGATTAAGAGGGACTAGAATTTAAATAAAGATTAGTCCTGAAACCGAGGTTGAATTCTCATAAAAAAAAAAAGAAGTGTCCCATTTTAGCGAGCAGAGAGAGAGCGAACTTCGAGGGCTGGGCTCTGTAGTTTTGAATCCAATACGAGCTTCGAGTAATCTAGATACAGCAGTCTCTGCTATTAACCCCTTCGTTCTCCATCAACACCCCGTTATAAATCGAAGGCCATGTGCTAGGACCTACCTAGGAATGACAAACACCCGAACACTGCCGATATGAGAAAATTGCCAACCCCCACGCCCCCCACCAAAACCGGCGACGTCTAAGCGACGGCCGGCGATTAGCCGCTGTTTTCCGATGAGCGATCACACAGGATGCAAATCTCCATAAACAAGCTACACACAAGCCAACCGCATTCTTGCCGTTCTCCTACCCGTCCGTCGTTCTTCAGGTACCAAGGGCTGTAGCTTCGGGTGAAATGACCATTAAGGGTGCCAAGAGCCCTTCAAATGCCGATGGCAGGAGCTCCTATCGGATCAGCTCATGCTGACAGACTGCAAACAAGAGTTTTTCTCAATCTCAAGCTTCTCCAAGAAGCTTGAAGACGACGTTGACCGTGGAATAAGCACTAAGCCACCCGATCGGTTTCTGTATGGCCTTTTAATATGGCTAATGTCACATATTTGCATTTCATATATACCGCAGGTGTTGGGGTTCTGGAAGACCTTCCGGGACCTCCCGCAACAGGAGCCATTCTCCTCGGCTTACCCAAAGTGGGCAAGGATAAAGATAAGAGATGGAGGATACGAGCCTGGCACCTGGAGACTCCGAGATGGAGATGGAGATGGAGATGGGGGGGAATGGAGGTGTGAGGCAGCTGGAGAGAGTATCTGGAGAATCTGGGTGGTGGGTGGTGGGTGGTCGGGCCGATTGCCAAGTCCCCACAGGCAAAAAGGTGACAATCATGGCTCAGTTGGTCTTGGTTCTCGCCATTTCATGGAATCAATCCACTCTTTCAGCGTTTGGGCGTCATGTGAGGAGCACAAGTATTATCTCCGACACGAAGTCTCCAGTTTACCGTCTCCTTTCCTCTCCGGAACCCCATCCCCAGGTCCATCTCCAGGTCCAATTACTCGAGAGAAGTGGATCAGCCATTACGTGCCGTTGCATTCTCACCTTAATCCTATGACTGAGCGGCTCTGCTAGCCAATACCGTCGATGCACCAGAGCTTTGCATCCAATCCGCTATGTCCGTTGTTGGGAGCCGTATGCATCCAGTCTCCAATTTTCGTGTCTGTTCTTTGCATGAGATCCCAGCTACAGCTCTACCTGGAGCTGCATTGCTCTGACGATGGCCATCACATCATAAATACCGTGGGGGCATCATGTAACAAGCTGACCGCCACTCCTTTCCTTCTTATAAATCCCAAGGGAGTTCCTGGCAATTTACTTTCTCTCTCTGCTATCACTCCCGAAATCCTCTGGCAAGTGTTGTGCTGCGTGCCTCAGTTTCTCTTTATCCACGATGGCTACCACACAACCCAAACAAGAAGAGCCAATTCATCTGGATGCTATCCAGCAGGGTGCTGCCATCGACAAGAATGACCAAACAGCAAACTCGATTCACGAAAATGAGAACAAGCCGAAGCGAGTCTTTGAGCCACCTGTGCTGGTGAGGGCTATGAGCCCGGAGCAGCGAGCCATTGCCGAGAAGGCCTTGGTAAGGAAGGTCGACTTCAGGCTTCTTCCCATGGTGATTCTCATGTATATTATGAACTACCTCGACCGGAACAACATTGCTGCTGCCAGGTTGGCTGGGCTCGAGTCGGACTTGAATCTTACGAGTGTGCAATACAGTGTAATTTAACCTGCGAGCCCATTATAGTTTTCATAATACTGATCAGTCTCCAGACCTCTGTTTCGATTCTGTTCGTTGGCTATATTCTGATGCAGGTTCCATCGAACATCTACTTGAACAAGATCGGAAAACCAGCACTCTACCTTCCGATATGCATGGCAGTTTGGGGGTGTATCTCTACTGCTTCGGCTGCATGTACTTCATATGGCGGATTGGTCGCCTGTCGATTCATGCTCGGATTTGTTGAGGCTGTCTACTTTGTATGTCAAGATCCTTCCTTGACCCTCGCGTGAGTACTCGGCTAACTGATCCCGATTTAAAGCCCGGCTGTCTGTACTATCTTTCATGTTGGTACACTAGAAAGGAACTCGGTCTACGATACGCCTTTCTCTACTCTGGGTCGCTTATAAGCGGTGCCTTTTCGGGTCTTATTGCTGCAGCTATCACGGGTAACTTGGACGGACTCCATGGTCTCCGTGCTTGGAGATGGCTCTTTATCATCGAAGGATCCATCACTGTTGGATTGGCAGTTGCGTCGATTTTCATCCTGCCGAACTTCCCACGTACCACAAAGTGGTTGTCAGAAGAAGAAATTCAGCTGGCTACTTGGCGTCTGGAGGAAGATATCGGAGAGGATGATTGGGTTGACAGTGAGCACCAAAGCTTATTGCATGGTGCCAAGCTCGCTTTCACTGACAGCAAGACTTACGTTCTGGTATGTTATCAACTCCTTTCTATTTAAGTTTTCTCGTCTAATGGAACTCCGCACAGATGGTTATTCTCTTCTGCATCGTCTGCTCAGCTTCCGTCACCAATTTCTTCCCCACCGTCGTGCAGACCCTCGGCTACAACAACATCATGACGCTTCTCCTCACGGCGCCACCTTACGTCCTTTGTGTCATCACTACAATGATCAATGCTTGGCACGCCGACCGAACAGGCGAGCGATACTTCCACATCACGATTCCTCTTTATGTAGCCATGGCCGCATTCATCATCGCAGTCGCGACCACCAACACGGCCGCGCGGTACTTCGCAATGGTCATTATGGTTCCTTCCTTCTACTGCAGCTTCATCCTGGTGCTGACTTGGATCTCCAACACCCTTCCCCGACCACCGGCTAAGCGTGCAGCTGCCCTGGCTGGAATCAATGCTTTCAGCAACACGGCTAGTATCTTTGCCAGCTACATGTACCCGACTAGCGCCGCGCCGCGTTATGTCATCGCCATGTCTGTCAATACTGCCACGGCCTTTATCGCAATCTGCTTCTGCACCATCTTGCGATTCATGCTGGTTAAGTTGAACAAGGAGCTGGATCAGTTGGATCTTGCGAACAGCAGCGAGGAACCAGACGAGACCAACCTTGGCATTTCGAGAACAGGACTGCAGCGTGGGTTCAGGTACAAGGTGTAGGCCTTGTCTTAATTGTGTTCGCTCGTAATGAGTCGCAATAGATAAATTTGGAATAGCTAGAATCAAGCAATATTACATTTGCTGTAACGTTCCTTCTTTGAAATGATATGATAAGTTAATATGCGTGTTACCTTCTCAAAAATTAGGGGCCCAGCAAAGGTGAGAATATTTAATCGATCAAGCTCTAGAGAAGAGAGTCGTCTAGGTATTGTGCTGAGACCAGAAACTAACATGCGGATATGCAGAGACTTATAGCTCCAAGATAACAGGGACAAAAACACAATACCGAAACGAATCAATCGTAAAATGAATCCTGAATTCTGTGATATCCAGACCATATACGGGTGCTAATCGCTCCCGAACTCCATACTTGATTTCCCATTCTCTGCCTACCTCCATTCCTATCTCCCTCCTTCAGGGCTGGATCAGAGCATCTTCAGCCTACCGACTTCGAGCACTTGACCTCTGTACTTATTCCCACCTCAGTACAAAACTCTAGTCTTCACTGAATCTCGCTCTAACTGGTATATCTGCCTAGCTACCTTTTGTATCGAAACCTAGACACAGGGAACTACATTGCATCTAGAGTATAGCACCACGATAATTTCTAAGGGATTTTCTTTGCGTTTCGAACAAGACAAAGCAATGAAGGATCCACGAGGCTGGCTGGTTTAAGCGAGCATACCACCCTCGTGAACACAAAGGCAGCAGACGCCAAGAAGGCCATCACAAGCCCATAAGCTATATTTCTTTATTGAACGAGAAATTTCTTACGGCTCTTGTTCTACAACCCCGATAGCACTATCATGCAAAAGAGTCTTTAGTGTCCCCACGATTTGAGTCGCGCGCCTCTGAAAAGACAACTGATGAAAGAATACATTTTCCTCGCTCCAGCTAGAGCAGCCTTGTGTTACTTTCAAGAGTTAAAATCCTCCTTTGTAAGCCCTCGAAGACCCTAGGGAGAAGGAGTGGGGCACAAAGAGGACGATGCTCCTCGCAAATATATAACAAGCGACGAAGCGTGCCAGTTGTAATTAGTTCAGCCAGATCCAACACAGTTCACAGCTTCAAACCCTACAATCTCAGCAAATTAAATCAAAGCAAATCATCCTCAGAAAAGTAATTTCCTCGCTCAGATCAAAATCGAAATCAGAACCAAGTCATCATGTGCGCCCAGCTCTACGAGCGCTTCTCGTGCGGCTGTGCGTTCGCACAAACCTACGTGACGTGCTACCTCTCAGGCACCAGCGGCCACAGCCCCACGAACCGCTACGATGATAGGGGCTACCCTTGCTACCGCTGCGGCGGCTCCTCATACTCGTACAGCTAGTAGATCTCTATCTAGCGGGCCGCGTATATTTCTTCCCCTCGCCTCTTGTGAGAGTTCATAAAAGGAGCGGGCTTGTTTTTGGGTTGGTTGGTTTCATTTAAACGCTTGGCGCGACATGATAGATATGTAAAATTGTATATACAAAAAGAGTTCTTTGAGATTGAAATATATTTTATTCTATTCTGCTCGATTGAGGATTGTCATGTTTGATGGCCATGTGAAATTTGACGACAAGGTAATCTATAAACGATTGATGGCTCCTCAACAGAATTCCTAGTTTACTAGGAAGCAATTGCTCGGCTCTCTAAGCCATTATGTACCTTGACCAATTTACCTTGACCAAAGGTGATCTATCCGAGGCCCAGGCCGGTTATATAAATATACCTTGACCAATTTACCTTGACCAAAAGTGATCTATCCGAGGCTCAGGCCGGTTATATGATATAGGAGGAAGTCGGCAAAGAGACATTCGAGCGGTAGGTTCAGTTTGCATATACGGGGGCTTACTCAACACCGAACAAAAGGGAATGGAATACGGTCGCAGAGCCGCAGAAGGAAGATACGGACGTGTCAGAAGCGTTGAAGAGCAAATCTGAGGAGGAGGAGGAGAAGCTAGCAAAGGGGTATAACACCCTCGACGAGCTGGAAGATCGTTGGTCAATAGGCAAAAGGGCCAAGGAGGACAAGAAAAAGAGAATGCAGTGATTATGCCGCGACATTTGAAAAGGCAATTTCGTGATCCTTAAACGTCTTACAATAGCAGGACAAGTAACACATCGCAGTAATTGAACTCGGCTAAACAAGGAACCTAGTACAAGACGCCCTCGGCGCAATGCCCGCACCACCCACAATCCTTATCACACAGCACCCAGTCCTGATCTTCGAGCAAGTTCATGACTCGCCCCGTATTTGGATTCACTTTCGAGGTCGAGCCAGTCCCTGGAGCTATTTTCAGTGAGGTGCTCTTTCTCGATTTCCTCTTCTTCGGCTTCGATCCCTCAGCGATAAATGGCTTCTTTACTCCAGCCATAATCGGCTGGGAAAGGCGTGATGAATCCGAACTCAGGGCGATGAATGTTGTCGACCCGCCGCCTGCGAAAGGGACGAACTTGGTGCACTTAGCAGAGCTCGCGACTTATTTATTTAATCAGCGCGTCTTACGCCATGATCAGCTTCCTGGTCTTGTAGCGACATGCCTTGCATCCGCTGGTCAACATGTGCTATCTGTTCCTGTGCTTGCGGTACGGCGACATGAAGTGAGGAGTCGCGTTGGTGCTGGAGCATTGCGCTCTCGGTACCGAAGCGCTTGCTGCAGCTACACACCACGGGCCGTGGCGGCATGGCTTTGGTTTTGGTTTGGCGTAATAATGTTGGTTGGTGCTTTGGTAGATAGTGTTGTTGCAAAAGCGGAGAAAGCAATCTCTACAACGTGGGTTGAGCACACAGCCACGATTGCCACAGATGATGTCCTGCCCCTGTTGGCCTTAGGCTTTACTCATGAGGGGCTATCTTACATGAATTTGGACGCCACCATAGCCAAAAGGCTAAAGACGATTGGCCGTATAGAAGTACAGTAGGGTCGTAGAGCTCGGTCAACAAGCCTTTTGAATATGTTAGAGATAATAAGAGCTTGGTTGTTGAGCTATAGTAGAGGAAGCTAAACATACTATGAAAAAAGGACTGTTTTATAAGTTGCGCGCGGAGGCGACGACACAAATGTATTTTTCAAGCAAGAGAGGTTAAGCGTGTCCGGAAGTGGCTATAGAAGGCAACTTTCAATTTCTTTTAAGAGATATTGAGATTTGTATAGATTTTAAGACACTTGAAGCCGAAGTACCTATGAATTTTCCCGGTACGCAGGGATAGGTGTTATTCCACTTTCAAACTTGTGTAATAAAATATAAAATAGAAACAAAGTTCTAGACAAGGTAAAGGGAACGAATTAAGGTCTGTAACCAAGGTGGAAATTCCAACTTGGAAGCTGTTGAGAAGAGATTCGTTTACGTCTTCAATGCGGGTTCAGCTTAAGTAACTGCCCACTTAGGCAAGTAAAACTCCTTTCGTATTATATCCTGTTTCATTTCATAGCTTCTATAGACCAGTTTTTTTTCCCTCTTTCTTTTTCCTCTATATCAATACTGAATATTTTTGACGTGGTGTTAAGCATCGTACTGATTTAATCTCCTAGCCTCTTGTATATTCCAAGTGATGGAAGAGTTTGGTGGTCTGGTAGAAATTTCACAGCATATCTTAAACAAGATTTCCAAAGTTAGATGGGGAGTTGAATTTCTTCTCTGAGGTTGGATGCTATTTCAAGTCCGAATACATACTGAAGTACGAGTAAAAACTAGAGACTGCTATTCAGACCACAACGGAAATAGGATCAATACAAGGAAAGCCTTGCTGTCAAGTAGGTAGCCATAAGGAGAAGCGTAAAACGACCTACCGTAGACGAGTATACTTACGGTCAGACATTCAGCTCCAAGATAAGTAGACCTAGGTTAGCAAACAAGTCAGAACATGCCCATACCTTTGTCAGTCGTATCGCACTTTCAAATCTTTGTCAGCATTGAATAAATTTAGATACTGTGTAAGGAGGCTGCACCTTTTCTGCCCAAGATTACTTCCATCATAAGTGGCCAGGGATGCCTTCCGAACCGCTCAAGCCAATCTCACACCCGCTTCCCTGCGCTTCTTTAATTGTTGTGCCGTGGCCCCACTCATACCTCCCATCTGACTGCCGTCCAGTGAACTCTGGGCTTCTCTCCGCTTCTCGTCCTCAATCTTCTTGAGCATCTTCTCCGTCTTTTGTTTGCCGCTACCTTTACCATGGAATTGATGTGAGAGATGCTTGAAGGCCTCTTTCTGGTTCATGCTTCGGCCGAAATCATCAAAGTACTTGAGGTCAACATTTGGCTTGTACTCCCGATTGAAATGTTCAGCTAGTTGTCGAGATTCCTGCTGGTCTCTGTAATTGTTTTGGGAGCGAGCATAATCCTCTTTCTCGCGAGCTGACATGCGATCCAGCCGACCAGTCGAACGATCTTGTTCTCTCTGCATTCGAGCTTTTCGTTCTGCTTCGGCTTCACGTCTTTGCTTCTCGGCCAAGAACATTTGCTTATTTCTGAAGATGGCATTGAGGTCTCCTGAGTCGTCCGTCTTAAGAATACCTCGTTCTTTCAACAATTTCAATGTCGATCCTAGTCCCTGGTCAAGGGTGGCTTCTTCTTCTAAGCCATTGTTGGTCATGTCACCATCCGCTGACAGCTGACGTTGAAGCCGGGCCTTCAGTTCCTCTTCGTCCTCAATATTAGCATATGACTGGGCCATGTGAACATCGCCTTCGTCGTCTGAATCTGCGCCCATTGACGTTACTGCATCGGTCGGTCGCGAAACCGACCTGGCCTTTGGTTCCGGTGCAACCGGCTTTTGCAAGTTGGAGACGAACTCAGATGTTTCATCGATAACGAGACCGGCGTCATCCTCGACATCATTTTCAGCGGGTGTCGCCGAGGCCTCTGCTCGCAGTCGTTGAGCAAGTTCTTCTGGTCGAAGTTTTTGGCGTTTCTTCAAAGCATTCCGACGTTGAGCAGCCAACGAAGCTTGTAAGTCGTCGTCATCAACAAAGGATATATCCTCAAAGGTGCGCTTCTTGGTGGGTACAGCCGGCTGATCAATATCCATGGAAGTCGTCTGTTCTGATGCGACAGGCTCCACGGTGGGGATAATATCGTCCTCGTCCACGGCTTTTTGCCGAGTCGACCTGGCTTTCTTCTTTTTGGGTTTCTTGATTTTGATTTCCGAAAGGTCGTAATAGTCAGACTTGGGCTCGTCGTCTGTGTTTAATGTTAGTGGCTTTGCAGACCTGTATTCGGGTTGGAGGTACTTACTTAGAATATCCAGGCTGAATGCTATGGCCTTGGGCTTTTTATCAATAATCCCCTCAGCAATCAGGCTAGCCTCGGTCATGCTGCCTCGACCATCCAGAGTAAATTTCGCGCCTTTCTTTCCAATAATCTCATCGTCATAATGTGCGAGTATCGAGCCTCCCTCTTCGGCCTCGTTGGGATTATACACGGGCTTTTTCTTCTTGAGCTCTAGTTTCTCCGTCAACTTCTCGCGCTCTCGGAGGTCTAGATTCTCGAGCTCGTCGCCGTCCTCTTCGTTCTCGTCGATTGTGGTATCTTTGAGGGTCAGAACCTGTTCCTCGCCTTCCTCGAACGTCTCAAACTCGTGCCCAACCTTGACACCTGCTAGATCTTTCGCCGTATACTCGGCAGCGGCCTCCGCTTCCGCGAGCTCTTTCTCTCGTTTCCGCGCCTTCTCGATCTCCTTTTGACGCTTCTTCTGCTTGATGAGCCAACTCCTCGCATCCAGGTCTTCTGCGTCGTCGGCATCTCCTAGACCCTTGCCTTCCAGCTGCGCAAATCGCTTGGCTGCATCTCGCGCCTTCTTGACGGCCTCGGCTCTTGCGTTGCGCTTCCTCTTCGCCTCTTCAGCTTCCTGGGCCTTTTTGTAATTCTCGTAGCTCTCTGCCTGTCGGGTTTCCAGCGTGCTGGCGACATCCTCGGGTGGGCCGGTTGCGGCTTCTTTAAATACTGGACCAGCACCTGGCACGGGCAACGGCTTCATGCCCAGCGACACGCGCAAGCGGTTGGTCTCCTCGATGGAGATTGCGTCGGTCATGGTGGTGGTGGTGGTGGTGGTGGGCAGATGAGAAAGAAGGTGGGTTGGGTAGCCGGTGATGGTGGGATGAGGGAGTGTAGGTGGGAGTGGGAGAGGGTGGAGTGGCCGTGGCAGCGACAATGGAATAATGGAAGAGGTGGAAGTGGTTTGCAAGACTGAATAATGAGGCTCAAGTCGCGTGCCTGTAGAAACTAGTGGCTAAAAACCGGACTGGGCGCTAGCGGCCGCGTCGAGAACCTTTTCTTGCCCAACTTTTTCGTCTCGGCCTTCTTCTTCTTTTTTCCTCTCACAACGGATCTGTGCCCAGTCTTCCCTCCACCCACTGCTCGCAGCGCGGTGTGAGGTTGAGGATTGAGGCAGTTCGATCATCTATGGAGCCATCAACCTTCCAGGTACCAACGTGATGTCAATCATCCGATCGACAGATCCCAGAGCAACCCGGGCCCCACGTAGCCTGAACTCGCTGTCACAGGCTTGAGTTCGGTGAAGGGGGTTCCGGCGGCATAATATTCCACTTCTTCTATCGATGGCCGTTGGCCGGTGCGGTTCGAGTTACAACCTTTATGCCTACATTTCGATTCTGGGGGGTTCACATGGGGATTGGGGCAAGAGGAGGGGATTGCGATGGAGATGAGACTGGCCGGTGACATGATGGACCCGGGGACACAGATGGCGCTGTCGTGTGGCACAGTGATGGGGACGAGGATGGAAGATGGGTGGTGCATTGGCTGGCGGTGTGAAGGGTGAGGTAGGTTGTGTAAGTTGTGCTTCCTCAGCTGGATACCCTTCAATGGGTCTACGCCAACCGCGGTATATAGTATTTGAGAACAGGTAGTAAATGCAAGCCATGATGCCATGTAGCATGTTTTCCAAGGCGGGCCGATTATATGTGACAAATGACTCTTGGAAGACGGCCTTGAATGGCATCACCTCTTTGTCCATCACGGTACATGTTCCCAGAACAGCATTGGCTTCCGAGAGTGTATGTGTGTTCGTGTGGTTGGGTTTCTATGTGTTTGTGTAGTTGGGTTTCTATGTATAATATCAGCTGCAAGAAAATACTTTGGTACCTCGGATGCCCAGCACATACATGGGTCGGTGTGACTTTCGGTCTTGACGGACTCCATCTGTCTGGATAAATGCATTTCCTCGTCCTTTGTCAGTCATCTGTGTCTCGTACCAGAGTTCAAAGGGGATCAACTGTGAAGCCGGACCGATAAGAACGCCATGAAGTTGACTTTATATCTTGGACGAGGTATATGTATGGGGTGGGTGGTGGCCATGTGACTGGCGAACCCCCGGCTTGGACCAACTTCCCCAGTTCATCTTCTCCGCACTCTCTCTCCTCCCGCAATTCCACCAATAGCCACAGCTGCCCCTCAACTTCCACCACTTCAACGTCTTCCTCGAAGTTCCGCTGACAGCTGACAGGGCCGAGGGCATTCACTGCCGGTTGCGACATTACACTCAGCTCTATGCTGGAAGAGGCTGTTGCGCCGTCGACCTACCCACTGTCATCGCCAGCCACCTTCCTGGACGTACCTTGCAGCCGTTCTGGAAAACGTTATTCTCCACGACAGGTCGGCGAACCTGCCCCTTCGAGCCACACAGCCAGCCTGGAGATGAGGTTGTTGATGCATCTGTTGCACCTGTTGCGCCTGTAGCACCGAGCAGCTTCTTAGCGACGGCCACAGTCGGCCATACTCTGCCAGACACTCATTGTAGCTGCTGCGAGAGAACATCTATAAGATGGCCCTCGATTTCCTTCTTCCGTCTGCATCCCTCATCTCCTTCACCAACTGTACTCTCAGTTCTCTTGCAGAGCCCGTCATGTATTCGTTTGCATCTCTCTTCGTGGTGGGCAGTTTGGCCCTGCAGGCCGTCCTCGCTTTCCCCAGCCCGGCCCAGATCCAGCAGCGAGAAGCCGAGTTGTTGAAGCGGTCGGTTGATTCCTTTCTGGCAACCGAGCGACCGATCGCGTTGGCAGGCGTCTTGTGCAATATTGGTGCCGACGGGGCGTGTGTCCAGGGAGCCAGATCGGGTATTGTGGTGGCATCGCCCAGCAAGTCAAATCCCGATTGTCAGTTGAGATCTTTGTCCAGATCCAGTCCGTGTCCGGGGTCGTGACTAACACCGCCAGACTTTTATACCTGGACCCGTGATGCCGCTTTAGTCTTCAAGGCCCTGGTCGATACTTTTCTGAGTGGCTATTCTGCATCACTCCAAGAAGAGATTGAGGACTATATCAACTCCCAAGCAATACTCCAGGGCGTGGGCAACCCTTCCGGGGGTCTGTCCAGTGGTGGACTGGGCGAACCGAAGTTCTACGTCGACGAGACCCAGTTCACGGGCAGCTGGGGTCGACCGCAGAGAGATGGTCCGGCTCTACGTGCAACAGCCATGATCGCCTATGCCAAGTGGCTGGTTAATAACGGATATACATCTACCGCAAATTCGATCGTCTGGCCAGTGATTCAGAACGACCTCAGCTATGTTGCTCAGTATTGGTAGATGCTCACGGGTCTCAACGGTGAAGTTTATAAACTGACTGTGTAAAGGAACCAAACTGGGTTTGATTTGTGGGAGGAAGTCAATGGATCAAGTTTCTTCACAATTGCCGCATCGCATCGTGCTTTGGTTGAAGGAAGCGCCTTGGCTTCTCAGCTGGGAAGATCATGCACATATTGTGATTCCCAAGCACCGCAAGTTCTATGCTTCTTACAGAGATTTTGGAATCCTACTTCGGCATACGTCGTCTCCAACATCAATGGCAATTTTGGACGAACCGGGAAGGATGCAAATTCTCTTCTTGCCTCAATCCATACCTTCGACCCTACCGCTGGGTGCGACGCCGCTACATTCCAACCGTAAGTGTTCCTCGTATATGAATTGGTGATAGTGCTGAATGAATTTTAGATGTTCTGACCGTGCTCTCGCCAACCACAAATCCGTTACCGACTCCTTCCGTTCCATCTATGCTATCAACTCTGGTCTTGCTGCTGGCACAGCCGTAGCTGTGGGCCGATACGCTGAAGATGTCTACTACAATGGAAACCCGTGGTACTTGACCACTCTCAGTGCAGCCGAGCAGTTGTATGATGCTCTCTACACCTGGAACAGGTTGGGATCTATCTCGGTTACTTCGACCTCGCTTGCCTTCTTCCGAGACCTAGTTCCATCCGTCGCCGTAGGCACATATGCTTCTTCCAGTTCTACCTACACGTCCATTTATAACGCCGTCCTAGCTTATGCTGACGGCTACGTCAATATCGTCGCACAATACGCTGAAGCAGATGGATCCTTAGCCGAGCAATTTAGTAGAGATAACGGATCGCCTCTCTCAGCTGCCGACCTTACCTGGTCCTACGCCGCATTATTGACGGCTTCTGATCGTCGCGCTGGAGTCGTACCGTACTCATGGATCAACTCAGTGGCAACCAGCGTACCAGCAACTTGCGTCTATACCTCTGCAATAGGTACCTATTCCTCGGCATCGACCGGAAACTGGCCCGCAAACCAAACCCCTGCTACTGGCGTGGGAAGCACAACTGCGACTGCAACAACTACTGGAACAAGCACAGGTACCTCTACGTCAAGCACAGCGACGTGTACCCCTGCTGTCACAGTAGCCGTGACCTTCAGAGAACTCGTCACGACATCTTTCGGCCAGACCATCAAGATCGTCGGTTCCATCTCTCCACTTGGGAACTGGGACACTTCGAGCGCAGTTGCCCTTTCTGCTTCGGCTTACACATCTTCCAATCCTCTGTGGCAGGTTACCGTCAATATTCCTGCTGGCACTACATTCCAATATAAGCTCATCAACGTCGCATCGAGTGGTGCAGTGACGTGGGAGGCTGACCCGAACCGCTCTTACACGGTACCAACAGGTTGCTCGACCACTGCCACTGTGAGCGGTAGCTGGCAATCTTGATGGGAGGTAGATGGGGTGTGGGGGTTGTGGGGATTGAATATGCATAAGTTAACCCTGTGAATATTTTTCTAAAAAAAGACTTTGGTACCTGAAGATGAGATGAGATGGTGAGGGAATAAGCAAATTAGCATAGTTTCGTTTCGAGAGTGGCTCTTCGTGTATATATTTACCTAGTTATTATCTGAAGTTATTGCATCTCAAACGTGTGCACTGCCGGATTCTTACCGAGACGATGTGAGGTGATCGTTTCAATCGACATTAATAGTAAAGGGAATAAGAAATCATGGCCTTCCTAATTCCAGCTCAGCTGTCCGATCAAAAAGAAGCGAAAAGAAAGAAGAAAAAAATTAAAAGAAGCCTCGATAGAGCCACAGCCGTGATCAACTTGGTAGTATGAATAAAGTCGAGATGTTTAAAGATTTGAGACTATAAAAGCTCTCATCTCGCACACGACGACGACAGACAAAACAAAACAAAACAAACAAGTAAACAATCTAACCATTTGATCTTCTTTCCTTCCTTCCTTCCTTCTGTTTCTAGTAATCCAAATCTAAATCGAGACCGAATAACCAAAGTCCCCAAATCTCCAGATAACCAAGTTAATACCTCAACAAGTCAATAACTCAATACCTCCCGACCTCCCACTCGCCTAACCACTTCTCGCCTTTCCACTAAGGCAAAGAAGAAGTCATTAGCCAGAGAACGAACGAGCAAGTAATTAATAAATTCATCTCTCTTTTCTTTTTCTTTTTCTCCTCTTCCTCCTCCTCCTAATCCACCCACCCAGCCTCTCCTCCCACAGAACCACCAGCCTCCAAAAAAAAAAAAAAAAGAAAGAAAGACTCACAACATGCAGAACTACCTCCGTCCCACCGACCTCGGCATCCCTAAACCTAGGCACGCCCTCCACGACGGCCGTCACTCTGTTGTCGTCTCCATCTCCATCTTCATCTTCTTCATCATCATCTCCACTGCGGATCAGATCGCGATACGTCGTCCGCTCGGCGGCGAAGACTTCTTGGTCTTGCGTCTTGTTCTTGAAGCTGAATGAGAGGGAGATGGATTTATTGTCGAGGATGGTTTTTCTCCTTCTGTTGTTGTTGGTGTTGCTGGAGGTGGTGGAGATGGGTGATGGTTGGATCGTTACGCTTATCGAGTTGAAGTTGTTGCTCGCGGAGGGCGGGGTTAGGGAGAGGATTGTGAGGGAGGTGGGTGTGAGGAGCGAGGATGAGGAGGGCATCTTTCTTGTTTTTTTTTTTTGGTGGTGACGAGTGAGAGTTTGAGGTGAGGTGAGATGAGAAGTAAAGTAAGGTAGGTAGGTAAGGTGAGGAGTGCTTTGCTTGACTTGGGGAATAGCTAACAACCTAAGCGAGTTCGAACGAAAAGGAGAACGAGAAAGAAGGAAGAGAAGAGCAAGACTCCAAGACTCTTCTCCAATGCAGTATTTATACCTCTTCCTCTTCTGTTTTCTTCTAACTTAATCCATCCATCCACTATCCACCACCCGACATTCACTACGATCTCCCCTCTCCCCTCTCACCTCTCACCTCTCACCTCTTCGTCTCCCTCTTCATCATACTAGCAGCGGAAGATACCGAAGGAGATAGCATAACAAAGCTCACCCAATAAAGTTAGACGCACCTAGAGAAAAACAGACCAATCATGCTGCGGAATCCCGTCGCTTCTCATTCATGATTGGTCCAGCTGCAAGCGAGCACGACGAACGATATACCTGATTGGTCGCCCGTCTTCACTTCCAACAGTTTCATCCATGCTGCGGGGGTACTGTACTGTAGGCAACAGTGTCACATGTATACGAGGGACTTCCTGGACTCGATTGCGTACAGTACCTGAGCGGAGTTCGAGCACGGCCTCCTGGTGCTCGTTGGCGCGCTTGCCGCTGGTCATGGCAATCAAAACATGAATTAGGCGAAGAACATCCAACCGTAATCAACTTACCTATGTTTGTTTATCGAATACATCAGAAGTCAAGATATGAATTAGGCAAACAGCATCCAACCGTATCATCACCTTGTGTTTATTTATCAAATACATCAGATAATACATTTTGCGGCCTTGAGGTCCAGCCATGTGTAATGTACAGATTCCGTTCCCTCTAGACTCCGTACCCATGCTGATATACAAATATATGCCATTACGCTTCAATCTTCCGCACCCGGCCTGCTTCCGAGTCAACCTCGGGCACAGTAGTTCCGCCGAACCCGAGTGCAGTAGCCTTCTTCCTCCTGCCCTTGCGATCACCGTACTTGGCATCGAATTTGCGGATGGCTGCAAGAGTACTCATGTCTTCACTGATGCTTGCACTGATCTCCTCCATGGCCTTGTCAAAATGCTTGTTGGTGAGTATACGCTTCTCAGGGTAGACGTAGGGTGTGTCGCCAACGTGTTCAGCTGCAACATCATTCTCCTCTCGCACACATGCTATGGCGGCTGCGACGGAAAGATTCTTGAGATCTGAACCAGAGTAGAAGGGTGTGTTCTTTGCGAGTTTGGAAAAAGACACTGTCTCATCGAGCATCTCATCTTTGAGGTGGAGCTTTAGAATAGCTTCTCGATCTTTCTCAATTGGCAAGTCAACTAGAAGTCGTCTGGGAAGTCTCCGGAGAACGGCCTCATCGATATCAAATGGCCGATTGGTGGCAACCATGATAAAAGCAGAAGTATCATTCATGCCATCCCACTCTCGAAGGAATTGATTGATGAGTTCTCGGTGAGTACTCGATCGCTTAGCTTCTCCACGCGCGGCAAAGATAGCATCGGCCTCGTCGATAAAAACGATACAGGGCGACAGCTTCTTAGCCAAGGTGAAGATGGCTCGTACGTTCTTCTCGCCTTCACCCACGTATAGGTCATTGACACTTGCACCGCTGACCTCCAAAACGGTGGCGCCGCTTTGTTTGGCAACAGCCTTAGCAAGAAGCGTCTTACCGGTTCCAGGAGGGCCATAGAGTAGCAGTCCAGATATTTTGTCCGTGGCTAGAACTCCATAAGAGAATGCCTCGGGACGTAGCAGTGATAAGGTGGTCACCGTCTTTAAGACTTCAATGGTTTCCTTGGGAGCATGCACGTCATCGAATGTGGTATGAATATCTGCTGGGTTGATCACTCCACCAAGAAGCTTTTTCTCGTGAGGAGTGCAGGTTTGTCGGATTTGTTTCAGTCGGTCCTTCATAGATGTTGCTGAGTTTGTAGCTTCAGAATCGGTGAACTCCTTAATCACGTTATTGACGTCTGTCATCTCCTCCTTCATTTCCTTGGTGCCCCAGTCAAACTTGACTTCATCACTGTATGCGAGTAGTTGCAGAGCAGATGAGAAATGACCACCATCGATACTGGCTAGATTCTTTTCAAGGCCCAAAATTGTTGATGCAACCCTGTGAACACGAGTGAAAGTCCATACGGCATCCTCAAGACCCGAAGAGTATGTCGTCGCAGCATCGAGACCTTTCTCGAGTTCTATAGAAGGGAGTTCCTTCCGCCCACTTATAAGTTTTGAGATCATATCTTGAACATGGCGAACGTTCATATTTCGAATCCGGAACTTCTCATCTAGATCAAAAGCCATGTCCTGTTGCTCTGTACGATCAGGAGGCACGAAAATGACCTTGTTCTCGCCCAATATAACATCTCCGCTTTGTAAACGTTGAATCTCGGCCCGAGACAGAGCAGACTGCCCTTGCTCAGAAGACGTTGTTCCAACAAGTATGATGTTTCGCCCAAAATGCCAACGCTTATTGACTATATCCCTGAGCTTACTGATCAATGAGGCTCCTTCTGGGCTCTCATTGATCTCTTTGAAGTCCCGGACCTGAATGATAAGGTCTCTGGGAGTAGCGTTATCGTCTGAATTCGTTTCATCATTTGCTCGTTTGGCGTCAGCACTGCCAACAATAGCATCAAGAGCCGTTTTGTATTTAAGATCAGTCCACTGATCTGGCGCTTGAGTCGTTGCTGCTGTCTTGGAGGGCTCACTTGGCGGGTTGATGAAATCTGACATTGAGATTGTTTTCGGCAGATGAGATGAGAAGTTTTTGATGTCAAAGATTGGAATAGCGAAGGCTCCAGATCCCCTTTTCGGAGGAGAGCCCAGCCTAGCTCTGAGTTTCTTGCTTGCTTCGGCCAGTTTTGCATTGAGGGAATTTTGGGAATTAGAGTTCCCTGTCGGCTTATGGTCCTCTTCTTCTAAATCCTCATAATCGTCCTGGTCGGGTCCATCATCTCTGCCAAATTCCTCCATTTTGCCAGCATTATTACTAGCATCGTAAGCCAAAGTGGCAGTAGTGGAATCTGCCCAAGCTAAATTCTCTTTGGCGTAGGTTGCTACCAGCTGGGCAATGTCTTGCGCGTCTAACCTGACAAGGTCTGCTTCGAGTTTCGTGGCAATGGTTTCTACGACAGAGTCTAGGTAGTATGTTCCCCCATCCTTCGGACATTGTAGCAGTAGAACAGGCCGACGTATCTTCTTATTGTCCACCTGTCGCGGAGGCCGTAGAGACAAACCAGCTCGCATAGCCACCATGATCTCCTTATAAACGTCTACATGTATGGTATACTTCGCTTCTTTGGTAGGCTTCAAGTCACACTCGATAATTGCTGTGCATTGTTGAACTGCTCTGGAGCGTTGAAGCGATTCAGCGCTCGTTGGGGCAGCGAGGGAGGGATCTTCTTTTAGCTCTGTAGTCGATTCCGCGACCACGACTTCACTGCCAGCTGCATTTCCAGTTGATTCAGCTTCTGGCTCCTTGGCCGGTGGAAAAAGTGCCAGCGGGCTTGTAGTGAGAGAGCCGTAAACCGCCAAGCTGCCACTGAGGTCAACTGGGTCGCCAAAACACTTCACATTCTTGTCCCAAAACCAATCTGGCAGAACCACTGAAGGGAGACCTTCTGGCTGTTTGTGTCTGTTCGATCTCGTCCGATCTGACGATCTTCCCAGCCGCAGCTTCTTGTTTAAGGCCGAATCGACATCGTAGGGTGGTTCCAATTCGGTTTCTAACGCCTTCCCATCCGTATTTGGGGGCTCCGTGGAACTTGGGGGTTCGGCCGCATTGCGTCCCTCCTCGCCATCTTCAACTCCAGCATCTCTCGGTGCTCGACGGAATGGGGCTGAGGAGTGGAAGGTTCGTAAAGGAAGAGGATGTCGGACACCGGCGATGACTCGACAACACGCGCGTCTCGAATGAGGTCTTTGAGCCGTGCGGAGAACACGCAAAGCTACAGCATGCATTCGGTAGTATTTTGCGCTCAAAGGAGCGACTGAAGTACTCGAAAGGCGCGTCCTGCTGAGTGTTGTTCAGACCTCGAAATTTGTCTGAAAGCCGTTAGCTTCACGCCAGGCTGATACACGTGACTAAACACACGTGAAAGCAAGATGTATAAGCAACTGTCATTGCTTCATTCATTGTCCCTTGCTTGCTAAAGTTCAATCTCTTTGGCATGTGCCCTGAAAAGGCGGATGTGCAAGACTGGAATAAGTACAACGGTTTCTAATATTTGGCTTCACTATTTATGGTATTGACCGAACCAAGTATCTGAACATAACGGCTAAAATATATACACGCCCTAACAACCAAAGCCACCCGCAGATAGCAAGGTTCGCTGCCTTCCCCCTATCTCTCTCTTCCTTTACACCATTTAGTCAACGATGATTTCAGTCTTTGCCTCTACAGCTAAAAGTTTGACAACTTCATTAAAATCCTGGATCGGGATGTGTCTCGATAAGAAAACCTTTGGTTTCGCTCTTCCAAAATGTTGGTGATATCTCCGTTGGTGTTAATAACGTGTCGTGAGACTGGCACTCGTTTGCTTGTAAACCGGCCTTCGCCTATAGTGAGGATATTGGCACACTGAAGAACCTCATGGAAACTCGACAGATTCTGTATAGGTGTCGTTAAGTCAATCTCTCTTAAAGTTCCATGGTCAGGTATCTTGACGACCAGTTCGCTAAAATCCACATCGTGTTGAATGGCATCTCCTGCATATTGTTGGAAACCTGCAACGGCCCACTGAACCATATCGCTGTAGATTGCTTTGACAAAGGGATCTGGGTCAACAATGTCTTGGATGGTGGAATCGGCAGCTATCGAGTATAAAGAGTGGGGACCCTCTCCATAATCACGAGCATCGCTCATGAACTTGCAGAAGGAGTTAATGACGGGATCTGCCTTGTCCGGAAAGTTGGAGACGTAGTTAAGCATTGCTGGAACTAGATAGTCTCCTAGCTGACACACGAGACTGATCATCCCTCTGGTGTTTGGTTCTATTGGCTGTCCACCACGGGAAGTCATGTATTTCCAGAGACCTTTCATGATTAATTTTAAGATGTGAAGGGCACTTCGATAAGTGTGTTCTGCTTTCGCCTCATCGTCACCATATTTGCCTCCTTCAATAAAGTATTCGAATGAGCCAGTACTCATCTGTGATTGACGGATAACTGGAAAAGTAGCAGCACAAAGAGTCCAAGAAATAGCGTGGAGTGGAAAGTTATCGTTAAAGCCAACCTGGATAGCGGCAGGAATCATGTTGTCAATCATAAACCGAAAGAACGACCACGCCTTCGCTGCCTTTCTAACCTTTTGGAGATAAGAATCTAGGTCCCGTTCAAACAATGCCCTCTTGAAAGCATTGTACAGGTAGTGAAATGTCTCCCAAATGGCTCCGGTCTCTCCTTTGCCAAGACGAATCGTGTAGGCTCTTAGGCTGGCGAGCTGATAGGTCGGATCAGATTGGTCTGGCCAGAAATATATTGAGCTGTGTACGAAAAAATCGGGCAACGGAAGTATGTCTTTGGCATGAGATCTGATTCTCTTCGCGACTTCTTGGACAAATGTAACATATTTCTGATGTGTTGGTGATGATGAATCGGCCATTTGTTTCAACTCAACTTCCATGACCTTCATCACTTTACGCAAGACATGAGCAAATTCTTCTTTCACCTCTTGTAAACTCCGATTATTGTGCGTTATTGCGCGACGTGGCTGATCGCTGAGAAGCTTATTCATGTTGTCGATGGAAGCTGAACAGGTTAGCAAATGAATAGCTAATATGTACGGTAATAGGATACATACTCCGTAAGCATAGCAAATTGAAATCCGCATCCGCAACTATAGATCTGATATCCACTGGCCATTCCGGTAAGCCTCGGAGCAAGAAGAAATCCTGGTCACACAATGCTGCTGTCAGTACATGCTCGTGATACTGCTTCCCCACAGGTTTGGCAAGTGCCGTCATCCATTCCATTCCAAGGTTGAAGGTTCGAATTTTATTCGAAGTAAGAGATCGTTGAGTGATATCTGGAAAAACAGATTGTGTGTTTTTGACTAGTATGCCCAAGAAAAGAGGCCACTGGGCAGTAGCTATTAACACATGCCTTTCCAGACTTGATGAGATCACATGTCGATCATTGAATAGGGTATTTTGGCCACCGAGGAGGAAATCAGATGGTTGCTTGTAGATGTTAGCTTTTGGGTGAATCTTTCATGGCTGGGTGAATCTTACAAACGACTCCTTTCGGATAAAAAGTGAGGCAAGCACAGCCCAGACCATAGTCAACTTGCTCATGGCCATGTGTTGTGAAGTCCCTGGATTAAGAGCATCCTGATCGGCACTATATAGTGCTTGCCGGATTGCGTTGCGTACTGCTGGCAGAATTGTTGCTCGAACCGGCTACGTATTGTTAGTGATTAGGAAGTCCGGGGTATAGCGGGCGGCTTACAGTGATACCCAATATCTCGAAGTCATAAGCATCAATATCAATTGAGCCAAAATCTTGACTATCTTCCTCTGATGTGCTTGTGGCTTCTGAACGCCTTGCTTCAGGATCAACTTTACTTAGATGCACTAAATATCTTTCCACAAATTCTACCCCGACCCCAACCATTGCAGTATCCCAGCCGGCTCCAAATGGAGATGTGCGGGTGTTGAACAGCGCCGCAAAGGTTTCTATACATGCTATTAGCAAATGATAAGGACTACAATATTGCAACATACCTAGATTTGCTGGGGCTGTAATCTGTGTTACACTTGGAGGATGCGGCAAAGAATCAAACAGATTGTGGACAGCATCCATGAAGGCTCTAACGGTGGACATTGTTGTTTGCCTGTTTGTTTTTATAGTGGCTTGGAGTTGAGACTCCGTGAAGCCCGTCTTGCTTTGCTGTGGTAGTTGCTCGACTTGTTTTCGAATATCAGTTTCAGCTTCGTCATATTGTTTGAGGATCTTCAAGAACTGCGTTGACTGCCATGTTGCAAGAGGTTCATAAACTTCAGAGAGCATAGAATCTGGTGTGCTAACAAGCACAAAACGTGAGATATTAAGCCACGCTTGTAAATTTGTAAGACAAGCCTCTTTGTGAGATTCATCAGCAACAACTAGGTTCTGAATTAGGGCAACAGAGGGACGTAAGTCCGGAGGAGCTGCCCAGTAAAGTGTGCATAGTAAATCATGATGATTCCTTAGAGATGCAAGCTCGCGATGATGAATAGCCTGCTCTTTTGGATACTGGCGGTCATGGTTTGGGAGCAAGCGAGCGACAAGATTGCGGATGCCTTTGAAATCTTCGGTTTGACTCATATGCTTGAGAACAAGTGCAACGATTTTCAAAAAGATATGAAAGCAGCGATCTTCTGGATCGATCTCTAAGGACGGTTGTAGATGCAATTCTTCCAAGAAACGAGGTGATTTATAAACTTCTTCGTTCCGAAGGTGTGCGAGCTTCTCGGCTGCGAAGAAATCAAATATGGTTCCGATCAGACCGCTACATTTCCACCAGCCCCATTCGTGTATGAGATAATGGCAACGACCGAGAAGCGCCTTACAGTAATCGTTGAAGCCTGGCGGTTGTCGGGCGTTTGAAGCGTACAGATTGAAAACCCGTTTCAATAATTGTTGGGGAAGCACCCAATTGTCCCATGAGACTTTGAATCGCGTGAAGGGATTCACAACACCCGCGTCATCGAACTCGGAAAGTGGAAGCAAAGTGAATATGGAATACCATATATTTTCCATGATACGGGCATCGTTCAGAGAGTCCAATTCAACTCCCGGCAGCTGCGTGTAGACAATGTCCCAAAAAGAGCCCTTTATAATCTTCGCCGAGTCGAAAGCTTTCCAAATCATAATCCATGCCTGAATCACATGATGATTGTCCCGGATTCCACGTTCCCGAACAGAAAGGTACTGAAGATCGTCATATATACTGCGCAGAGTATCTAGACCAGAAGTTGTCAGATAGTATGCTGTTAATCGGCCAAATTTCTTAAGCTGGTCCTCCAATTGACACGAGAGTGTGAACCGTGTATCCTGGGTGCGAGATAGTTTTAGGACTTGCAGAATAAGAACCACACTTCTTGCAAGGAATTGGGTTGTCGCCTGAACACAATTCTGTGATTCATTGCCTGGACTTTGGATTCGTGCGTAAATGTCATGGAAAATCTCGAGCATTCTGATGAGGAACCTTTCTTCATCTTGATGATTTATGAAGTTCAGATGGTGCTGGGTATAGTCAATAATACATGTCATGATATGCGTCACATCCACACTTCTAGAAACTGTGTCTGTGGATGCAGTAGCTCCGAGATACTCTGTGAGCCAATCGAAACATATGCCAACTTCTGATGATACCTTTTCATCCCAAGTACCCCATCGAAACTCCTTGTCGGCTAGTTGGAAGGTAAAGTTGGACCGAGGACTGTGAAGTAATGCTGTCCCTAGGAACTCGACTGCTGCAGATAGGCGCCCACTGCCAACGAAAGTAGTTTCATGGAAAAATACGCCAGACTGCATTGGCAAGATATCAAAATGCCTTGGGTAGTTAGTGCCTAGTTTTGCTAGCCCAACAAGCTTTCCGTCTTGATTGAAAGTCTCTGGCTGATTCGTAACAAGGTAGTCCAAAATTAGAGGTTCGCTGGGCTGCCGATAGATTGCTGCACCAGCGTCAAGTCGAATAGGTTTCCTCTTTCTAGGGTGTAGTCTGTTTTGCGGAAGAACTTGATTTGGCTCAGGATTGGGATTCACTAACGCATTGACCTGTGAGGGAGAATCTACCATGCTTGTATTGTCATCTTCATCAGCCAAAAATCGATTGAGTTGATCATTACTTCGTCCGGCAGGTCTTCTCTTACGGCTCCGATACAGAGCATCAAGAGCTCTCTTTGTTGTTTTGAAAGCGGCAACGGGATGTTGGTATTGATAGTCCAGTACAGACGATTCCAACTGTGCTGGCCTCGCCAATGGTGCCTCATGACGTGGTATACCACTGCGTCGGCGAACACTATGGCGAGTTTGAGAAGTAATGCGGTTTTCAATAGGTTGTTGGCTATGTTGTTTGTCTGCTGTAAGAAAGCCATCGATCGAGACTTGTTTGGTTCGATTGGCTCGAGAGATAACAAGGAGTGGCCTTCGCTCTCGTCGCTGCAGATTTTCTCTCGCTTGAAGAGGAGAATAGGCCGCTGGGGTCGGAGAGTAGCTTTGCTGACCGTTTTCTCGCAGTCGTAAAGAAGTCAAGGGGTCTGGGACTTTACGCTGACGAGCTAGTTGTTTTGGACGGATTCCGCCTCTCTTCCATTCATTTAAAGTATTTTGGGTGGCCTGAGTATCCTCACGATTGGCTAGTCTAATGAACTTTTTTCCTGGGCTTTGTCGGCCTTGGTCTTTCCTTTTCTTAGCAGTGCGTGCGGCAATTTTGATGAAGTTGGGCGTGCTCGTAGCAATAGGGTCATTCAAGTCAATGACATCTAAAATGCCGAGTTTCGGTACGTTTGCTCGCACTGCACCTTGCTCTGAAGTAGGCGTATGCTTTGAACCGTGTCTTTTTCGTTTCAGCGGTCGATTTCCCTCTTGTCTACGTTTGGTCGTGCGGGCCTTATCGACCGAATCAGTCATTTTCATTTGATGAAGGCCATCTCGTCTCTTTCCAAACATAGATGTAGACGCAGTACGCTTCCTTTTTCGTGAGCCGGAAGCAGACAGTTTTGGTTGCCTATTACGAGATGGCAGCATAGCGTCAATTCTATCATCCTCTTCCGCGGAACCTGTATTGCGGTATATCGATGGTCTTTCAACATGTGGCACAGCTATATCTGAGTCTGTACTTGATTCATCGTCGGAGAATATTGGAATGACGCCATTTGAATCATCGCGCAGACGTCTACTGGCGACGGGGCCTTTTTGTGCAGGTGATTTGACGTTGGACGCACTTTGGCCTTTGCTCTTGTGCCTTGGCTTCGGAGTAGAATGCTGCTGCTGCTGGAACAGACGTAAATGCGAAGCTGGGAGAACCCCTCCGAGCCTTCTGCCAATCTTTCGAATTTCAAAGGACTCATCTGATGAACTCAAAGATTGGTCGGGCTCTTCTGTTGGTAGAACAGTGAACGGATCATCTTCTGAACTGGAATCAATTTGTAGGATCTCATTTTCCGATGCTGGTTTAGATACACTCATTGCAGGTGTAGGCATTTCGGCCACGTGTTGGAAATCAAGCTCATCTTGATCAAGCAAGCTTGGTGATGGCTCTTTGGAAGAATTTGTCATAGCTAGAGAATTTGATCGTCGAAAGATTTTGCTTGTTGACCGTGGCCGAGGAGAGCTGGTAACTGGCGGTGAGTCTGGAAGGTCAAAGGGATCATATTTTCTATTCCTAGAGGTATGACCCAAAAGTGATTGCGTTTGAACATTTGGGAGTCCTTGTTTCGTCCTCTTCGTGGAGTATGTTTTCAATCGGGTTTTACTTGCCATATTCTTTCGTTGAGCTAGCTCAGCGATAGATGGCAGACCACCATCTTCATCATCGCTGATCTCCCTATTACCGTTGGTGGCTTGATCGTCATTATCATTAACTGGTTTGTTTGGGATAGAGCTGGGTGTGGATTCCCAGTCTGACTGTCTCAGTTGGCTGCTATCAAACTGTTCCAGCCCAACATCATCCTGGGTTGCGGAGCTTTGAAAATGTTCCTCTTGGATCCCGGAACTTTGTGGTACCTGCTCAGCACGTCTTCGAGTGCTTTCAACAGGGGTGTTCTCGATTCTCATGGGGGTTATGCCACGAGCTTTGAGCGACTGTCGATACTTTTGCTGTTCCACAAGATACGGATGGACTTGTATAGCCTTCCTCTCTCGGAGGTTCCGTCGCCTGTGTTCTAGCTGGTCTTGGATGAGAATATGCTCTATTTCAGATTGAGATGGCCCTGTGTCGTTTACCAACTCTTGACTTTTTTCAAAGTGCGGGTCTAGGAAAAGATGATTCGATATACTAGCCGCTGGAGGTTCGACGAGAGCGGGGAAATCTCTCGCTGGTTTTGGGGATAGATGAATATAGCTCTTCGATATCTCTTCGATAGAGGGAAATTCCTCCTCCTCGGCCTCGGGACTGATCGTGGCAAAGTCATTCTGTGTTGGTATTTCTTGGTCTCTGTCACCGACATGTTCTTCGATTTCGTCTGGAATCTTGAAGGATGATTGTGGGGTCGCAGGAGAGTATACCAGGCCGTCTATGTCTGGGATATGTGGGAGAGTTTGACTTGCTTCCACCAAGCTCACAATCTCTTCAACAATTGAAGGCGATCTTTCAAGGTTGGCTTGAACATCAACTCCCAACTCATTGCTCTTCTCCTCCGCGGTGAGGTCACAAATCGGTGGCAAGAGAGGCTCCTCTGCAGCGTCTACGATCGCGGTATCCTCACTGCCCTCGAGTCCTATAGATAATGCTGGTCGAGGTTGTAGTTGTGATTCTGGCTCTGGCTCTGGTTCGGTATTACTCGTCACACTTTGGCTGTCGGAAATGTCATCGTCGTCCGAGTCTGGCACCTCCCCTTTCTCCTTCCACGTAGCCATGAGTCCTGAGATCCGTATTCATTGCATTTCAGATGCGTCCGATCGTGGTTGACGCTGTTTGCAAGGGTGTGAACTTTTTGTTATCTGCTGGAAAGGTGACGCGACTTGATGAGCGGCGCGATAGACCTAGACGCGACGGACAGGGATGTCTTCCCGCCGCCTTTGCTGCCGAAAATTGCCGCTTTTGCAGATCATGTACGATTGAAGTATTGAAGTCGCGATAGCTTCAACGGAAAGAGTCCTCTACTTCCGCCCATCAAACACCGCAATTATGAGTAGGGTTCGTGGGGTGTTTCCGCTCTTTGTAGTCACCGGCTTTGGAATCATCAACGGTATTTGGTCCTCGAAGCCCTAACTGCGTTTCATGCTTATACCCGATCAAAGGTATATGGGTTTTTGGACCTGCCTTCAAGGAGCAACAGCTTGAGAAAGAAGCAAAAGCAAGGTTAGTCTGAGACTTAGTTCCCGAGAAAGCATGAGATCTGACGCATAACACAGGAAGGAATTCGAGACCAGTAATTCGACTCAAGATGAAATAACAAAGCTCAGATTTGCAGAGGCGAACGCAATTCAGTCTTCGAAAGAGTCGACCTCAGAGCCGGGAGGAAGTAGCTCATGGTGGGGGTTGTGGGCAAAGGATAACTCTGCTAGCAACCTTGGAGCACAGCAGCCTCGAACTACAGCATCTTCTTCTACCCAGGATAATACAAAGTCAAGCAGGGCCGAGGATATATCAAAAGGCAAATGAGATCTGAGCCCGATGAAAATAGTGGAAGGCAGGTCTGCCTCGAGGCAGTAGAAAACAGTACGCCTGCAGCCCGGAGAACCCTTGATCGATGTAACGATTATATGGTTATGGGTGATGTCTGCGGTGATGAGGATCCGGTTTGGTGGAAGTAATGAATGGAGGATGAATACTCGCCACTACCGAAAGTTGTGTGAGAAGCTTTATTCTGAATTGGGCCGTGGCCGGATTTTCTACACTGTATTACAGCTTGAAATTTCTTCGGCCAACAATCTTCTCGGTGGAAGCCGAGCTCCCCAAGGATGGGGATAGATCTATTCCAACACATGTTTCTAGGATCGTGCTGTATTATAATGGCGGGTATACATGTTAATCGTTACTCTTTCAAAAGCAAGGCTGGGGAAGAAACTACTCTGCTCAGAGAATGTACCATATCAACTGTTCAAAAGCACTTGATCACTGAAAGTGAACAGCAAGACGCACATACTGCCCGAAAAGAATGTAATATAAAACTACTCGATGGGTATCATGTCCCTTGTACTTGTATTATTTTCCAAGACTCAGCTTTCCAGCAGCTTTCTCCATAAAAGTCTGGTCAGTCTTCTGCTGTACTTCTTTCTCTAATTTAGCTGCCTCTTTCTCTGGATCAGTCTCCTCCTCGCCTCCCTTCTTTTCTTTTTCCTTTGCATCCTCTTCATCCAACAGAGCAAGAGTTTCCTCCTCCTTGGCTACTTCCTCCATATCGATATCCTCAAATCCAATCTTCTCCAAGATGGGTCCGACCAGGTACTGGTAGCGGAGATGGCCACTGACCATTTCGCTGACGTCTATGTTCTCAACTCCTGTCACATCCTGGATTTCCTGGATACCTGCAACGCCATACTGAATACTGCTGGTTCGGTACAGGAATGCCAGAATATAGTCGTTTTCAGAATAGACATTGACGAGTCTTCCAGCAACTACACTTCTCATCGCCCGCCATACTGTTGCATCGGATGGAGTTGGGGCTCCAATAAGCACCACAGACTCGACCAGCCCAAAGGCTCTACGTTCCGCAAGACTCATCAAGCACGAGTAGATGAGCCTCGCTCCGAGACTATAGCCGATCAAGGTTATTGGCCTTTCTCCTTGTGCTTTGTTGATGATTGCATCGGCTAGCACCAATCCTGCTTTATCTGCACGGTTCTTGCACACAGAGAACGGGTTATCGACCACCTTACCAACCTTCAAGAGCGAGATGGGCCATAGGGCAGTCAGTAGACTTGCGAAAATTGTTCGCGAGATGATCTCTTTCTTGGCAACTGTCCACGCAGCACTCTTAACCACTGCCTCCATCGAAGTTCCGAGCTTCATCAACGCTTCCAGCTCCCACCGGAGAGCAAATACTTCACTCTCGTGTCCTAGAACTCTCCAAGGTGTAATGATATCTTCCTTCTGGGTGAGCCAGCCACTGATACCAATTGTAATCCTCAAGCGTCGATCTTCAGCAGCATCCTCTTTCACTCGCATGTGGTGTCTTGCTCCCCTCAGTGGTAAGAATGAGAAATCAGCTACTTCTTTGGCATATGCATCAACCATCTGACCCGTCATTCGGCCACCATAGGCACCGAACAGACTTCCAACGATGACACCGCTCTCAGCGAGAGTACCTAATAATCCTGCAGCGGCTGTTGCACCTAAGCCAACTCCGCCCATGATAGTACCAATAGCCCCAGCTACCAGAGGCGCTGCCAGACCACCCGTGATGCCTGAAATGATGAGCTGTAGGTCAACACAAGACTGAAATGTCCTACTTACCAATCACAGCAGCACCAGCAACACCGGCAAGGCCGACCTTCCATCTCCGAGCAGTTTTGTTCTCATCGCCTCTTTTCTGTGTCTCTTGGTCGCCAGACATGTGCTTCGCAGCTTCGAGAAGAGTCTGGGCAACCTTGACTTCATTTTCCGTCAAAACATGGAGAGGAAGATGCAGAGATGATGAAATGTGCAAAAGCAGAATCCGGGAGTGAGCCAGGTAGTGTTCCAAGCCGAGCAGCAATAATAACATAGCATTCAACACCATTTCTCGTTTCTCTCTTGAAAGTGAATATAAAGATGTGGATGTGGGCGGATACAGTTCAATAAGTGCAGCGTCAGCATCCTCGACATTTGTTTTCGATCCTTAATGTAACGTTGGTAAGCTGCCTGTATACACTGGTAGAGCTGGTGTCAATTCTTACCAATTTTCTTCTTGTCTGGTGGTGGTGCAGTCTCGGGCGTTGTTTCGGTGGTGGCCTTTTCTTTCTGTTCATCCGCAACCTCTTTCGATTTGTTGACAACCGTTCCCACCCTAGAAATAACCGATTCTTGCCAGTTATCAAAAAACTCTAGGGCATCCTTTCTCAGCTCCAGCATCTTAGGAGCCGATAGTTCCTTCTCCCGCTTTTCTCGCATCTTGCGGGTGGTTTCCTCCTCTTCTGTCTCTTCATGGGGCTCAGCATCCTCGATATTGGGATTCTTGTCTGTCACATTCAATGCCTGCGAAGGTCTTTTCGCTGTTGAAATCGAGGCATCAAAGGTATCAACGATCTGCTTGCGCATCACCTGCGTGATGTTAGCGATGAGAAGGGTTAACTCGACTCGTTCCTCCGGCGTCAAAAGAGAGCTTATGTCTTTCTCATTTTCATGAGAAGACTCGGCCTTTGCTGTCCATGGAGTCATGGTGAGATTTTGATCAGATAAGAGCTGTGAATAGTTTCAGAGGAAAGGGTCATTGTTCATTCTCAAACTTAATAGGGCTAAGCAGTGACGCAATCCTCTCAACGCGATACTGACACGAGATCCTTATCAGCACGTGATGCATTTATATCCGAAAACGGCCTGATAGATTCTGGATGCGATTCAAAGGCCAACATTAGCTATAGGACTTAACCCATTTCATATAAGAGCCTCAAGGTGGCCTTTAAATTGGACTGTCATGGCCGGAGTTGTCGATAAATCATTTCTGATTTGGAGCTGCATCGACAACACCTACTTTTATGCCTTTCAAAGTATAATAGCTGACAATCCGGCCAATTGTAAAAACAGCCCCAGCTCAGATTCGTTCTCAAGCATCTGCTATATCTAAGACTCATGTAATCTTTTGTCTTGGCTCTTTCTCTTCCTTGATATGCGGTGTCATTGACTTGTTCCTTGCCCAGCCTCTCTCCTAGCTATGCTAGATCCCAAGTCAAACGTAATCCATGCTTCAAGTCCTTCCTTTGTGTAATCATATAATTGAATAGCTGAAGCCAATGCTGGGGTATCATAAACTCATTCTTTGCCGCTGGAAACAACGAAGTATTTTCCCTCTGTCCTTCCAGCTGTGCCCAAGGCATCCCAATCCTCCGCGCCACTTGTATTTACCTTCTCATCTCTCCGCCTCCGTGGTCTCTTATTCCTTCCTTTGTATTCCTCGTTCTCCAGAGCCGCCTTGATCTCAGGTGTATCAAGTCCGATTGTGGCCGTCCTAATCCCCTCCTCCGTCTCGTCCCTGATACTCTGTAAAGGCTCAACCCCCTCAGTATCCACACTCTGTATATCGCGCACAAAATGCAGCTGCGAGTGTAAAGTCTCTAGCATAGACGCTTCTTCTTCGGGCGAACGTGGTTGAGGAAGCGCTGAGAGACGCAGGAGATGGTGCAGTTTCTCAGGTGTGATCTCTGAGTCCGTAGACGTGCCCGGTGAAGGCAGCAGTGACCGGACCGACCAGGAAGGTTCTGAGAGAAGCTCTTTCAGGGTTACCCGACTCCCATATTGATGACGCGTCGCTGAAGTCGTGAAGAGGCGGTGCTGGCTTCGCTGACTGAGGCGTAAAGCTGCTCGACGACAGCTGGAACACATCGTTGCTGCCATTGCAGATTTACTAGAGCTTCATGAAGTTGTCAGACCAAGTCTATCATCCGTACATGCATTTTTTGGGGCAGACTCACATCGGTTGGGCTTGTTGGTAGTTGCGCGTAAAGATTTGGAGGTTCGTAAGTCGATAAGCACGTGCAAGGGTTTGAGGCGATTGGCGTCAGAGGCTCAGCCGTGTCCAGCTGCAGTGTCCGAACATCAACAACGTACACATTTCACCAGACATAGATAACACGCCTCCGCAATAACTTCAAAGCATAGCTCTAACCTCATAACATCACAAATCTTGTATTCCCAGCAACATGGAGCCGGATCCGCGGGTTCTTCTTAAGACAGTCAGTTCCTGCCCCACCATTATCATCTAACAAAGACATGCTCACAAGCTGCGAGGCCGAAAAGTCTGTTAAAACTGCGGAGGGGGCATACTTGAGCAAGCGAGATAAATGGTCAACTGCAGGAGAAGATTATGCTCTTGCCGGGAATGCATTCCGCGTTGCAGGACAATGTAATTATTCGACGCATCGTCTGTATGACCAAAGCCGGTAGCTGACGGTAGACCTTTTTAGATAATGAAGCTGGTGTGGCATTGGAAACGGCAGCAGAGATCCAAATAGACCCCAAAAAGGCCAACGATTCAACTTCGGCCGCTCTCAACTATCAAGAAGCCTCCAAGGTCTACCGCAAAGTGAACCCGCAGAAGGCTATAGATTGCCTCAGATTCACAGTCAGGCTATTCAACATATCAAGTGGTGCTCGCCGGGCAGGTGGTCAGCAGGAGAGTTTGGCGGAGATAGTGGAGATGGAACTTGGGGACATGGCAGCAGCATTGAAGGAATATGAAACTGCTGCAGCTCTCTTTGACGATGATGGCAAGGCTACGGCGTATGTTAAACTTCCTTCGTGGTTTGCTTGCTGTGCTGACACTACCTAGTCTTGCTAATAAGAACTGGCTCAAGGTGGCTGAACTTTCAGCGCTGGAAAGTGATTATCACAAAGCAACCGACGCCTTCGAGAAGGTAGCTACCTCGGCTGTGTCCAACAACTTGCTGAGATGGTCCGTGAAGGAGTATTTCCTCAAGGCCGGCCTATGTCACCTCGCGAATGGTGACATGGTGGCTACCAACAGAGCCCTAGCAAAGTACAGAGATATGGACCCGACATTCACAAGCACTAGAGAACACCAGTTGCTCGTGGATCTTCTTGAGACTGTCGAAGCGGGTGACCAGGAGGCATTTGCGGACAAGCTCTTCAATTACGATCAGTTAAGCAAGCTGGATAAGTGGAAGACAACCATTCTGCTGAGGATCAAGAACTCCATCGAGGAGCAAGGCGAGGATTTCTCATGAATGGGAGTTCCTTGTATGAATGTCGGGAGGTTGGACATGTCTCATGATTTACGAATAGGCACAGCAGATGGTTGAGGCAAGATACTGTAGTTGAATGCACTTCAACATAGCGCAACCAAGGTTGTCTTTGCATCGTTACACTTGTATTTATCTCGAAAGTCGTGCAGAGGAGCGCATGACTCGGTAATTTCCATATCTGGCTTGTACAAATGGGCACGTGCCATAGTGCTAGACCCTTGGACGTGACTTGGTGCCTGGATGCCTCATCCCGCTTTGGCGATTGAGGACACCTCGCGCGGCCCATCTCCGCAATAATTCCACAACATCCTCCCTCTTCCACCATCCCCCAACTCCAAAGGCCATTCTACTTCAACTTCAACCCGCCTCCCACCTTCCGATCCTTACGCGCATCAATCACAATGGCAGACCAAGTCCAGGAGCTTTTGGAGATCCCCAAGGAATTCTTGAGAAGCGGCACCCAATTCTTGACCCGATGCACGAAGCGTACGTCCTACTGTGCAGTGCTGCACTGATTCATTGCAGCAATATATAGAACTGGCTGGCTAACTCGACGATCAGCGGACAAGCAGGAGTTCCTCACCATCACCCGCGCCGTCGGTGTTGGTTTCGTAGTTATGGGCGCCGTTGGTAAGTCTCATATCCTGTCGCATGTTGTTCATATGCTAATCTTGTCACAGGGTACTTTGTGAAGCTAGGTAAAAGCTCTCATCCATGAACGACAATTCAAATTCTAATTGCAGTGAATAGTACATATACCAGTCAACAACATCCTGGTGGGCGGAGCATAATCCAATTCGGGGACAGATGGCGGGATTGTGTATGATAGTCGTGGACATCGGACCGACAGAGGACAGGTGGTATTTGTTGGCCGAATTTTCTGGCTGAGAGAGGTGAGCACAAAGGAAAGTGCTGTCACCAGGGAGACCGGTCCCAGCGAGAAGTACTGAAGAATGGTACAACTCGGCTCACCTATGGTCCTCCTTCCGGAATACCTTTGTACAGCTACATGATATCTCTGGGGCGTTAATAAGCAGATCATTTTACTCCTCGTTGCCTCGTTTGTTGCTTGTACGGGCCTCTGAAGATCGTATCGATTCCCCGTTCATACGTACATACGCACTGCAGGCCTCTTCAAGCAACAGCTACACCATTTTTCTTCCGTGCTTGTCTTACATTAAACCCTGGCCTGTGAACTCTATCGATATCCACGTCGTGAAGATAATCAGGCATGAGACCTTTCTCCCGATCTGCTTCGTTAGATATATGAGCGGCGATGTGCTGCTGTAGGATCGAGGCAATTGCGGGACTCTCTTCGCAGGCGTACTGATATCTAGAACTCAGCGAGTATTTCCTATCCACGAGGACTTTAGCTCCACGACTTAGCAGGAGCTGGATGATGCCTTCGTTGCGACGGTACACAGCCCAGTACAACGGCGTTATGCGGTTGTACTGGGCTTCGTATTCGGGACCCGTGTAGTGGTATGTTTGGTTGACATCACCACCTCTATCCAAGAACAGTTTGATGTAATCTTCACGCTCACATGATGCGGCCATCTGTAGTGGCGTCATATAACTCATGCCAGCTGTTGCCAAAGGATCAGCACCTGCGTCTAGAAGCAGATGTATCATTTCTGTTCTATCATCAGAGCGAGTGATAGCGAGATGAAGTGGTGTGTGCATGTCATAGTCGTTGCGCGCCCTTGCGTTTACATTTGCGCCCCTTTCGATCAGCATTCTGGCGACGTCTAAGTAGCCATGTCTAGCAGCTTCGTGCAGCGCCGTGAGGCCCCTGTGCCGTGTTGGCAAGTTGACATCAGCTCCTGATTCGACAAGGAGCTTCACTAACTCTATTGACCCATGGCGAGCTGCAATATTTAGTCCAAGCAGTTTCCCTCCCGGGACTCGATGGTTTATATCTACTCCATGCATTAGGAGCGCCCTCACGGCTGGAATTTGATCTTCTTTGCATGCCAGAATAAAAGGTGTGATGCCTTTGTAGTTTGGCTTATCCACTGGAAAGATAGACCACTCAAGGAGCACCTCAACTAAAGGCTGCGCACCACAGAAAGCCGCGACATGTAAAGGTGTTGAGCCTCTCACTCCATGGGGATACATCACCCCCGCCAAACTTGATGTCCATGTCTCCAACCAGGCTTTGAAAACCTTTGATCTTGGTTGGAAGAACTCATGCGATGGTTCCAAATACTGCTTCACACAAGGCCCGGCGAAATTCACATGATGAATCCAGAACTCGATCGGGTACTTCAGGGCCTTTGGTCTTATCGTTTGGTCAGTAGATTCATCGTCGAACTTTATATCAGGGTGAGCTTCTGTGTCTAGGAAGCACATCTCATAACTAAACCTGCCAAGCGATTTGAAAGCTCCTTGGTCAAAGACTCCACTTTCGACGTAGTTCAAGCCCCTGGCCACGAGAAGTGCGTGCTCTGCTTGTAGTTCTCGTGAGAGTTGCATTAAGGAACTGGTGGTCAAAAAGTCCTTCACGCTCTGGTGGACAAGGTAGACTGCTTTATTCCGCACGTTAACAAGCGATCCGCATTCCTCGATGACTGTTTCGATTGCGTAGAAGTCATCAGAATATTCGGGTGGCAAGGCAGCTAATTCTGCCAGCTCAAAGAATGTCAATGGGCGCAGGGCCACCATTATCATGATTAGAATGTTTTTCGCTTGTTCTGCGAACTCTCCTTCCAAGATGGTCGTAAGCAGTCGAGTGTAGAGTTTGTCCAGATCTTTTGGCAGTTGACTCAGGATACTTTTTGCATGGATCCAGCTTTTCTTCCGGAGCTCAACGAGAGCGAGAGATACCCATAGAAAAGTGCCCTCGGCTTTCTCTTCAAGAGTATGTTTGATCTCTTCTTGGTGCTTATTCGCAACCCTCTTTCCTTTGTACAAATATTTCACGTGGGTATCAATGAATAGCTGGACATCGCTAGTCACCATATCTACGTGCTCCTCGAGGCCAAGTTCCAGGGTCTCTTCGATTAGGATTTCTCTGATGAGGGGCTCGTTGCGACTCGTTAATAGCCATTTCATTCGGGGGCGCTCGCTTGTTGGGCCATTTTCCGAATTACCGAACCGCTCCAGAATGCTCTGGAGCAGAATATTACGAGATTTTTCCTCGCACTCATCAAGAGCATCAATCACAAACCATACGGGTTCGGTGACTTCCTGCAGCACACCCTCCAGAGTTCTCCATAGAGCTTGCTGCGCGTTGAGCCCAGTAAACGATCCACCCCCTTGTCTCTGGAACTCGACTTCAAAAGTTGCAAACAATGCTGGTCGCTTGTCGAGGATCTGATATAGGAAACTTTGAATTATATAGGCAGCATCTTTTTTCCTATCGTCTTTGTCGTCACAAAAGAAACAGACAAGTATCGAATCATCGATTTCGTCCGGCGGAAGTCTCTCGCCGAGTTTTTGAATCTGTGATATCGCGAGCATGGTTTTTCCCTTGCCGGGGTCTGCAGAACACCATGAGCAAATTTCTAGCCGTGCGTTGGAAATGGAACTTACCTCCATGAATCCACAAAATGCCGTGCGACTCCCGGGAATGCCACTCCTTATACTGAGCAGTCTCATTTACCCACGAACACGTTCCTTTTAGAAGGTGATTTTTGCCGTCGGGCCCGTCCTGGATACGTGCGACATCGTCCATGGGGTTTGTGACAAATAGTTCCCTCATGCACGAATTATCTATGAGATGGTTAGTCAAACAGCTTCACGTTCCAGCTCTCTTATAGATTAACAAGGCAGAAGACTCGAGGTTTCGGCGTCGAGGTCACCATGAGAAGATGGATAAGCTCATCCTAAAACTATTTAGGACAGCAACGACATAGCCAGAGAGCTCCTCGCATTCAAAGTTCACAGAACTCAGAATGTGCAACATGGTCCCTCGGTAATGCCACACCGACCTTCTATCAGGGACGATAGACGCAAAGATTATCCAGACTTACACATTGGGTTTTCACGGAAGGAGTTCTGTTCCATGTTTCGGGCAAAAACGACAAGCAAAGCTGACTTAGCTAATTGGAAAGAAGCACAACCACAGGGCCGGCGTTATGAAGTATCGAAAGCAACGTCCGTCCAAAAAAGTATCGAAACAGTTGAAAAACAGCAGGCAAAAGGCAAGAAGTCAAGCGCTCAAGTGACACGAAAATGACCCAGCTTCTTCTACCAGCATGCGCAGGGCGATGCCCTCGCATTTAAGCACCATGCCATGCTGAAGATTCCAGCACGCTGGGAACACATGGATGTTAGCGACCGCCTGCCCGACCTGTTACAAGACCGGATACGCTGGCAGTGCATGCACGCATGCGCATCCCCAGCATCAGGCAAACCAGTAGCTAAGCCTACATTGGCGCTTCAAGATCAAGAGGAACATCTCATGCCCTGCCCTGCCCTGCCCTGACAATCCCAGAAATACATAGTACATACACGGAGAGCACAAGAACAAAGCTCGAGGGAAATAGACGAGCAGGCCACACAATATGTACACGACTTATGATAAAGTCGCACATTTGCGTTACGGTTGGTTTAGAATTATTAACTTCTCTCTCGACTTTATTCTCGACTTAACCACCACCACCACCCCCACGAACCCCTCGTCGCTGCAGCGAAGCCTTGCCAGCAGCAAGGGTGGTTCCGTTCGGAGGGCATATCGCTATTCGTGGAGCCGGGGCGCATAGCCGCCGCTTCGGCTCGGCTGGCTGCAGGTCGACAGAAGCGTGAGCGTGAAGGTAAGCGTGAGGGAGAGGATCCGCTCCGCGTGTGCCACACCAGGTGGTCGCGTACCGTATTGGGCTCGCATGATTTCCAACTGTCCAACGGGCAGGGCAGCCAGTGGCAAGCAAACCTGCTTACAAATGTATTTCATTGGCAAGATATGAGTCTCCCTTTGTAGGGCGGATGAAAAAACAAAACAAAATAAAAGATCGGTGAATTCTCGCTTTCATGAACTCGTCTCGTGTTCGTGTTGGGCTACTTGAGGTGAGGAAATGGACAATCTTCGAGTTTAGAATCTGTATAGAGAGAAATACCGAATCATGATTTTGTACATACATACATGCATGCCTCCTGAAACTGTGAATGTTTGACTCGCAATACGAACCATCCAACTTCCAACAAGGCCAAAATTCAGGTCCGATCAGCCCAAGCCACAGGCCACAGGCAACAAACAGGCAACGAGGCTTTCTGCCAGCAGGGCTCGAAAACTACTAAATCAACGACAATCCTGTTTTTTTTTCTTCTTCTTCTTCTTTCGAGTCTTTCTCGCTAAGCAAGTGCTTCACAAAGTCGGAAATTCATGAATTCTCCAAGAAAGTTAGCCGCTTTAGATTTTCGAGTATGGCAGGGGAATTTTGATCTTCGTCGGTAGCGACCGTTCTCGTAAACGAGTGTCTGCGGTCTCGGGTGGGCCTTCAAGTAATATTTCAATGATTCTATCTCTCTCTCTCTCTCTCTTTTCTTTTCTTTTCTCATCTTTTCTTTCCTTTGTATTATTACAGTCTACAAATGTATTTAAAAAAAGACTTGAGCATTGAACATTAAACAGAGTTGTTTGATGGCTCGTCTGCGACACGTTCTCTTGCCAAACTATAGCCAGACCATGTCAAAATAACTCCTGCACCCAAGCGTATTAGGCCGTTAACGACTTTAGTAATACGTTTGAATCGTACTTCTTCAAGTTGTCTCACTCGTTCTGATAATTATTTTTATATCTGTATTATTATGCGAAATATGAAGATACGAGTTGCGGTGCTTTTCACAAGTGCCCGCTTTCGCTTCTTGAAAATAGCATCCGTGCCCACCACCAGCACCAACACGCGGAACGAACCGACAAGCAATTACAGACAACGCCTATTACATACCTGGTTTAATTGTCGTCCACGATCACAGCGGTATTCTTATTTGGTTCACAATCCGACCAAGTCGTGCTCATCGATTTGGGTACCCAACCTGATTAATCACCAGATTGATTCAGGCTTGCCGACCAACTTCTCCGCTTCCCGCGCTAGTGAGTGTAAGCGGTTCCGGACAGCGCTCCGGCCGGGCCTTCAAAATGAATTGCAGTATTTCTCTCCCCAAAAGAATAGCCAGAAACCAGAAGAAAAAAAAAAGGTGGGCATCCGAGCAAGGCTCAGGGTCCTGAATATCTGAGAATATACTCTCTGACGGGGAGTCGAACCCCGATCTCCCGCGCTCGCAATTGCTTGACAAGCGGAAATCATGACCGTTAGACCATCAAAGATGAGTAGATGAGATGTTTGTTGCTCCTTTTGTGCAAACTCTAATTATATATCAGATCGTTCAAGATTTCTAGAAATGAAAGATAGGTTCGGCCATCTCAAGTACAACTCATATCAGAATAAAGGGTTTTTGTGTTTGAATCTTTCGAATTGTTTATTTTCTTGGTTTCTGAACCCCTTTCCGGCATTGTGGTTGTTTTTATTTAAGGCTTGTGGGGTTATCTGCAGAGTTACATGCGCCTACCTAGGAGCTAGTACGGGGAGACCAGGGAGGTTCTATAGCTCCTGATTAATCACGACGGCCGGTCCGCGGAGCACCTTCATTTTCTCAGCGTCTTCCCCCTTGGGAACCTTTTCTTTTTTTGTTATGATTCCCGCTTGAAATTCTCGCTTAAAACCGTTAGTTAAAAGTTATACAAATACTTTATATTCTAGCGTGTGAATTTACCAATATTTTAATTACCCCTCTTCTAAAACGAACATTCCATCCGTTTATCATTCAAAGGTATTTCTTAACTTCTAAGACTTAAAACCTAAAGCTATTACCTTAAACTTTAGATTTATATTGTTAGATATTTATATTTTATAAGTTTCAGGTTGATTTTATTAAGATTTAATATCTTCAAGTTCGTTTTCGAAATAGAAATAAGATACTCTTAAAATCCAAATATCTTTTTGTTAGTACGGTTCCTAAGCTATGCGAAACACAGAGCCGAGTATATTATAATATTCGCGAAACTTGACGCGCTTTCACTTGACCTCGAGACGAATTATGTTTGATCTGCTAAAACTCCTTGCGGAGATCAAATCTCTGTCAAATCGCGAGCGCAGATCCTCTATAACTAGCGAATATTCTCTGGCATCTGGCGTGCGTACAGATAATTCTGTTGCTGTTGACGGCTTCAATGAAGAATAAATGCTTGCAGAGTCCCGTTCTTGACGGTCCGAAAAGTGATATACATCAGTTCTAGTCTGATCACGATCTAACATAAGACCTAACGGCGTAGATTCCTGAGACAGTGGTGCTGGAGCTGATGGCTATGCTGGAATTGATGGCTGTGCTGGAACTGATGGATGTGCAAGAGTAGTATCGTTCGGTTCATTAGTAAGTGACGTCGTATTGCTTTCTTGGTTAATAACTTGAGTAATTTGTGCAAGAAAAAATTCTCTAAAGATTGACCTGATAAAATCTTGCTGTACGAACATGACTGAAGGATTGAGGTTAAACTCATCTCTTATTTCTAACTCTCTCTATAGTGTTAGCAGATACATCTTTGTCCTTAGCTGCTGGAAGGCCTTTCTGAATGGCTTTCCATACCTTCTATTCAAACTTTCACTATTATCATCTTGTGGTTCCGACTGAAACCCACTTTCTAAACTCCCAGCGGAAAAGTTTCTCTCGTTTGAAATCTTACTACTTCTAAATCCCAGACTATATGCCCTTCTAAGAAATTGCAATGTGTAACTTGGGCTAGAATCATTCAACTTTATCTTATCGCCATATTCTATAAGCGGCGAATCTGAGCTCAAATAAGGAAAATGACGGAGTGCTGAGATGAATAATTGTATGTAAGCTAAGCGAGCAACCTCCACTCCTTGCTGTGAGTAAACTGCTCGGAAACCATATTCTTCAAATTCAACGCAGCTTACAGGCATATGCCAATGGAGATAAGCAGACTGGTACACTGTTGTATGGACCTTGTCATCTAAAACAAGATTTCTAATAATTCGAGTACCGATTTCTAGATGCTTCGTATTTTCATGAAATGTTTTAATCGTTGGAATTAGCACGTCTAGAGATTAAAGCCCTTCTGTGCGCTTAATCGTTACGCGCTATAAACCTGGCTTAGCGACAGAGGATACACGTAGCGGCTGCGTGACATTGCTAGAACGGCAGGGCTTAATCAGGCAACAGCTGTAGCTTAGAACTGATCAAGCTCTGGTCCCACGCGTGCGGAATTTCACGTGCTGCGGACGTCCAGGCACTAGCGTGTAGGCCGTCGATACCGAAATGTTGCGGAAACTTGAGGTTTGGACCTCTGTCCTCCGAGGGGGTTCGTTTTACGTATTTAGGCTAGTCAGATTAGGAAAGTCATCTATGTGGATGATAAGCCATCTGTTGGATGTTGGAGCCGAGCAGCTTTCTAGCTTCTTTAAGAAGTTTGTCATCACAGTCTAATATTAGAATGCTAAAGGGAATGAAGTTCACTGTACTAAGGTTGCGTGTCGCTGTTGTCGAGGCACGTGATTCGCTCGTTGCATTCTAAGGATAGAAGTTCAAATACTTAAAGCTTTTTTGGAAACTAGAGCCTAATTTATATAACGAAGTATTATTATCAAGGACAAGAGAGAGGGCTAATCGCTATTAAGTTATAGTCTAGAAGAGAATTATACTGGATAGAAAATATGTAGGAGGCCAAAATAAGCCACCGGAAACTGTCAGCGCTTCACTTCCCCGCCATTTTGGGTTGCCTGAGCCTCGCTGTGATTATCACAAAACATACAGCGTTCATCCTACAAAGCGTTCTTATCTATCTAGAATCGTGATAAGTTGCTGAGTAGCCAAGTATCTCGTCGCAATTCTTCGCATCCAAGCCTCATACACAATGCCACAGAACCTGCCCGAGATACATGGTCTGTTCTGGCTTCACCCTAGGCTGCGGGAGCTATATAATGCAGATGACTTCGATGTTGAGTATGCGTTGTGCTCTAGAGGTTTCGTTTGATCGTTACATTGACATCGTGCAGCATCGTGGCAATCCACGGCCTTGGGGGCCACGCTATGAAGACATGGACGGATAAAGATGGCCACCTCTGGTTGAGGGACTCATTACCATCACACGTCCCCCGAGCACGAACTATGACATTCGGATACGATTCATCTGTTCTGCTTGGAAAATCCCGTATGACCATCAATGACTTTGCAGCCGAACTGACAACCAGACTCGAGCTCGAGCGTGGGCAGCTTCAAGAACGAAATCGCCCTCTAATTTTCATTTGCCACAGCCTCGGCGGAGTCGTTTTCAAGGAGTTTCTCGTCCATGTTTCGTTGCAGTCGGATGACTGCCGCCATCTTATCCAGAGTGTCTCTGGGGTCATTTTTATGGGCACCCCCCATCGAGGATCGAAAGTTGCTACACCCGCTCAGCTATTGTCTAAAATTGTAAATGTGGCATCGCTAGGAAGTCTACTCAGGACAGACCTGCTTCGGACTCTTGAAGTCTCGTCAGCGGAGTTGGAGACCATTTCTCGCCATGCCACACTGCTCTTGAAGTCTCTTACCGTCATCTCTTTCTACGAGCAGAAACCACTAGGCGCGACATTGGTATGTCTCATAATTGGTAAAGGTGGAAACGGTCGTTAACCATCTGAAACTGTAGATTGTTGAGCCCTTCTCAGCTATCCTTGGTATCCCCAATGAGCGAGCTATTCCGATCAATGCGAATCATAGGAAGATCGCAAAAGTTTCTCCTCGGAAAGAGCAACGATATCTCCCAGTCTGGGCATCTGTCAAGAAGTTGGTTGAAGGTTAGCGAATATACCTCAGCTCCAGATTCCCACTACGATATTGAAATGACAACTAGGAGCTTTGATGTCTTGTTATACTGATAATCGAGAGCTTTTGAACCACCTCTATTGTGTGGATTACAAGATGGCACAAATCAGACCTCACCAGCCGCAAAGAGGGACCTCCCAATGGATCTTTACTGACCCGACGTACGTTTCATGGCTGAAATCCGGTCGACCTTCGATGCTCATGCTCACCGGGCAACCTGGCACTGGCAAGACCGTTTTGACTCGCTGCCTTCTTGAGAGCATTCTGTCCGGAGGTGGTGGTGAGCAACAGCTTAGCACCGGCTATGTGGGAACTAGCTACTTCTGCTCCTATTTTGAAAGTGCAACTAACAGCGAGAGAGCGGTGCTACGATCCCTGTTGCACCAGTTGATCCAGATCAATCCTCAATGTGCCCAAATCATTCGTAATTGTTTAGAGCAACGGACCAGCACTCGCCTCTCACTTTCCCTGGAAGTTCCTCTTTTGCGGAGGGCTCTTTTAGAGGTTCTGTCGATGCACACCATGAGGCGTGTTTTCATTGTCATCGATGCCATAGAAGAACTCGGCATTGAGATCGCTATCTCAATTCTCTCTGGTCTTTGGCAGATTGTTCTACATCTCAGTGAGAAGTACCCCGAAAGCCGACTCCGAATCTTCGTGTCAAGCCGTCACAATCCAGCTTATTTATCTGCTTTACCAAATCTCACAATACTACCTATGAGGAAGCCCCAAATGCAACGGGATATCAACACTTATCTTCAAGCTGTCGTCGAAGATTTCGCCGCGGAAAATAGTGCCTTTGGTGCTGTGGTATCCCCTTCGACAAAACTCGATATCATAACGCAGATCACACGCATATCTAATGGGATGTTTCTATCCGCAGTACTTGCGTGGGAGGACTTCCGCAAAGGAATACTGTGGAACCAGGATATGGTGTCTCAAAAGCTGGAGAAGCTAGTCTTTCTTCGACCGGGGATGACTACCTTCTACGAGAGGATGGTGAATTCAATCAACGAGTCTCTTCGAGACGATGCGTTCTCCATCTTTTCGATTATAGCCACCGCCACAAGTCCTCTCTCCGAAGTGGAAATTGGAATAATCCTGGGCATCTGCAGCTCAAGTGGGGTCATCGTGCGATCCACCGACTTTCAGCGTTTCCGAAATTTGAACGATATAATAGAAAGGAACTTCCCCGACCTCATAACGATCCAGGACGACAACAGAATTACTTTTGTACACATGTCATTCAAAGAGTACCTCCAGAGCAGGGAAGACTTCCAGGTCATCCTACATTCAGGACATCGCAGCATTACTAAGTCGTGTTTGAAGTACTTGAGACTCAAGGATCTACTACAAGATGCGTGCGATGGGAGAAGCAGGGCTGGTATGTTAACTACGCACTTTGCCCACCTGATAGCTGTAAAGTAAAGTGTGCTAATCAGACTGAGCTACAGATCTCGAATGCGAATATCCGTTCCTCTCGTATGCGAGTAGCCACTTCTTGAATCACATACATCGTATCCCTTACGATGACTCCCTGTGGCTGGAGTTCGCCGACACTGCTGCAAAATACAGTATTTACACTTTAAAAGCTCTGTGGCCGGAATATGTGAGCTGCCACACCAGTCCCTTGGTAGAGGTCATTGATAGAGTGCCTTCCCCAGCTATGGAAGCCCTGATTCGAAAGTTCAAGGAACACGGATATGACCTCGATGAGAAATGGTCTCGCCAATCATGTGGGCGCCCACTCCAGCACTGCTGTGCCCATGCTGGCAGAGATAGTGGCAAGAAAGGAGCCGCCTTCTTACTTCTTGGACTTGGAGCGAATCCCAGCCTCCCCAAGAAGCCGTGGCGTTCGAACCTCAGACGGGCCATCGACAGCAAAGCACCAGATCTTTACGACGCATTACTGCATCACCCGTTGACCAATCTGGGCGATCAAGATGAACAGGAGCAGACCTTGCTTCACATTCTCGTCCAGACAGCCACCATCGAACGTATTTCCCTGGCACTCGACGTTATACACGACGTGGATGTAAACATCCAAGACATCAGTGGCTCTACGCCGCTACACTTGGCCACTTCTAGTGGGAGGACCGAAGTTGTTAGGAAGCTGCTAACTGTGCCAGGGGTCCGTCTCGACTTAGCCGACAAGCAGGGTCGGACGCCGTTTACGCTGGCAACATACTGGGGAATGAAAGATGTGGCACTGGCACTGATCGAGCATTCGCAAGCATTTCCACTTCCTGAAGCAAACCAACCCAGCGGGCTCGTCTGTGCCGCCATCCACCAGCAGAAGGTCCTCTGCACCCGTCTGCTGGAGATATTGAGCTACCGAGATCTGCAATTCCACATGGATTTGTCCGGCAAGTGTATTCTCCACCACGCCGCCATGAACAACTGGAGCGATGTGCTTGAGAAGTGCCTCCGGCTAGGTGCCCCTGCTGTTCAACCCAACCAGCTCGACCACTCGGGCCGGAGTGCCTTGCACTACGCCGCCACGCTGGGGAACGTCGAGAGCTGTCAGGTGCTGGTAGATCACGGGGCCAGTCTGATATTGCAGGACCGCAACGGACGAACAGCAGCACAAGCGGCGGCGGATGCTGGCTTCAAGGACGCGCTGATGGTGCTGCTGCGGAGTGGCCGCGTGAACCCAAACCAGTGCGATCTAGACGGCCGCAATCTGGTCCATTGGGCGGCCACACTGGACTGCGTGGATATCATGGAGGCAATTCGGAACACTCCTGGCGTCGTGGAGCTTGCCCGTCATGACAAGCACAGCAAGATGCCCATCGATATCGCGTTCCAGTGCAAGAGCAGAAACGTGGGCAAGTTCCTGGCACGCGAGATGCGCGGGACCCCAGGTTACTTTGATATCTACGACTGGGACAACATGTACTGCAGCCCAGATGTGATGGCTGTTGATGATGAAAGTTGGGAGAATTATTGCAACCGCCCCCAGCAACAGAACGCCCAACTGCCGTATCGGGTCAAGCAGCAGGAGGAGATCCAAAGGCAATATCCTGAGGAATCATGGGGTCTTGTTCGTCTTGTTCGCCAGCCCACGAGTATCTAAAAGTTCCAACGGGCGAACGCAAGGCGTGTGAATTTGAAAAGATCGCTCTTAAACAGGTTCTCATTTCTCAAGTGCTATTGTCCAATTTTGGCCTTGGCACTAGTGAAGGCCTATGAGCTAGGGGTTCCTAGACCTTACTTACTATTGGTTACCTCTTGTCACTCTTGTCCTAATATCGATTGCCTTACCTATGCTTACTGTGGCAGTCTCCGAAGTGGGTCAAGACCACGCAGACCCTTGGAGAAGGATTCGCTCAGAGGGAGTATCACTATGGAAACCCTCAATACAGAGTATCCGGTAATGCTACGTCAGTCTTCACGGCGCTTGAGAGAGGACTAGGGGCGAAAGAGTCTCAACGGACCCGGCGATCTACCGTGCGTAGGAGGATGGCTGTTGTAGTTTGTATTGATCAAAGCAACAACGAAGAACGGAAACAGCAAGTGCAGCTCGTGGCAAAGATCTATACCAACGCACATCGTGGTCTTGCTTGGCTCGGAGAGCAACCAGTGGTGATAGAGGGAGCACTTGAGGATCTGCGGCTCGCTGCTAACGAAGAGCTTCCGGAGCGCTCGAAGAAAGAGATGAAGCAGCAAGCGATTCCCAACTTGCTTTAAAACACATGGTTCCAACGTATCTAGGCAAGGAACAACTTCCTAGCTACAGTTACTAGATGACCTTAACATTATCACTTCAGGTGCTTCAGGAGGTTGCCGCAGCTCAAAATGTGGCAACGATGTATAGCTCGACAACCATGGACAGTTACGCGTTCTGCTTAGGAGTAAAATCCTCAGCACGGTTTTCGCGGGACTTCCGACTCGTCTGGGACGGGAAAAATCATATACTCAGACATTTGTATTCTATATGCTTCGAGTTTATTCATTAAGATTTGATGTTTTGAAGTTCGTTTTTTAAACGAGAGGAACAGTTTTAGATAGCTAGATACTGCCTACTTGTCTGGGACGGGAAAAATCATATCCTCAGATATTTGTATTTTATATACTTCAAGTTTATTTATTAAGATTTGATATTTTAGAGTTCGTTTTCGAAATAGAAATAAGATAGTCTCAAAATCCGAATATCTTCTTGTTATTATAGTTTCTAAGCTACGCGAAACACGGAACCGAGGATATAATAATATTCGCGAAACTTGACGCGCTTTCACTTGACTTCTTATACTTCTCCTTCGACTTAAATATTCTGAACATGGATAATACTCTGGGCCAATTGTTTTCGAGCTGGCGGAGGTTTACGTGGAGTCGGCCCCACACAAAGAGGCACAGTAGGAAAGTAAGAAGGAAGGACGAGACTAACCAACCCAACGTAGCAGCTTAGAGCAGGAGCGTTATCCTTCCTGCCTTGAACAGATAGATGGCTTCCTCCAACCTTTAATACTCTCTCCTTTGAATCTCCAGATTTCTTTCCAGCTTACTCCATCCTCCAAACACCAAGATCACGCTGACAGTATAACACCAACCCTATCACGACCAAGTGATTTATTTGCGTTCGTCTAGCAAGATGTATCACGACCACCGTCGTTATCAATATCGTGGCCACCGTCACAACAACAGTGACAAGAAGTGGCAGCAACAGCAACATTGACAGCGGCTGTTGCAGTGGTCAAGGTCAAGCACATGTAAGAGTTAACCTAGATCATCAATTAAGGGTTTGAAAAGCACTGGACTGACTATGTTGCTAGAGTATCAGCACTTTCGTTGTAACCCAACTTCGATGAGTTGACCAAACTACTATTCCGGGTTCTCCTGGCCCTCCGGGACAGGATGGTGCTGCTGGTGCTACTGGTGCTGCTGAAGCTACCGGCCCTTCTGGCCCCCCTGGCACTGCCGGCTCGAACGGTGATGGTGGTGCCCTTGTTATGGATGGTGTCCCTGGTCCTCAGGGAGATACCGGTCCTCCTCCAGACATCGACCAGCTTGTCACTAAGGAAGAGTTGGAGGAACAGTTACCGAAAACAAGGACAGATTTAAAAAGCGGACGAGGCCCTTCTTTGCTATGTTTTCCCCTGTCCGAGTGACCTTCCAAGCTTCCGCTAACCGCTTCTCAGATCCTATTGCTACCACCACTCCTCGAAACTCACCGAGCTGCCTCTCAGCGCACGCACAACACCCGTCGCGATACCGAAGGAAAGTGGCATTCACGCTAGGATTGTCGCTAAATGTCCATTTCGTGTATGCTCTCTCATCACAGAATCCTTCTTCACCAGGCTCTTCTAAGTTCTACGCACGATTCATCTTGAAGGACTTTAGCATTCTGAAATAAAATACCGAAGTAACCCTACGGAGTGTATGGGAAGAAGAGTGGAAAAGCAAAGAATAGCCCTGACTTTATGTAGTTCTTGAATAGTTGAGGCTTCTCACAGGAGAAAGTAGAAGGAGGAGAAAGAAGGAGGAGGAGGAGGAATTGGTCCGTGCATAGATCACGTGTATATGCCTTGACTACTTCTCAACTTCTTATTAGATACTTGGAAATATAATCAACTGCTAGTCTCAAAATATGAGAACCCATGCCTCACAATAAACCTCGTCTTCAGCTGGCACTCTATGCACGGCCGAAGCACCCCGACGCTCACCACTATGCGCTCTTCGTCTCTCCACAAAGCAGCAAGCAGCAAACCGATTCGGCGACCAAACACCACGTCAAGAACACGCTCCAGAATGTTTCTGGCGAGCTGACACAGCCCTGGCGTTACGAGAGGCTTGAAATCTCGCATGTCCAGCTCGAACAGCGTCTACTGGTTCGCGTCTCCATTGCGAAAGTCACATCCCCCGCAGCGCTTGAGAGAATTCTTGAAGCAGTACCCATCTACCAGACCGATGACCCCGATCAAGCGAAAGCGCAACGGTTCAACTGTGTGGCCTGGGTCCAAGCTGCGCTAGCGGAGCTGGAGAGACAGGGTGCAGTGGCTGACTTGGGCGAGTGGGACGAGATTCAGAAGAATGCCTTGGAGTTCGTAGAGAGGATGCGGGATGAGGGGAGGTGGAGCTCGGGCTGGAAGGGAGATGCGGACGTGCCGGTTTTGGATCTACTTCTTGCCAGAGAGGGGTTGTTGGGTAGGGTGGGGAAATGGTCTTTTCTGTTGTGCTCTGGATTTAGACATAAGTAGGTTGTCTTTGTCTTGGTCGTGGTCGCCTAGTAAGACTGTGATTTGCTTTGGACCTGATCCTCGTGCTACCTAAGATGGTGTAGTATGACGATTAGCTTGTACTAGACCTGTTTGAATTTTGTTTATCTGCATCTTATAGATTGTTTGCCGTGTTTCAAGGTTCCGTCGATTGAGATAACAAAGACCCAGAAGCAGGGTCAAGTCCAGAAAAGTCTCAGAAGTCTACACAAGCACCTTCTTGATTTGATCAGGAACAATAGAATCGAATGACAACAATCTGTATTATAATTGGTATGCATCTATCTATCATACTGTTCTGGCATTCTCCATGGCAAAAGCGTCACCTCGATGTCAAGCCGTGACTCGTCCACATAACAAGCCGTCATAAAAAGGAAGAAAAGAAAATTGTAGCGTGGATCCAAACCCCATCTCATATATCCTTCTCCTTGGCCTTGGTTTCAAAAAAAAAAAAAACTCTGCTTGTATATTCCAAACTCTCCATCTCCCATCAAGCCCATCAAGTATACCGCGACGATCAGGATGAGTAAATGCCGATCAAAAAATCGAAATGAGTTCGTACTACATTCGTGTCAGCATCTTAACTTTACCAGAGATTTGATCGGCTAATACGTACCATGCACAGTGCTAAACGATGGAAATCCTTCTGTCTCTGTTCCCAAATGATGGCATGGTTGAGCCCAAGTATGCGTTCACAAAACCCCGCAAGAGATATCTTCGAATACGACTGCTTTTCAACAAGACGGGCATTGGTCTGGAGACTGTAGGCTTTCAGCTGGCTGGCTGGCTTTCTCGATCATATCTCTTCCCCTTCCCCTTCTTTAGTCGGGCGTGGAGTTTTATCTGTATCTCAGTCGAGCAGGGCGTTGAGTTCGTTTTGTCGAATGGGTATTCATCTGCCTCTTAGTTGAGCAGAGTGGCGTTTAGTCGAGCAGGGCTTTGGGTTTGTCTTGTCAAGTAGGCTTTAATCTGCCACTCAGTTGAGCAAAGTATCTCCCAGTCCTGTGATCATCGCCTTTTGGGTTTACTTTCGGTCAAGGCTGCTTAGGTCATACGACATAATTCTGGGTTGTCCATCCCCCTTCCTTTTGCATTTTGGATACTTGATGGCTTTCTCATTCCTCCTAGCTAGTTCAGTATCGTCGAGCTTGACTTGAGATACGTCATTCTTTCGCATGGGGAATTGATCTGGTTGGATATCTTTTCTAGCAGCTCCGCGTTCGCTGGTTTGCTTGTCAGTGGATGTTTGACTTTGGCATGAGGATATCTTACGCGACGAAGAGAGAACTTTCGAATAATAAGACCCTACCCAAAGTAGAATCAAATATGCGGCTGGCCATGGTGACTGCAAAACTTGGGTTAGGAATAATTGATCTAGAGCAAGGGAAGGTTGTTCTCACGTGAGTTATGATAAACTGAATGGTTTCTTCTTCGGTTCGTGTTTTGAGGTGGAACAGCTTTCGAATCAAAGGTATAGAAGTGATGGTTGGTATTTCTTTTGTGACAAGAAAATTGAATATTTGTAGGGGATAAAATACGTAAGCAATACTGAAGTTAAATTTTTTATTTAGAGCAATCTATCTAATCGCTAGTCGAGTGTGCTTTTCGTTCTTTGCGTCGCTTAAAATGGTTTGAGTAGCTAGCTGCCTGGGCTAGCTCTTCGTAGGCGATTTTAAAAGGCCGATATTAGCACGATTATAACACGAAAATCAGGTATTCGTAAAATTAAGCGCCTAACCCTTTCATACTAATTCATTCCACCATTAATTTATCCTTCTAGCATATTATCAATCCTTGGAGTATCTTTGATGTCTGGTAGCTTCGCCATCAATAGAAACTAGCGAGCGACAGTGGCTACTTAGGTAGGTAATTATTGGCTGACAGATAGGATTTCAGCGCAACAAAAAGCCATAGCGTATTGGACAAGGGCCGAAAATTCATTTGCTTGCCCTCACTGCAATGGAGAATCATGATCATATATACTAATGCCTCTTCGTTTGACAACTTATTCTAATTTGCCAGCTTTTTTTATTTAGCATAACATTGTGACAATTTTAAGCTGGCTCTAGATATGCCTTTCATTGACCAAGACAATTCGATATCTGGCCTTACCCAGGTCCTGATCAATAAGAGCCTCGTTTGCATCCTTCATCGCCATAACATTGGTCCACGTCTTAACTCCTTTCTCCGCAAAGAGTTTCAACATCTCCCTGATCTCCTTGGGACTTCCAATACCGCTTCCTGTTAGATGCCTTCTTCCAAACTGCAACGGAGACACGTTGAATGTAATACTATCCTCGGGAGCACCGACTTGTACAAATACACCGCCAACTTTCAGGAGGCCCAAGTACTCGGCCAATGGCATTTTGGGACTGCTAACCGTGCAGATGATAATGTCAAGTGAGCTGGCATGTTTTTGGGCCCAATCAGTACTCTCTTCAGTAGCGATGAAGTCTGTAGCCCCCATTTTAATGGCATCTTCCATCTTGGCAGAGGTTCGGGACACAGATACGACTTTATCGCATCCAAGAACTTTTGCAGCCATTACCCCGAAGTGACCTAATCCACCTAAGCCAATGATACCAACAGCTTTGCCAGGTCCGGCTCCGTGTCGCGTTAATGGAGAAAAGACCGTAATACCACCACACAGCATCGGTGCAGCGATGTCGCTAGAAAGAGCCTCTGGGATGCTAAAGACAAAATGGGAAGGGCCTCGCCAGTAGTCGGCGTAGCCACCATAGGCTTTGGCACCATCGGGGTAGGTACTGTTGTAGGTTCCGGTATGGTGATTTTGACAGTAGTTCTCCATGTCATTAGAGCAATCGTAGCAGTCGGACTTCAGGCACGAAAGACTCTGAGCTCCAACACCAACACGATCACCAATCTTGAAACCTCCTTCGGCATTGGACCCAACACGCACGGCGATGCCGACAATCTCGTGGCCTACACATACTGGATATTGGGTTGCCCCCCAGCCTGATCGCAGCGTGGACAGATCAGAGGCGCAGACGCCGCAATGAGTGATCTTAATATCAATGTCGGTTTCGTCAAACGTCTTAGGCTCATACTCTTTCCAAACCATCTTATCCCGAACGGAATCTTTGTCAAGACCCATCCACCCTTGGAATTTGTATTCAGATGACATTTTGGCGTGTTGTAGGGTTAGAAAGTGGGATATTGTTAGTTCGAAGGGAGATTTGGTAGGGTTGTTGGTTTATTTTCGGATTAACTTTGGTGTCTGAGCTTTGGTTGAAAGTGGTTGATACTGTGATAAATAAATTGTCAGCTTTGGTCGCTTATGACATGAGATGTGCAAGAAAAGTTCTGATCGTCGATCGAAGAAGCAGTGATGGGTTCATGGAATACTAAAGGAAACAGACGAATTCAAAATACACACACTTTGATTGTAGGATGACAGAAGGTAACTGGTTGTGGTTGTGACTGACTTGATTACCTCAGGCTTCTCAAATGCAGAACGAGGTTTTTTATGGCCAGTAGATTCAGAACACTTGGTCCTGGATAAAACGACGGGATCCGCAAAGTACCCGATGTCTTGTTGTGTGATAACCGAACAACCGGTTCTACTTTTCCTAGCACCTAAGAAAGGTGAGTCAACCTTGCAGCAATGTAGACTGCGGGATTTAATCCCATCTCCGATTCGTCACAAGCGTTGTGTATAAGGTTTCAGGGCATAGGGGGATGGGGTCCTGGGGAGAAGGGCGGGAGGGAAGACCGAATTCATTCCGAGTCCAGCACGGACGTGGAAATACGTGCAGCATCTATGGAAGGTTTGGCCCGCCCGCCTATCAAAGTTTAGAGGTACATAATCCTGTCACTTTGTAGCCGCTATCTGGGGTTAGACTTTGGTGAAACTTTTGGTGCTTGAGGCAGTGAAAGCTCAAGTCAAGGATTGGAGAGGATTGCCGTCTCGGACATGACAATCGATGTCTAGCTATCTAGCCACTCATGAACTAGTCGATGGATACTATCCATTTTTGTTTCCGTCGCTAGCAAAAGGCACGACCCACTCGGCACCTTCTGTGCCCAAGTGTACATGGTATCTTTGATATCAGGACTTGGGGATTTGTACCGAATCTCTTGATAGACCCAATTTAACATGACTAGCTGACCAGTCTGGATGGTATCTTATGAAGATTCACCATTTCAACGGGCTTTAACGGACTCCGAATGCCATTGCAGTATGCTCGTCATGACTTGCTGATATGGCAAATGGAGTCATGTTAAATGCTTCAAAAGTCCTCATATATAGCTTGACCTTTTTTATCATTAAACGGCACAATTTGTTATACTTGCATTCTCCTCACCAGTTCAAAGCCCAAAGCAAAGAAATGTCTTTACTTCCAGCACTAGACAAACTGCTAGCCCCGAGCACGTTGGACCTGCTTCAAACCTGGCCATGGCTACAGATCATACTGCTGGGACTAGTTGTTACTGCTATGTTGAGTTTCCTTCACACAACATACAGACCCGGTCTCCGAAATTTGCCAGGCCCTTTTTGGGCGCGACACTTCCAAGCCTGGAGAATGGTTTTCGCTCTGGATGGTACATATCCCTTCAAGTTGATCAAACTTCACGACAAGCATGGATCTCTTGTTCGTATTGGTCCGAATCACGTCTCGGTCAGCGATCCCGAGGAGATCCCAAATATCTATGGTTACAACACCAGGTATGCCAAAGTAAGTTTTACCTTAAACTTGACAATGAGGAGTGGTGGTTTTACTAAAACAACATCAACTGAAAGGGCCCGTTCTATACCGCTATGACGGGACAGCACGAAGGCAGCCGCTTGGACAACATCTTCTCCGTTCGTGACCCGCATGTCCACAAGATTTTGAAATCCCAAATCATGAACCGATATACTCCAGCATCGATCAAAGCACTTGAGCCGATGATGGACGACTGCACTGATGACTTCATTGAGATCATGACCAACCGAGCTGGAGAAAAAGTGAACCTGGGCCAGTGGCTCCATTGGTAAACCGTCCTCGCAGACAAGAATGTCTTGGTTTCTGTCTAACATATTCACAGGTATGCAGCTGACGTTATTGGAGAGCTCACTTTCCAGAAGAGGTTCGGTTTTATGGAGAAGCAGAAAGATGTGCGCGGCATGATATTTTCCATGGAAATGGCGGCCGTGTATGGCACCTTCATTGGCCAAATCCCGTTTTTCCACCGGTTCATGCTCGGCAGTGAGTGGACCATGGACTTTATTAAATGGCTCTTCCCAAAGGAGCCACAGTTGTTCAACGAGATGGTTAATGTCTGGCTCCCCTCCTAGTATTTAGTGTTTGATCATAGTCTGACTTACTTGGCGCAGATTACCGGCGAGGAAATGGAGAAAAACGCCAAGCGAGAGGTCCCAAAAACGAGACCAGATTTCCTGCAATGGCTCACCGAGGACATGGAAAGTGGAAAGGGCGGTATGTCACAGCGTGAACTTTTGTCTCACGTTGCCGCGAACCTGTGAGAAACACGTACGAACTGAAACCAACTTGGGCTAACTCTCAACAGGCTTGGCGGCAGCGACACAACTTCGAGCTCGATGCGTGCTATCTTCTACCGCCTCATCAAAAGTCCCGAAGTATACAAAAAAGTGGTCGCAGAGATTTTGGAGGCAGATGCCAACGGACAGCTTTCTGAACGCATCACGTACGCTGAATCGATGAAGATGACCTATTTGTAAGTTAACCTCTTGGAGTCCTCTCTGTCCCTCTACTCCTCTGCTATGTACAGAGAATGGATCTAATCATCATACATTGGTATAGGCAGGTTGCAATAAAGGAAGCAATGCGGCTGACCCCTGCGATTGGCGCCCAGTTTGAGCGGGTAGTCCCTCCCGGAGGTGATGTAATAAGCGGCCAGAGATTGCCCGGAGGTACAGTTGTGGGTGCTAGCGCACTTGTGATCCATCACAACAAGGAACTGTATGGCGAAGATGCCGATGTGTACCGCCCAGAACGTTGGCTTGAGGCAAGCGAGGAAAAGCTAAAGAAGATGGAGAAAGCCTTCTTCACCGTACGTTGTTTATCCAAAGCCTCCCGCGCCAGGCACAAAGCTTACCTTTCTGTCTTCTCTTTTCTCCCCCGAAATATATTTCTGTGATACTGAACTCTGGCTGACTTGGATTGTGTTTGAAAATAGTTTGGTTACGGCGCCCGCGTCTGTACAGGTACGGGCAAACCCTTGGAAATACTTGATCTCCAAATTACTGACGCTAAAAAACCCTAGGCAAAAACATTGGATTGACTGAGGTCGGCAAATTCGTTCCCCGGATCCTGCGGAAGTTTGATATTGAATGGGCATCTGATCAGCCAGAGTGGACACTGAAATACTTTTGGTTTGCTGTGCAGGAGGGAATGATCGTACGTTTCAAGCCACGTACTAACACGAAGATCGCTACCATAGGGGAAGCGACAATTTATTGAGGGGCAGATTGTTGAGAGCCCTGGAAACTTTGGTCTTTGATGGATTACGGGTTGTTTTTCATTGGTAGTATCACTTGTTAGCAAAAGTATTAACTTCTTGACCAATTGTGTTTAATTCTTGAATAAGCGAGGCAGGCAATTGGTGATTGAAGGCATTCGCTTAGTAGCCCCAAGCACCACCTTCCTCCAACTCTCATTGGCTTTCTCCTGTGCATTGAAAGCATTATGCAAGAAGCATACAAGTGTGAATGTTAAACTTCTCCAAAGTTAACGGGATTTAACTTCTCAAACCTTATTATGCTTTCAGATTTGACGTCAACAGAAAAGTTCTAGTTAACATTTAGCGTTTGTTCAAGGGTTATTAGTAGAGGTTAAGACAAGTCATTTTATGCATAAATACCCACAAATTGCCCACATAACACAGAAAGGTGGTTCACTGTGGTAGCCATTGGAGAATATGCAACTTAAAGTTTATGTTCAGATCTTTTGATTTGAGATGAATTTAATCGTGTTACAGAATCAATAACCCAAACTTTGAATGCCAACACTAACTCCTTCTACCTCGATTCATACCTCCAGTGCACCATCAACCATTTGGACGGCTTCGATATCCGGCAGCCAACTGTACTTGTCGCGGCAATAAGTCGCAACGCGAGGCTTGTACTTGGTTTCGTTCATACTCAAGTCCTCAAGGCTGCCTGATTTAACAAAGATCAGGCCTGGTGCAGCTTCGCTCTTGATGAAAACCAGCGAGCCACACTCCGGACAGAAGTGGTTTACAGAGTCTTTGCCGGAGTCACCCCTGTGGGCATACGTCTTGGGCGTGCCCTCCAACAAGCTAAAAGCTGGTGCCAGCAAGATGAGAGTAGTCGAGAAGGCTGAGCCTGACGTACGGCGGCAGGAAATGCAGTAGCACATTGCCTGCGGGCGAGAGAGCGGTTAAAGTCAGCAGGTTTTAGTATGGAAATTCCTGACCTAGTGCAGGATATCGCTGCCGCAAGAAGATGATAGGGTACTTACAATGCCGACAGGCTCTCCTTCAAATGAGTACTTCAGATTGCCGCATGCACATCGTCCTGCAGTTGGTGAGCTCATCTTAGCGGGAATTCGGCGAGTACTGTAGAGTGTTTATGGTGTCCACGTGAAGCCTCGTGTTGAAGTTTGGGGTGTATTTGGATTAGGTCGAAGACTTATTGGTGTAGTCGGAAAAATGCACAGCAGCGAATACCTAGCAAATATCGGCTCTGAAGAAGACACAGGCTTTGGATTATATGCCGCAAAGGTGGGTTTAGTCCCGAAACAAGCTCTGGGTCCAATACCGGGAAGATATTTAGGTTTGATACCGAGAGTAAGTTTGGGTTCAGGCCCGAGGGGAGGGGGAGGTTGTGGGTTCAGTTCCGAGCAAGCGATCCGAGACCAAAGTTAATGCAAGTCCCCGCTCGCTCCTTGGATTTAGCCGGATAAGCTGGTCGGCATAAAACCCACTCGGACAGGCCTGAGGTCTGCTCGTCCATAGGTACTGATAGAATTCAGGCTGATCGTGTGTGGCCAGTAGATTCTTTGTTTTCGTATCAGGTCCCGGTGGTTCATTGCCAACTATGCCCTCTCAGCCTGCTGGCGGCAAGAAGCATTACTGCGCAACGTGCAATAACTCTTATTCGACAAACAGTCATCTGCGCCGGCATGAAGCTCTCCGTACGGCTGCCCTCTAATTTCTTGCTTACTCTACTTTCTGACAACCACCACTAGATACGGGCAAGATTTCATTGTCCTGCCCCTCCTGTAGCCATGCCTTCACCAGAGTGTAAGCGAGCGCCTCATCACGGAGCGGGGAGCCCAAACTGACGTGGAGCAGCGATGTAGCTCGCCGGCACATCAAGAGATGCTCCCCAGACGGCGGCGCAGTTGTTCTCCCGCAGTCAAGACGAGGGAAGCAGCGAACGGCTTGTGATCAGTGTTCGCAGCGAAAATTATCGTGCAATGCCATTGTCCCTTGCACGCGTTGCCGCTCCTCGGAGTCAGTGTGCACTTATCGACGGTTGAACACTGATACGTCCTCCGGCCCTGTTCTCAGTCTGGACAACCATAGACCTAGCATGTATATGCTCAACGGACCAAGCATTGACTTTAGTTACAATTCTCATAAACGAGTCTCGATCGACTTTCTCATCGGATTCACAGACCCCACCACTAATGGGAATTCGATAGGCGTCATCGTAAACGATATACATCAGTCCGATGCCCAGATTCTCACGAGGAGTTCTAGCCCCCAGATATACTCAGATGCGGAAATCCTGCTAACAGAAAACATGAGTTTGTGGGACCTGGGAGACTGTTTCCCTAATGTCATGGAATTTCCTGCCCTAGAACTCGGAAATGGAGCCACTTTCAGCCAGAGCTCTCTATCCGCAGAACGCCCAGCCGTATCTATTGAAGCCTTGCGGATGAATGAGATAATTGCACAACTATCCGCTACTCACGAGTCCATCGCGAGAGATGGCTCGAGAGGCAAACCCAATTTTGACATGCGGCTTGCAGAGACTGTCTTTACAGAGCACAACTTGACGCACTTTGTCTGGTTATACTTCCACCAGATCCACATGTTCAATCCTATTATCCACCGACCGACTTTCAACATAGAAACGGCGTCGCTACCGCTCGTTCTCGCCGTTTTCCTCTTTGGTTCCATGATATCGGCCCCGCGAGATGCAGCCGTGTCCGCAAGGGATTTTTTTGACATTGCTGAGGAATACATATTCAGTCACCCGACCTTCACGGCCTTGGTGCATAATCGTGGCCGGACGAAACTTTCCCGCAGAGAGATAGAGATTCTGCAGGCGGCGTTGAGTATCGAGATTGTCCAGAACAGAAGTATGACCATGGACACACGGCGACGATTTCGACTTGACAGACACCCTTGCCTCATCGCTGCGATGCGGAGTTCGAACTTATTTGCCTATAAACGAGAACACCTCTGGCATGATCTCGGCAGTACGAGTTGGCAGGAGTTCATCGCTGATGAGGTACTAACAAGGTACAATCGGCGCCGAGATCTTCTTCCTAAGAGTTTGCTGACCCGAGTGGCAGATTGGCAGTCTGGACATTCTTTTCCGATAGCATATTCGCTCTTTTTCGCAACAACACTCCAGAGATTCCAATTGCCGAGATGATGGGAGATTTTCCTTGCCCCGAGGATATCTTCGAAGCTGAGACGGCCTCTGAATTCGAGTGGCTAGCATTACGTTCAGCCACTAGGAGGAATGCTCAGTCCCCTTCAGAGCTCACCTTGAGTCTCTTCAACGACACTACTCCAGAACCCCATGATTCTCTCTGCAAAAATCTCACGGGGCTTCAATTACTGATTTGCATCTGCGGTAAGCTGTTCTCTTCCTTCTGTGAGAGAAAAGAATTTGACTCCGTGAAGCACTGCTGTCCATAACCTTAACGTCGAGGTCAAGCTTCATCACGCAAGCATCTGCGGAAGTTATCTTCTGCGCTACAGATCGGTGGAGGACCCGATGGGACGCCGTGCTTGCGAGAAGCACGTGCGAGAACGAGCCGCTACGCCATCAGGGATTCGTCAACCATGCTCTGGAACTGTGGTGGCTCACGAGGACACTTATCAAAGTCAACCAGCTAGGTGATACCAGTTCTCGTTATATGCATACTATCCCGACAGACTCGGTTAACGATCTTCATGACTTTATTCGCAAATACAAAGACATGTAAATCTACCGTTTCGCTTGAAAGTATCTGCACAAATCAGTTATGACATCTACGTTTTCATTCTCTTATACTTCTAGATACTCTACTTCGTTTAAGAACTGGTTAAGTATTCTTATAATAAAAGTTCCTTTATTTCATTTCGTGATTTTTCATAGGGGGGAAAAAGAAAAGGGATAAATTGGACTGAAAGAATCAATCTTTTCTGAATCACAAGTGACAGTTCATATTTATAAATATTAGTATAACAGAGAATAGACTCAAGGTAGCATCCATAATTCAAGTTTTTATTCCTACTATAAAATATTTCATAAAGACGTTCTATACGGCATGGAAGTATTGACAACTTTAAGTGACATGACTACGTGGTACGGAAACCAAGAACAGCTATGCTTTTTGGATAATCTACTTTGAAACTTCTGTCAGACTTAACATCACATCCGGTCATAGGCCACATGATATACGGTATACCGATCAAGTTATATTTTGAAAGAAGGTGCGAGAAAGTCATGATGGGAAGATCGAATACATGAGAACAAGTAGAATGTTGTGACCAAGGCCTGCATTTGATCTCTAGAGCGAAAGGGGGATAGAATCCCTTAGGGATATATGGATCGTAGATGTCACATCGGCCACGAGGATTGATAATACTGTAGTAAAATTTGAGTTTTTTAACTGCACAAAATTAAATCGGTTGCTTTTCATCTTCCCAATCTGGGTCCTGTCCACGGAAATTTCAGGATGTCCTCCCTGCCACAATTTTATTGACCAGAATAACAGTCCGAGTTAAGCAACGAGTTACTTGATGCTTCATATTTTGACATTTAAGTATTGCGCATTAAACGCGTGGTCTGTCAACTGGAGGGATTGTAGCACAAGAGTCGTCAGCTGAGTTTCTTGAATGTTCTTATACCCAAGACACCCTTGCCTGCTGGCGTATGTATGGTGTTGCTTCTCCCAATCATTTTCCTATTCCCACAAACATTTGTGTTTCAGTAACATGGTGGAAACCACCTCCAAAGGTTGGTAAACTGGTTCCACAAAAGCCAACGAAGGTGTCCTGATAAAGGGTGCTGGGTCGTTGTTGACATTGTTTGATAGAAGCTTCTATGCTTCTCCTGTCGATTTGTAGCTACTATGCCAAACTTAACCCTTCGCTGATTGGACGTACATACTTCACCCAGTCACTCATACCAAGCTTAAGAACATGATCAGAGCCCATGTCCAAATCCCTCTTCTTCCAGACAGTCTCTACGACCGCCTGGGCGGCTTGTGTCGAGCCTCTCGTAGCTGGTGCTGCCTTCAAGAGTTCGAACTGCTCGAGAAAAAACATCCTCTCTTCATCCTCGGACGCATAGAGAGCGGTGACAAATATGCTCCAGAGATGCGCTGAACGCAGCGTAGCCATCCCCTTAATCAGATCAACTTGCTCCGTGACAAGGTGTCGTATCAAATGTGTGGATGGGAGTGCTGCATGAAGGACGGTGAAAAAATATATCTTCGCAGCGTTGTGAATGAGCGTAGAGGTCTGTGCGAGAACCAATGCCGAAGAGGCTGGTAACGCTGATTCTGGGAGTAATTGTACAAGATCTTCAAGCTGCGTCTCGAGAGTGATGACACGGGCCGCCAAACTGTCTTTGTCCTCTTCCTGGTTCTGAGCCTTCGAACCTGTTAGCATATTATATTGGTTGTTGACCCTCAAAATCTTACCATCAGTCTCGAAACATCGTTGATCGACGCAATAATCATGAGGAGCTCAGACGAACAACCCATGGTATAGTCAACCTATAAATCACCCCAGATTAGTAAAGAAGGACCCAAAACTCGTAAATTAGTCACCTCTTGGGGATGTTCCCATGCAATATCTCTGAATTTCGCCCTTTGACCGCAAGCGCTCCGACCCATCACATCACGAGTTGCAAAGAATTTCGACACGAAGGCTACTAGCGAAGGATCGAGAGAACTTCTATCCCCCTTTCCTATCAATTTCGAGGCTGCTGCAACATGGGTCGGCCATGACGTCTGGCAGTTATCCGTAATCTGAAAAACGGTAAGTAATGTGGTTTACAACCCCAGCGCAGGATAACGTACATCGAAAAGACACAATAGCAGCATGGCTACAAGGATGTGGTTGCTCGATGACCCATCCAAGGATGCAATATCACAGCGTAGCTGGTTCAACGTTCTTTGCTTGTGGTGTAAAGCAACCGAGTAAAATTCATTCGTCTCAGATGGGCGATTGACACTTAGGTACAGAGCCCCAACCGCCAACACGGCTCGCATGACACATTCATGTTTCACTGATAGAGACAGAACAGTCTGCCGGTAGTAGTTGGAGGTATCATCGACGAGTGTGAGAGTGTGACAAACTTGGGCTTGATCTATAATGCCATGAGTACTTCGTCCTGTCCCTTGATAAGAACCAACTCACAGTACTGGAACAACGTTCCATCCGTAGTAGATAACTCAATCATTCGAGGAGCATAACTCAGTTGGGGCGTCAAGGCTCGCCTGTAAAACTGATCGAATTGTGCCACTGACTGTACATGTCTATCATCCACGTCCTCTTGGGCCGTGTTCAGGAAATGTTTTATGTATATTCGGTAGGGGTTCCATTCCGCCTCCTTGGTCAACTGCTTCGACGGTGTCGGGTCCACGAACGAGACATCGATATTCTTCCCTCGACCGTGTTTGACACCTCGGCGTGAGCTCTCCTCGGGCCAGATCAATCGCAGGACATATTCGCAGGATCGTCCATCATCCTGACATCGCGTACAAGACGGTCGCTCTTCTACATTGCATTAGCCTCATGATCAGCAGGTGGGCGAGGATTGAGAGTACCGGTACAACGAAGCCGTCGCGCCTTGCAGGAAGCACATCCATTGCGGGAATGTTTCACACGGCGACCGGATGATTGCATGCTCTAGCTTTCCTTAGGTAGGCATTTGCATATATAGCATCTGCATAGTCGTATGCGATAGACATGGAAGTTGGCTGCTGCGAATCTGTATAGTATGAGCATAAGAGCATCTTCCACTGGCAATCTGGTCATGAATTCGCTTCCCCGCATGTACACGGATGCGGTTGGTTGCCAATCTGGCATGCCAGCAAGAGAGAGGTTCAAGAGCAATTAAGAGATGTCCTTGACACGAAATTCATGTGTAGTTCCATGCTCTTCTATTTATTTATTTTATAGATCTGTGGAACTTTATGGCGACATAATTGTGAAGAGTTCTGTATGAAGTTGGTTTTGGCGTATGACTAAGCAGGAAATCTTCCTTTGGCTTTGCCTCTCATGCACTCATGCACCCCACAATCACCCTTCACCCTGTCAACTATTCCTGTCCAAACAACATACCGAGCCCGGAACTTTCCAGGGACTGCTCCACCTTTGAAAGATGCCAGAATATCTCAAATCTCGGATCTCGAATCTCAAATCTCACAGAATACAATAGTCATATCAAGCAAAATTGGCTGCACTTGTATATTGGATATGTCCCTGTAGTAATCCATCTACACAGCAATTCCAACATCTCTCAGGTCTTTGACTACATCCCCAGGTCTTGTCACATCTTTCTTCCATGTCCTCTCTCTCAATTGCCACTCCTTCTTAGTTCCTCGCTCATTACCGACAAGAGCATCAGCGATATACGAACCGATTGTTGGCAGGAATTTAAAACCATGCCCACTATCTCCAGTCCCGAGAAGCAATTCGGGATATTTATCATGTCTTGAGAAAAGGAAATGCTGATCAGCTGTATCCGTACACCAGCATATCCTCGCTCCTTGCAGTGGACGACCAGCAAACTGTGGGAGAATAGCATCGATGAAGTCCTTGATAGCCTTTTCTGCTTCTTCGGGAATGCCATCTTCAGGATGGTCGCTGGCATATCGAGGCACGGAATATGGAAGTCCATCCGAACCGACTGCCGTCTTGAACTGGTACCCCTGAGTAGCATTGCATATCTTCAACCATCTGGTCTTGGGGTCAGGCTCAAAGAAGAAACCGAGTTCATGGTTGTCCACAACCGGCATGCCGCGATACTCTTCTACTTCGGCTTGGGTTAGCTCGATGTGAGCCAAGGTCCAGCATTTTGACCAGAGGTGGGTAGATAGCTCGGGCAGAAGAGCTGGCGACGCAGCACCGGTGCAGAGAATGTATTGACTTGCAGAGGCCGTATTGCCTGAAGCTACTTTGATACCCGTCAATTTTCCATCGGCAACCTCGAGACCTGTCATGGTTCCATCAGGCCCGGACACGAACTTTACGCCCAATTTTTGGGCCTGTCATACTTTCAGCTATTATTTTCGAACGTACATGAAAAGTACATACCTCATCTCCAAGCAATTTTAATGCATCGTGGGCATGTGCCCAGCCAGCGTGTTTGTTCCATAATCCTTTCCAGGTCGAGATGTCTCTTGCATTTTTCAACTGAGGCACATAGCGGATCAAGTCCTCTGGAGTTTCGACAAAATCGATCCCAGAGATCTCATTATTACTCTTCAGGTTTTCATATGAGCGACGAAGATGTTCGCTCGCATCTTTATTCCCACAAGTTGTTACGAGCCACCCTGCGTAATATTAGTATTAGTATAATTATAATTTTATGCTATAGACTTGTTTACTTGCCTGTCTCATGAAAGACATCTTTCCACATTGGCTCCCTCCAGGCTTTCATCGCTTCTAATGCTACAGAATCTGTCAGACTCATCTCAAGGATCCTCCAAGCGTGCAACTCACCCATCTGTGCATAAAGTGGCTCATCATACTCAGTTCGAATAATCTTGTTCAAGTCATACCCGGCACTATCTGGGCTTGGGTCTGATCCTCCAATCTGTTCAGCGTGGTTCTCAATTTGGGTGCAGATTAGTTCATGCATTTGACTTACACGGATGCTTGTCAATACACGTGACATTGCTATATCCTCTCTTAGCCAGATGATATGCGGTGCTGATGCCAAATGTTCCACTGGATGAGATGATATCAATAAGTCTGACAGATATTTTGGGTACAGAGGAAAACTTTACCTGCCGATGACAAGTATTGGTTCCTCAAGATTCGCCATTGTTTCTGTTTAAGAGAACCGGAATTCGTATGGTCTTGTAGGTATTGTCTCTACTTTCACGACAAAAATTGTATTGTCTGGTACAAAGTAATCAGGAAGGAAAGAAGAGAGAGGATGCTTAAATGTACCACTTGGCACGGGGTTTACCTTCCATGCGTTTGCCATAGTGGTCTGTCGGGAGCGTCATGAATAATTACTCATTTACCAATGTGAAGGCTTGCAAGAGTGGGATGATCCATACCCGGCGGAAGGGAAGGCTAGGCGATCTGCGCATGCTGTTTATTCTAACCCATATGACCTATTTGAGTAACTTGATTCTTTCTAATGCCATTTTGAAGTTTGACTTACATCAAACTTCTCTATAGTAGAAGATTCTGAGATTTGAGCCACGTAAAAGCATATAATTATTCAAAAGCATAAACAACGCCAGACCAGGAAACAAGTCACACGAACTGGACTGTAGATTTAGATAACCCTTCTTTTATTAGTTATACTAAGTGTACCAGCCCTTCGGGTTCACCTTCAATCACTGATTGACCTCCCAGCCAAACCCGGACTCATAATAATTGGTCAGCTGCCCCCCATCGTCCTCGTTTAAGCTTTCCAGGGTGGTTAGCTCCTCGCTTACGGGTTGACCTGCTGTTGAATTTTCGACATCACCTGGAGTAGCCAATCACAATGTCTGTGCCCCTTGTATCGCGATGGGACACACCCTGAAAGCATCCCATACTTCTCCTTTCCCCGCCTCCGTTATCGAGCAAAAAGGCGAGACAAAAACAATATTTGGAGCACGCGATAAAGAACGGGGAAATGATAAAAGAGTCAACCACTCGCCCAACATGGGACCTTGGATATCGTTTTTATCGCCTCGTACCTTCAATTCGTTCTTCCACACTGCTTCCCGATGAAGTCCGAAATAGTTGCAGACGACACCGTCGTGGTTGGATCAAGCCATGATGGTAGTCTGAATGAGGATGGCGGCGTCGCAAAAGCCGTTACGACCAAGGCAGGAGGACTAACAAGCGACGAGGCAGCGGAAATTGCACTGGGTACCATTGATCAGGAATTCACCATCGATTCCGATAACTCACCCTACCCCGAAGTTCGTGCCAATGTATCCAATGTCGATGATTTCGAACTTCCGGTCAGCACGGTCCGTATGTGGTTCCTCGGTATTGTGTTCACAATGGTATGCCAAAGCCACTCGTGCTTGAAACTCCTCCTGTACGAGAAAGTGCTCTGGGTTAACTGTCACTATAGCTGGGATCTGGAATCAACCAGTTCTTCTCCATGCGTTACCCGAGTGTCACGATTACTTCGCTCGTGGCCCAATTGTTGAGTTTTCCTCTTGGCTGTTTTCTTGCCCACGCTTTACCAGTAAAGACATACAAGATTTTTGGCCGTTGGGATTTCACCCTCAACCCGGATAATCACTTCAACATTAAAGAACATGCCGTCATTACAATCATGTCCAATCTGAGCTTTGGAAATTCTTGGGTATTACTGACCTCAACTTTTTGAACCTGGAGAAGGCTGACACGAATTATAGGCCACTGCCATTATCCAAGGACAGAAAGTGTTTTACAAACTTGACACTCCAGTTGGCTACCAGCTTCTTCTCGCATTATCTATGCAGCTTTTTGGCTTGGGACTGGCTGGAATTGCATACAAATACATTGTTGAGCCTCCTCAAATGGTATTTTGAACTTTAAAATCCCCTTAAATCAAGTAACTAATACCGTGAACCAGATCTGGCCGGCAACTCTAGCCAATGCAGCTCTTTTCGAGACCTTACACAGCCGCATCAACGTCGAAGCTGATGGCTGGAAAATTACCAGATACCGCTTTTTTCTCTACGTCTTTGTCGGCGGTGCAGTCTGGTATTGGCTCCCTGGGTTTATTTTTACTGCACTATCAACATTTGCATTCATTTGCTGGGCTGCGCCAAGTGAGTTTTGTGTTTCGTTTTTCATACGCCCTTTTTCTAACGAACCACAGACAACATCATAGTCAACAATCTCTTTGGGATGTCCACCGGTCTGGGGCTCATGCCCATAACTTTTGACTGGAGTCAAATAGCATATAACGGATCGCCTTTGGTTGTACCGTTCTGGGCTCAAGCAAACGTTTTTGCAGGATGGGCATTCTTTTTTGCTCTTGTCACTCCAATACTCTACTATACCAACACCTGGTTAGTACATGATGCTACTTTATAAACCTACCGTGATTTAGTACACTAACAAACAAATTAGGTACACGTCCTATCTTCCCCTGTCAGGGGCTGATAGCTATGACAATACTGGAAATATCTACAATGTCACCAAAATCATCGATGTCAATGGCAGATTTATACCGGAAGCGTACAAAGCGTACAGCACTATCTTCATGCCAGCGACTTTTGCTCTGGCATACGGTCTCTCTTTTGCTGTAATGTCATGCTTGCCGACACACGTCTATATGTACCACTTTGACGACATCAAGCGGGCATTTAAAAATACGAGCGAAAAAGACATACATTCAAGACTTATCATGAGGTACAAGGATGTTCCATTCTGGTGGTATGCAATAATGACGGTAAGTTCTTAATGTGTTCGAAGCATGATTATAGCTAATAAATGTTGGTAGGTTGTGGTTATTGCACTGGCAATTACGACACAAGAGGTTTGGCACACTGGCATGCCAGTATGGGGTGTCTTCATGGCCTTCGGTCTTGCGGCATTTTATGTCATTCCTGTAGGAACAGTCTTTGCCGTCGCCAACTTGAACAGCAACGTCCTCACTGTTCTTGGAGAAATCTGCAGTGGTTACTTGATCCCTGGACGTCCCATTGTCATGCTCATCTTCAAGGTAAGCAAGCCCCGAGAACGGATTCACGGATCCGATGAGTCGCGAGACACAAAATCTAATCCGCGATAGTTTTATGCATACACTGGACTCAGCCAAGCAATGAACTATTCTTCGGACATGAAGGTTTGTCCATACTTGTTTCTAAATTCATACTCCAAATACTGATGGGCCTAGCTTGGACTATATATGAAAATCCCTCGCCGAATTTTGTTCGCTGCACAACTGACAGCGTGTATCATTGGAAGTTTAACTCAAAGTAAGAGTCTCTGTATCTGTAAAAAGTTGAATGTGCACTAAATTTCTATCAGATGGTGTCCTTATCTGGATGTTGGGTCACATCAAAGGCATTTGTGACGAAGATCAACCAAACGGGTATACCTGTCCTCAAGGACGAGTAAACTTCACTAGCTCAATCATTTGGGGAGGTACGTTATTAATTTATTCTCTACCTAGTACTATTCCCGGTTGAACTCTGGTACTAACATAACACTCTATTTAAGCCATTGGACCAGCCCGCCTCTACAGCGTCGGAAAACAATACTCAGGTCTTCTTCACTTTTTCTGGATCGGTGCCCTCCTGCCCGTGATCACATTCTACCTCAAGCAGTATTTCCCTAAAAATAGGTTCTTAAATGCAATCCACTGGCCACTTTTCTTCGCCGGAACGGGAAATCTGCCTCCTGCTGTAAGTGATATGCAGTAATTTCTGCCACCCACAACCTCAAATGCTGACATCGATTGATAGACTGGCGTGAACTATACCACAGCATTTGTGGTCAGTCTCATCTTCAACAAAATCATCAAATCTCGCTACAAGCATTGGTGTAAGTCCCCTCCCTGCTGCGTCACTGATGACTTGATATTTGGACACAGCAACCTGACGCTTTTATTTTTTACTTAGGGGCCAAATACAATTACATTTTGTCTGCGAGTCTCGACTCTGGCGTCGCCGTCTCGGCAATCATCATCTTCTTTACGGTCATATTCCCTGGCGCTGAACTGAACTGGTGGGGAAATAACGTCAGTAAGTACATCGAATGACGACCATTTCTTAATTTCGAATTCTTTGGACTTCCCTCCTCCGTTTGAATCCTTTCTCCTCATCTTAGAGTATCTACTGACTTTCCTTTTTTTTAGGCTCGACGACCGCTGATGGTATGGGCACCCCTTGGAAAGCTATACCGGCTAATGGAACATTTGGACCTGCGAAGTGGTGAAGAGTAATGTCACAGGAGGAGGACTTTCTATGAAGTAATTATGTTAGATATCAGAATCAGTTAATAGAGAAATAATCAATAGGCATTTTCAAATATCATGTCTTATATGAGCACTTATATGTAAGCGAGTATTTGAGTGAAGTGCAACTTTCACTACAGGCCACGAAGCTAGCTATAACCATATCAAAATAAAATATCCGCCCTGCGATCTATTTCAACTGGGCCTAAATAAAGGAAATTGCCTTTTTATGAACACATTCCAACCAAACAGCACCTTGGCTGCAGAAAGTTCGGCAATAGTTACCCACGCTAAACTGTGGGGCTATTCGGCCACTCCTACCTACCCCGCATACTGACTCCGTTTTTGTCTTTTCACACCGATCCCAACGACCGGACTGCTCTCGATAGATAAACTTCTCCAGCTTACCCGGCTAGAATGACGGTCAAATCTCAATAAAGAACTGTCTTTGGCTTACAACATCGATGTCTCAAGATCTCCACGAATCATGCGATGGCCGGGCTAAGAAAAGACGGAGACTGATCGCCGGATGGTATGTTAATGTGATGGTAGAGTCATTGAAATCTGCTGAACATTAATTTATAGTCAAAATTGTCGTAGTATGTACTGTCAAACAAATCCGACGAAAAGTCTCTATGCTCCTAGGTGTTCCTGCAGTAACTAAGACATAGCTTCTGGCCTACTCCAGATCGGCATTATAAATGTACGTTGAATAGCCAAGATGGATACAACCAGGCGTTGCTGATTATGAAATCCAGGCGATACAAATGTACCTTCTTGTTCACGATGTGTTGAAGCCAAAGTTGATTGCGTGAGAGGCATCAATGTTCGATTTCGGAATCACAACAATTTCACGGGGGAGATGAAAATGACATTTCTCGACAGTCAAACATGGTTGCCTTTGAATGAGCATAGTAAGTTAACTTACAAGCACATTCTCTGTTATCTGACATGTCGCAGTCCAGTATTATGATGAGACTTCAGATGTTGCCAAGTTGTATAATGAGTGCCCGACAAATCCGGCAATATCTTCAAAAGTCATTAATCAAGAGGATGATGAACGAGATATAGCCCAAGGAGATACTTTACAACAAGAAGTAATTAACCAATTACAGACCCCCTTACTTGATAAAGACATGGAAGAAACCAACCAACTCTCCACATTCTATGAGGCGCGTAATCATAGCGATGAGATTCAAATTCAGGCAGATGGTGAGACGCATGAGCAAGACATCCAATTACAAAGTGAGTACATAATAGAAGCGTATTGTCTCCATTTTGACAGTGTAGGTACCAATCAATCGCAGTCAACGCCTGTTTCTACCTCATTCTCTTTGGAGTCTTTCGCCTCTCCTACCTATTCATACCACGATTTAGAAACCACTTTCATCAACCCCAGAAATCAAGTTGCAACGTTCACCGATCGCGGAGCAGTTTTGATGCGTAATTATACCGAAAATATGGCTCTGTGGGTAAGTCTCAACCACCTACTTAATTTGATCGTACCTAAGTGATAGCACAGGCCGATGTTACTGATATACAGAGGCATTTTGAAATAGAAGTACCTCGACGAGCGTTACAGCACTCCGTGTTACGGCTGGCAATTTTTGCATTTTCGTCAAGACATCTTAGCAGATATTCTGACTATGATGCGGCAGAGTCGCTGGAATACCACAACGAGTGTCTTCAGCTTTTGATACCAAAGATCTCTGACCCAAGTGAAGTTATCAACGAAAATGTTCTTGCGTCTATTGCAATTCTGCGCCAGTATGAAGAAATGGATAGTGAGTAATTTAGGACTCAAATACATTTGTAAAGCTAATTCCTTGCGAAGCCTACGACAATCGATGCCATCTCATTGGAACAACTAGAATTATCAACTCCATATCCACTTTTGGCAACTCAGGTGGTCTTGGAGAAGCTGCCGCCTGGCTGTGCTTACGGCAAGACATTTATGTTTCACTTGTAGCGCAACAGCCGCTTAAAACACATTTAGCAAATTACCTTACCTCTCGCACCTTTCAAGAGACAGACGATGTATCCTGGGCGAACAAGATGGTATTTCTGCTGGCAAAAGTACTCAGCTTTGCCTTCCTTCCGGATCCGGACAACAGTGGCACTCTCCTACAAATCAGCGAGGAAGTAGAGACCTGGAAGGTGTCAAGACCAGCGACCTTTGATCCCATCAGATTTGTTGCTCGGAGCCGAGAACAGAACCGCCCATTTCCCGAGATATGGTTGCTTTCTGCATTTCATGGTATGTTGGTTCCATTGCTTAATTATGGCAACTCGAGACTAACAATGCGAAGTTGTTGCTCTGCAGTATTACCACATAGCAAGGCTTGTCCTCGCTGTCTCAAGCCGACGACCACAAAGTTCAGGGTATGAGAATCTTCGAGAAGCAAGGAGAATTGAAGTACGACATCTATCCATGATATTTTCGAACCAAAGGCTCACCCGATCTACTTTAGAAAATCGTGCGTGGTCATCTAATAATAATTCTTGGGCTGGCAACCTTCAACAAGACTGCAGAAAACACTCTTTTCACCGCACGGCATACCCTCTCAGTCTGTAAGTCATGATAGTCTGCCTTTTAGAAGCAACTGCAGACGCTAATTTTCTCGTTATCAAGGGGGAGGTGTTTTCCGCGACCCAATGGAACGAGATGGTGTTGTCTCATTTCTTATGGATATGGAAACGAGGACGGGATGGAGAGCAGCTCCTCTTATCCAATCGCTTAGAGAGCAATGGGAAGAAGATGGTGATTCTGACTAGTCACAAGTCATCTGACTGTATAAAGATTAATCCGATTTAAAGGCGGATACTTGAAAGAAAGACTGGCAGCTGCCAATATTAGTATTAGAACTACGCCTGATAAGCTGTATTTATACTTGCATATTGAAAATATGATGAATTCAAAGACTAAGGAAACTTGCATCATTCCTTCTTCGTGTTGTCAAAATCTACTTTTCATATTCCATATTCATTGCCATTCTTTTGGTTCATTTAATTGTAGTGGAAATTCTATCTTTGATGGCGGCATTAAATTATTCTCTTATTTGACTTCAAGAAAATTACAGCTGGGCCTTCTCAACCCGTCGACCGATCTCATCGAAATGGATTTGTTTTCCACTGACGAGAGCCTCCTGTAGATATGCACCAATCTCTACAGCCTTAACAGCATTCGAAAGCTTGATTGGAAGAGGGGTATCATCCAAGCATGCAGCAGTAAATTCATTGGTCTCCTGAACAAAAGCCATTTCAAAGCGGCCATAGTAATGAGCTGGCACCTCTCTCGTTATTCCGCCGGCGTGATAATAGTTGACCAAGTTCGACTGAGGGTTGCCGTTGACGGTCAGTTTTCCCTCCGTGCCGATAATCTCAGTGGTGTCTTCCTGGCCATGTGCCATCATGCGACTGCAGTAATAGTAGGCGATCTTGCCATTGTGGAACTCGACAATCCCGACAGCGTTGTCGTAATCGTTGTATTTCTTGAGGTCGGGTTGGACGGCAGTGATCCCATGGGCCGAAATGCTCTTGGGCACTACATCGTCGCCGAAAAACCACAGAGTCAGGTCGATATCATGCACTGCCATGTCAACGAAGACGCCTCCGGACCATGCAGCATACGCCACAAAGAATCCGGACGGATCATGCTTGTCGCATGTTTGGCTTCGAAGAATGCATGGTCGTCCAATACCACCTTCTTCGGTCTTCTTGTACGCATCACGGTACGACTCATCGAAGCGTCTGGAGAAGCCACACATGACCTTCAAGTGTGGTCTTTTCTTTGCTGCCGCTACCACAGATTTGCACTAAGTTGTGGGTCAGATTCGAGATCATTTCAAGATATTTGAGGGCACTTACTACGTCAATACTGGTAGAGAGCGGCTTCTCACACAGAACGTGGAGATCCTTTTCCATGGCCTTGATGGCCTCTTCAGCATGCACAGAGGTTGCTGTACCGATGACGACTGCGTTCAGCCCAGGTTGTGAGATCATCTTATCATAATCGCCATACAGAGTAACTCCGTATGGTTCCAGATTCTGCTTCGCCCATTGCATCTCTGTTGGGTCAGGAGTGAAGGCAGCAACTAGCTCGGCTCTTGGAGCACGGTTGAGGAAGTTCAACGCATGTCTTCTTCCCATGCGACCAAGACCAGCTGCGGCAACCTTGAGCTTTGTTGGAGCCATTGTGAAGGCGACTTTGTGCAAATTATGAACAAGTGAACACTCTGTAGAAATTTCAAGATGGGGAATTTTGAGCGAGGTTGAACGGGTTTAGATGATGCCCAAAAGCCTGAGTTGCAGCTTTCAAACTCGAGGAAGACATCTGTTTTTGTACCTCAACCTCTAAATGATCGCTCGCACGAGTTTGGTCGATTGAATGATCCCTAGACCCATAACGGAGAGAGTTTCCCTGTGTTACTGTTACTCTTGACTAAGTTACTCGCTAACGATCTGAGGTCGCTGATCACAAGGTTGCGGAGAGACTTTCCTCATGCGCTGCCAAGCTTCCGGGATCTGACGGCTTTCCCCCAGCCTCTCTAGGAGGAAGACTGTAACTGATTAAGACGGCTTGCAGACAGAACTACTGCACTGTCGCTTGAACTCAAGTATTTCGCATTACAGTATGGGGGAGGAAGGAATAAGTTTCCCCGCACGCGGGGCCCCGAGAGCTCGGCCTCCATCTTTTACCCCATGTTCCTTTACTTTCACTTCCACGCAATTGGTCGATTTCTGATCGAGTCAATTTCTTGTATCCTGCAATTAAGAGCCCATGGCTTGATGCAGAAAAATCAAGAACGGCGGAACGACTATATATTGGTTGGCGGTTATCCTCATTCTGCATTTTCCATCAACATACTTATTAATTTTTTGAAGCACACCCACCTTGTTGGTTACCTAACCCATTTCGCACCTAGCCATGACATCTACAGATTTTGCCATTACCGAAAAGGGGCCATTGGACGATGTCGAACATCTTGAGAAAGTCCACGCGAACTTAGATGCCATCGAAGACACCACACCCGGTGCATTCGTTTGGCTCTGTGCTGCGGCTGCTGCCATTGGCGGTATGCTCTTCGGATACGATACAGGTGTTATATCTGGAGTCCTGGTTGTGATCGGGGATGATCTAGATGGCAAAATCCTGTCCAGTTCCAACAAAGAACTCATCACGGCCTTGTGTGCTGCTGGTGCTCTAGTAGGATCTGTCATTGCTGGAGCCAGCGCCGACAAGTATGGCCGAAAACCAGCAATATGGTTTGCGTCGGCATTGTTCACGATCGGTGCTGTTGTGCAAGCAGCAGCATATTCTCTCGTTCAGATGTCCGTGGGCCGCTTTCTCATTGGTCTTGGCGTTGGGTCTGCTTCAACTGTATGCCACATCCTTTCATCCACATATTGTGTTTAACTCAGGTAAATTATGCTGACCAGATCAAATAGGTAGTCCCATTATACATCGCAGAGATATCTCCCTCGCGATTCCGCGGACGGATGATCTCGGTCGACATGATCTTCCTGGGTACTGGATCAGTTCTTGCTTATGCATTCGCAGCAGCTTTTGCAGATGTAAAACATGGCTGGAGATATATGATTGGGCTTGGCGCTGTTCCCTCGATTCTTCTTGGAGTCTTCTTGATCTGGTGTCCTGAATCTCCTCGTCAGCTTCTCTTCCACAATAATCGGGAGAAGTGTCTACGTGTCGTTCGACAAATCTACCCGAACGGAAGTGAAGAACAGATCGCCGACAAGCTTCAATCGATCGAGAACGGTGTCACACAAGCCAAGGCACTGAGCGAAGAAATCCATGTGCGCAAGGCCATCAAAAACCTCTTCACAATCCCGTCGAATCTTCGGTCGCTCACTGCCGCCTGTGGATTGATGTTCTTCCAACAATTCTGCGGGTTCAACACTCTCATGTACTACTCATCGACCCTGTTCGACATCGTTGGCTTTTCGAATCCAGTTGCAGTGGGCACGGTTGTAGCTGGAACAAACTGGATCTTCACAGTGCTTTCATTGTTGCTCATTGACAGGATTGGCCGTCGTCGGATCTTACTGTGGACCATGTGGGGAATGCCAATATGCTTGCTTGTTGCCGCTATCGCATTCCACTGGGTTCCTCTCGATCAAAAGACGCTGGAGCTTACCAGCGATGAGGTTGGGTGGTCTGCTATACTGGTCCTCGTGGCAATGATCTGCTTCGTTGCTTTCTACGCAACTGGACTAGGGTGCGTCCCATGGCAAGCCAACGAATTCCTTGCCATGGAGGTCAGGGCAACAGGAACCACCATGATCAATATCTTCAACTGGGGCCCGAACATCATCGTGTCGGCGACGTTCCTTTCCATGATGAAGGGGATATCGCCCTCTGGCACCTTTGGCTTCTATGCTGCTCTTTGCCTTCTGGGCTACATCTTCGTCATCTTCTGCTTCCCTGAGGCGGCAAATATGACGTTGGAGGAGGTCAGGAAGGTCTTTGAACATGGATTTGGCGTTCGCTATGCCGAGGAGTGGCGCAAGCAAAATATGCTGGATAATAGAGAACGAAAAGAGGCAAGCGCAAGAAATGCTGTGTGATTACATCTCAGGCGTTGCATGATTAATAGAGTGGATATTATACGAGTTGCAGAAGTTGTGTTGGAGCTTGAAGGGTTTTCTTTTTATCTTACCTAGAGCTGAATAAACCACTTGTTTCTATTTTCCATTAACTATTAGCACCAGCATTAAAAGATACAGAATCCCTAGAATTTTAAAAATCATATACTTTTATTTCTATCTACAGACCGGCTGAGATAAGTTTGCATTTGTATCAGTGTCATACTGACAGAGCGTGATTCAAATTATTAAGTTGTCTAATGTTTGGGTGCGGTCTCTCTTTTGATACATGATCAAAATACATTTACAGATGTTTGATAATTACACTGCACTTCGCGATGTCAAAATGTGAATAATGACATTTCAATCGAATTCCATGAAACTAACATTATAGCCAATTAGAATTTTCGAATCTATGCGATTCGTGCGACTCATGCATCGACTATTGAGGTGTTGCACTACATAGCTCCATCGTGATCTTGATTCCTGTCCAAAAGGAAGCCCAGTCTGCGGGTCGCCTTTCAAAATTGGCAAGTCTACTCAGCAGCTGCGCGCATGAAAATGGACCAAACAAAGAACGACTGCTGATCGCACAAATCACGATGATCTGAGTGGTCTTACTAGTTACATTACCACATATCTCGCACCCTGTGTGCGGAACTTGTATTACCAGACCCAACTTGATTTGATGTAGGTATGGTCTGCATTGAGATTTGACGCGAGGCAAGTCTGCCCGCTGAGAGGTTATTAGGCGAGCCGACCGCAACCGAGAACACTGACTCGTAACTCAAAAGGGCAAGTCTTTCCGCGGGAGATTTTCGCGGGGATTTCGGCCCCGTGAAGATCTCGCTCGACCTACTGTACTGAGAGTATTGGTGTGTTTGATGGAGCTGAAGGGGTCATGGCTATTTTCAATGAAGTGGGAGCAGAGCATTCGGGACTTTATTCTAGCCGATCTGACCTGGTTTGATACGTTTATTAAGTACTCTATAAGGCTTTTCTAGCTACCCCAGATAATGTACCGACAGGGAGAAATTCAATAATCTGTATACCGATAATGTGATCCGAGATATCACGGCTTGCTATTGGCAGCTGAAGTAATAGCTCGGGACTAATCCTTTCACCGGCGTTACGTCTCGGGTCCTCTGTCACGATGACAATTCTTGGCCTATGAAAAGACGGAGTTAGGTGGCTGAACAAGAACGACAAAAGAGCAGTGTCGCTTTATTAATTCTCGCTGCTATTTTATTTGTCAGGTAAGTATCCGTATCAGGATAATAATCAAGTGGTATCATATTGGACGGCTACTACAGACTTTGGGTAGCTATTGTTTCTGCTCATGTTCTTTCGTCAGATCTAACTTCCCACTTCGTTGTTTAACTCCTGCGTTTGATCTTGAAATAAGGGAACTCCATTCATTAATCTTAATTCGTGGCCTCCGAAGCTTAAAGCGACTTATACCTACTCTATTGCCACTTTCAAAATAATCTGGGAGAAATTAGGAGAGCGAGATTATAGAGTCCTTAGGAAAATGATTCGAGTCACAACTTGTTTATCGGAACGGGAATTGTTTCAAGAAGTCTATTGAAAGAGTTTCCAAGCATTCAGGCAGCTTGTCATTTCTCGTTATACAAAAGCTATCTAGCTATCATCTGATTCCCTTGTACCCTTCTTGCTGGCGGCTATTGAAATTCGGATTGGACAGCAAGCGAATCTAGCAGCTTTGTGATCTCGACCTTCCGGCAATTAAGACTCCATACCAATAGCTTGCAGATTGTATTTCTTGCATCTTCCATAGAAGCTTCCTCTGTCGTCACCCATACTTTAAGACGGTTGGTATAGTACCTATACTCTTGACTATCTTTGATAGGCTCGGCCCAATGTACATTCCAGGTAATTGTAAGATCGAAAACTGTAAACGTAAACGCAACGGAGTACTTATCGGGCTTGAATGAGGGATCGCAGAATTTCTGTAGCTTGAGTATGTTTCTGACCATAGCATAACCATCACCGCGACATAAGAGTTCAGCATCCTCGGTATTTGCTGCTTTGTCCTTTGACTCAACGGCTAGCCATGGGAAGTAAGTGTTCGATTGAATTGGAAGGTGATAATATCTAATCTTGTTGGCCAGCTCGTAGGAAAATGAATTTAAAGCATATCCGTAAATCAAGTTGGGGAACGGTTTGGGTAGGTTAGGTCTTGTGGCTTTGCCATTGAATGGTAGGCTGTTTCCGAGAAACAGTGGCTTGTATACAACCATTGCTCCGTTCTCGAAGAACCTATCTCTGCTACAAAGAAAGTCATTGGTGAGGGCTGCCCAGAGCAGAGGAAAGAATGAAGCCTCGTTATTGTGATAGGCGAGTTCCATGGCCACCTCAAGCTGAAATTTCCAGGGTGCAGGATTATTAGACGTAGCTTGATCCTCTAACTCAAGTGGCTTCATACTACTAATATCTGCAAGCGCCAGCTTGACAAACTCGGGAATAGCCGAGGTCATACTCTGCTCAATACGCAATGATTCCTGTAAATCTCTTCGCGTTGCGGCAGACAAGCTCGGGCCACTTTCCTGTGATCCGCTCAAGGAAGTTACCGAACTAGAGTCCATTGTTGATAATGTAGCGGTATCAGAGTAAATGAACTCTTGATCTGTACTGTTGATAGTAGGAACAGGATCCAAATCGGAGGAGTCGCAAGTAGTATCCCGGACCCAAAGCAAAGTCCGATATGTTTTAGATCCGTCTTTGTCAAGCGAGAAAGAAGGAAGACTTGGATTTTGCTGATTTGTAACCGGGGTAATTGTTCTGGTCGTCAAGCCGTCTTGCGAGAACTGTGAGCCAGAGTTCCTAATAGGTTGCGGCGAAAGTAAATTTTCGAGACCTTTGTAGCCAGTAGATGTAGCAGAACCGAGTTGTTGATGCGGAACAATTGAACTAGAGCTATCGGAAAGGTTGTGCTGTGGTCTAGTCTGCATCGATTTCTTTACCGGTCTTAAGGATTCACTCGTATAAGATTCCGGACGTCGTTTTGGAAGACTGATAGAGTAGAAGGCAGTGCTTTCGACTTGGCGGATTCGTCTGTAGGCTCTGGCTTGTGGTTGAGCAGATCTTCGCAGGGTGAATTAGTGTTGAGAGGTGAGGCTGGGTTGCTCGCGCTGCCCTGGGAGCGTTTTAACATAGAAGAGACTGGGATTGCCTCGGCGGTAGGCTCTGTGTTGTTTCCTCCGCGGCTGCGCAGGTCTTCGCAAAGTGAATTGGTGTTGGGAGGTAAGGTTGGTTTAATTGGGCTGCAATGCGTTGGATTTGCTTTACGATTGCGCTGGTCTTCGCAGAGCGAATTGTTGTTTGAGCCTGCGGACGCACAGCAGGAGACTTGATTTGACTTGGCGATGAGCTGCGGTGTAAACAGGTCGTATTCGTTTTCAGAAGTTCGCGCGGATGACTGCGACTGTTCTAATGCGTTCGACCTACACGCTAGAAGATCTTCGGCTGACATGTGTTTACTTGCTTTGTTTGCTTGCTTTGCATACAGGCATCGTATCTTACACTTCTGACTCGTTTGTTTCTTTTCCACTTAAAGTTCCTACAACATCATCCGTTCCTTCTCTCTATCAGCTGCTCGCATGTTCGATTTAATCATATAGTTGGGGAACTAGGTTCGGGGTGTTGGAGTGGTTCACTATAAAGGGGGCCGGATGATTCTCTACCATGGCGCAAGAGTACTTAATCCTGCAATCGAGTCTACTTTTGAGGTGTCAACAGATCTTTGCTTTAAGAATTAATGATTTTATCCGTTAAGATTTACAAAAAGAGTTTCGAATAAATAATCAACGTATTTCTACGAGTAATTCAAGTACGACTGAACAACTAAAACGACCTAGGTATAAATATATACTAGATAGATCCGTATGTTCCACCTCTAGAGCACATAGTATATCTTTTTTCTCGTTCAAATTAATATTTATATATCGATATAGCGCTTCCTAGTTCGCTTTCTAGTGACTTCAGCCACTCGGTTGGCTTCTGGCACGGCTAACTTTAAGATGGCAGCTTCTTTGGCACTTTCCTTCTCTGGGCGCTTTATAACACAAGCTCGTTTTACCTCGGTTGTTCCTATTATATCCCAATAGCTTTCTTTTCTGCTACATCGGCTAATGTTTGTCTCCGACGCTCGCTTTCATAAATATTTGAACTTGTGGTTATAACTCGTTTAGGAGGTCTACTGTCGGCATGAGTACAGCTGAATCCTTGGTCCTTGGTCCTTAGCGTTAACGGCTAACTAGATCATTGCCTTATCGGTTTGGCGTGTACTCCGAAAAGTATTAGAGGAGTCAGCCGTATATCTCCTAGACGACGTCAAACAACAAAGAGCCTGAAACCGTCTAGTCTTTTAAGATACGCACGAGATAATACAAGCCTAAATCTAAGGAAGAAAGCCAGGTGGGAGGTGGTGAGAAGGTTATTTGGTTATATCTTCTACATTTTATGGCAGTAGGGCAGAAAGTCTTATCATCTCTCAGACGAATACTTGCGAAGACCAAATTGTAACTGTATCAATTCTCGATAAATGTAAAACAGCATGTGAGGTACATCAAAAAGGAGAATATATATAGTATAAAAGAGGGTTATACATATCGTTATATCACCTAATTCAAGTCTGGTGAGACCCAGAAAGACTTTTTGATCCATCTGTGCTTGTTAAGTTACTCTACTAGGCTCCGAATGTCAGAATTACTATTATGCCTCTCTTGTAAAGAAGTTTTTTGTAACATAAATGCTCCTCAGAACTACTACTTAATTGGAGACACTGAAGTAGTTGAAAAACAGCATAGGGATCGACGTACTTCGACTCACGACTACGCACTTATTGTCTAGTAAGCAATCCTTATTATTTGCTTTCCTCCTCTTCTTATTTATACTCCAGAATGACCTACAAATATCTCCACTCGCGGTAGAGCTTATTCACATCATCTGTCCCGATATCTATGGTTAGACACCTGAACACGTTTCGATCGTCTCATATAAGCATAAAAAAGAACCACGCCATGCACGGGACGAAAACCCGAGAACAAATGAAGGCACCAATGAAGAGAGAGAGAAAATGTCGAAAATCATGCTTCAGGTACATCACGCAACCAAGCGAGCAGCCCAGCCAATTCTGGAGCGCATTCACACTCATCGTCAACTGGTAGGACGTGCCCGTGCACTCGACTCAGTCCATCTCCCGCCAATCCAGTCCAATCCCAGCGCACATCTGATCTGCAGCGAAATTTAGAGTTGTTTCGAGTACGGATCATGAATGGACGAAAGAGCCGGCTATCTGGATGATGTGGGTGCGTGTGGTTGTGATTGTGCCCTCCTCGCCTCGCTCTTCAGACGAGTCTGGTTTGAGCATCAGATCTCCAGACTTAGCCGACGCAAATCGCTTCAGGTGCTCGAGGTCTATCCCGGCATCGTGGGGTTAATACTGGCTGCGGTCAGGGTCATGGGCGCAGGACTTTTTTTTCTACCACGTTTGAAGAGTCTCGTGGAGGTCTGAATGTAACTATGCTTTGGTGCTTGCTTACCTACCTAGGTAGATTTTCTTTTGCTATTGCCTCTTAAAAGTTCCTCGGTACCCTCAGCATAGCTGGGTTCCACCAGCCTCGAAACATGTCAGGTCGTTCTTTTACTTAATCCTATTATCTTACCCAGCTGCGCTGCCAATTCTCTAATACTCACATACATTTTACCTTATTAGTAACTTGAACTCCTGCACCTTCCTTCCTTCCTTCCTCCCCATAGCAAACATGCACCTCCCAATCCTCATCACCGCAACCGCAACACTAGCAGCAATCTTCGCCAGCGCCTTACCAACCGAGCAAAGCCAGACTATCCAACGACGAGCGCCTGTCTTCCAAGCGACAACGTACAACGCGCTATCCATCAGCGGCGGAGTAGCAGGGAGCGCCGAGAAAGAAGCCATCGCTCGACTGTCCGCCATCAACAGCACCAGCCTAGCCAGCGTCGACGCAGCCGACATCACTTTCCTGAATAACGTGAACCGCGTCTGCAACGATGCCGAGAAGCAGGTGTTCAACGCGGCGGTGTCCGACAACTCCACGAGCCAAGAAGCGCGCGATGCGGCACAGGTATGTTTTTGCCCGTCACCCGTCACAGTACATTATCACAACGCGACAGTCTATTCTAAACCGTGGATGACTGACGATGAACAGCGCGGCAAGATCAAGAACAAAGTCCTCAAGCTCATGGCGACCAAGCTGAAACTGGAAGCCCAAGCGGCGCAGGGCCAGAACGTCACGCAGAAGCAGACGGAGGAGAACGCTAAGCTCGCGAAGAATATCCAGCTGGATGCTGCGGCTGCGGGCCTTCCTTCGACGGCTCTGATGCTTGATGCCGTTGTGGACTCGACTAAGCTACCGCCGCGGAATGGGACGGCGGGGGCAGATGCAGAGTGATTTGTTAGGCGTTGTATATATATACTTTTGAGCAGAATAAAGATGATGTGTTTGGCGATTTATGTGAGCAGAGCGGTCTTGATGTTTTGTTATTCTATTCTGCATGCGTTGAAACGGAATGGAAAATGGAGTGCTTGGCGATCTATAAGAGCTGAGTAGGTAATCTAGAGATTTTGCAATTCTACTTTCGGAACCCATAGCGTTACATAGTCAAAGTTACAAAGATACCTCTTCAAGTGGGGACTTTCTCTCACTTGTAAGATAATGTCATGTGCACAAATACCATGCTTAACTTCATCTCTATCAATCAGCTCGCCTACCTACCTACCCATCCACCCATTATAACATCACAGACGAAATAACCAACTAGATTAGATATCTACGAGAAGCATCAACCCACCAAACGCACAAAAGACAGATCACAAATAAGCATACACAATCCTCATCCTCGCGTCACGCAGCCAAGAGCTACATCTAAACGCCCATCCCCCACCTGGGTGCATTAAGTATAATGCCCATCAAGCAACCACTGATGATGCCCGTGGTAGGAAGCGTGATGATCCAGCCGCCATAGATCCACAGCACCATGCGCCAGTTGATGCTCTTGACGGTGCCGGTGCAGAGGCCGACGCCGACGGTAGCGCCGACGATGCACTGCGTCGTCGAGACGGGCAGGGCGAGGCGCGTGGCCATGACGACCGTGATGGCACTGCCGAGCTCCATCGAGAACCCCCGCGATGGCGAGTGCAGCGTCAGCCGGTTGCCCAGGTTGCGCATGATGTTGTAGCCGTACGTCCATAGCCCGATGACGAGGGCTCCGGCGCCGTAGCAGCTGGTTGCGTGTTAGCTTCCGTGCTTCTGTATTTCTGTCGTTGGGAGATGCGTGAATTGGAGACTTACAGAACCCAGACTGGGACGGGGGATTTGGAAGACAGCTCGCCGCTGTTCCAGATGAGGTAGACGGCCGCAAGAGGTCCAACGGCACTGGGGACTTGTTAGCGAAGAACAGTATCCGGAATCGACGGGACATACTTAGAGACGTCGTTGGCGCCGTGTGCGAACGAGGCGGTTGAAGCAGTAAGAACTTGGAGGAAGGAGTAGGTATGTTCGGCCTTGTTGTCATAGTGAGTAGCCTGAGCGTGCATCTTCTCCAAGTCACCGGTAAGAATCGACGATTTCTTTTGCTCGGCTACGACGTCAACCTCCACACCGTGGAAGAAGATCTTTTTCGCGAGCGGGAGGAGGTTACCGGGTCGGTACCAGGGACCGGTGATGACTGGTGCAGCTGCAATATCTGCATTGGCGCCAGGCGCTGGCAAACCGTCGGCGGATCCACGATCTGAAGCACTCGGCGTGATGGCATCTTTCTCGTTATGCTCAATGTCATGTGCTGGCACGGGGTGAGTGACACTGGATCCCTCAGCCTCAAGCTCCTCCTTGGTCTTGTGTCCACGGTAGTAATTCTGCACGACTTCGGCACCACTGGTGTTGGGAGGGACCTCACCACGTCGCAAGAGCAGAGGCCCTTGGAAGATGTCCCACCACCTCACCTGCCAATCGTCGAGTACAAGTTTGCGATAGAGATATGGCAGGAGGAAGGTGGCCGATACAAGTCCACATCCAATGGCTGTTCCGACTATGACACCCACGTACTCGCCTGGTCCCCATTTCTTGACGTCCGAGGAAGCAGAGGCAGCACCCTTCCAGACGATAAGCACTAAATTAATGTTAGAGAATATTCTGTGCATCGGTCTAGGACGGCACATACTGGTTAACAATCCCGTAGTGAACGCGAAGTAAATAGGAATACTGATCAGAGCAGCCCGTACTGGGTTTTTCCTCTTCATGACACCGTATTCGGTGATTAGGAAGATAATAGATGCGAAACAGCCTGAAAGTCCCGGAGCAATAACCCAGGCGGCGAAGACCTGGGATACACCTTTCCATCCCCAGTTAACGCCATCTGCCCCGAGTGACGCGATACCCACACCGATGACACCACCAATAATACTGTGGCTATAAGTTTGTTAGTGAGAGGCAACTTCATCTTATAGACCCAGCTTACGTTGTCGAGACTGGCAAACCAATCCTAGTTGCAAGTGTCAAATAACACGAGGATGCCACCAACGCACAAGTCATACCCAACATCAACACAGCTGGTTCTTGTTCGAAAGCTGCTGTACTGAGGATTTTGCTTCGGATCGTGTCGGCAACTCGAGCACTGAGCGAACCATTAGCCGATGCAAAGCTAACAAGCATAAGTTCAGACGCACCCTACACCAACCGCACCACCGAATTCCATAACAGAGGCGATCATCATGGCTTGCTTCAAGGTCAGAGATCTCGAAGATACCGAAGTTGCGAAGGAATTGGCAACGTCATTTGCCCCTATTGCTTTTTAGCACGCCTATTCTCCGTCTTGAACCCAAATTGCCGTACCGATATTCCAGGCATCGAGGAAAGCAAACATCATTGCAATAGCAAAGATGTAATCGAATTGATGGAGCGCCATCTTGAAAATTGGTCTTCAGGTAAAATGCACAGTTGCAGGTTTCTGTGGTCGGTACAGATCGGCTGCAGTGGCCAGGACCTCCAGTTATACTTATACCAGATGGCAACATCATTTCAGGCGACAGGCGAGACATCTTTCGATTGTTCTACGCACCCGGAGAAGGATTTTCTGTCCAATGGCATAGGAAACTGGGTATCGTGCAGCATGTCCCACCGAGACGTATAACTTGGCTTCCGCTTCAGTGAAGATTCATGTCATCAATCTTCCTGCAAGGCAGCCTCAGGGTCTTGGGAGCCTTGGATGCTCGCCTTCGAGGTCTTGGGACTGCTCCCATCTCAGGTGATTCTCCGTCCGGTTGGCCATGTCAACTCTTGGTATAAGTCCAGAGAGGTGATACTTGTAGCGACGAACGTCAAGCCCAAGCTTGCCAAGGGCAAGGCCTGGTACCCGAGGACAATAAGCATCGCTACACGTGGAGGAAGCACTGGCTCTCATTGGATCCTGTCGACGTCGCCCTTCCCGAGCCTTCGACATGTATGAGAATCGCTGGGAGCAATCAATACTGGAAACACGCGACAGCTCAAGAGCTCTGCCAACTTTGCGAGTCTCGATGCTCGAATGACATTTCACGTGAATCTCTAACAATACGGGACACACTGCGAGCACGCACGCCCACGCAAGGACCCATACCATTGGCTGTCGCTTGTGTGGAAATTGTGTAAAGAGATACAAATCCAGGTCGCTAAGAGGCTAGATGCCCAATACATAGCTCGTAGTAGGAGATGAACGACTTCGCTCGCTCCCGGAACTCAAACCCCAGCTATTTTTCGGAACACGGCATCCTATGCACGCCACAAAGTCAATTGCTGCGTTTCCGGGCTTGTGGAAGCTGTAGTTACTTCTTACCCTAAGCCCTACGACATTCCACCTTCCAAATGCAACACGCAGGCTGCGTGCCTGTGGCTGATGGTCACTTGCAAACCAAACACCAGGGATGGCCGCGAGGTTGCAGTATTTTTTTATTAGATATCAAATATATCGACCTTATCGTACACCTCTCGCACCACCAGGGAAGCTCCTCGTGCTCAGCAAGACTCCCTTGACCCCGCGGATCTGTTGCTTGACTCGACCAATTTCATCATCTTTCTCCGCAGATCCAGAATTATATCCTCCAATGCCGTAGGTGTATGTCGGGGTCGAGTATGCCAACTCCTCCAAGTACTCTTTCAGTATGCCTATCGTCGCAGATAGGTCTGAATTCTCTTGCTCCTCACTGATGCTGTGCTCAACCAAGTCGGTACAACCGCTCTTTAATTTTTGCAGCGCAGTAACCTGTGTAGCTAGCACGGTGGGTTTTGGGGACGTCGGCCGGGAAGGAGATGGAGTATTTTGTAGTGATGTTTGCACACCAATGTCGCGATGGAACATTTCCGTCGGGTCCTCATCGCTATCCTCTGCGTCGTCACGAGTGATAGACTTCGACATGGTGCTGGGCACCTCCGAGACAGTTTCTTCGAGTTTCTCAACCAACTTTTGTAGATTGTCTTTGGCTGTTTCGGCGAGGGACAGGCGGGACGTGGTCAAGGAAGCAATCATCGGCTGAACTAGATACTCGTTGGTCCCATATAATAGCGCAGATAACCCGCCGAAGAGATAGAGCGTCGTCAAGAGCCGCTGTTTTGTGATGAGAGGAGGTGGAGAGGGTGATGTGGTAAGGAATTCGGGGTAGGTTATTATGGGTGGTGTATCTCGGACTTGTTGTATGACCGGACGTGGTTGTTGAGGTGCTGATTGGGGAGTTGGCTGAGGGATTAAAGGCTTCTGTGCAGCTTCTAAGGTCTAGATGACATTTAACAATTGATGCAGGAATACTAAGATGTGAAGCAAGTCCAAGATACGAAGAGGAGGGCGGACATACTGGAGGGGATATCGCAGTCGCATCTGGATTCCGGGTGACGCCTAATAATGTCTGAATTTCATCACTCTCTAGACCCTTGCTCTCAAGGAAAGCTATCTTCTTGTCTGTCGATGCATCGCGCACCTCGTCTTCCTCAAGGAACTTCTTTGCCTGGTCGATTATTGTCGCGCGACTTGGTTCTGGTGGCTGGGGGGCAGTGGGATCTTGTGCAGCTGATTGTTCATCTTCTTTTTTTGAATCGGGTGCTGGATCGGAAGACGCGGTTGGTTTCTCTGTGGTCTTGAGCTGCCATGCGGGAACACCGGGCTTCTTTTCGTCGGAATCACTCATTGTGAGAGGTTGTTATCGACAGCAGGTGCGAGAGGCGTCGAAGACGGGAGAAGGCTGAATGTTGTGTTGTGATGGAGCCTCGGCCCAGCTTCTTCCCCATACTTGGTTACATAAGCAGTGTTCGATCATCAGAAAAGCAAACAGGGTCACGTGGCAGAACAGCCTAGCAGAGACACCAAAGTGCCATCCTCAACTTCATAGCAAGTCACTTATTGAACTCCTCCTCCTCTTCTTCTTCCTCCTCCATCTCCTCCTCCTTCTCTATATTGACCCGTCACTGCTCCCATCCACCTTGGCATATATCCCGTATCCCGTGTTCTGGCACCAGATCCCCAATTGGCCGTGCCACATTGCTTGCATCCTCATCACACGTCCGACGTGCGCGTAAGCGTCACATTATACGACAGACACCATGTCCGCCAGAGCTGGCCGGCCCGCTAAACGCATGAGGAGACTCAGTACGGACTCGGAGGGCGTCAATGACGAAGACGATTGGGCTCAGCAGCCTTCAAAGGCATCGCAAGCCACCACAACATCATCATCCAAGAGCGAGTAAGTCTTGAACCATTTCCCATTGTGAATCTGTGAATGGCTCAATCTGGCGTGGCGCATGCGTTTTTGCCTCCAGTGCCTAGCAACTTCATCTTCCTTGTCGCAGCAACAAATGACAGATCAGCCATTGCTGGTTGTGTTGTGCTGTATGGAGTTGGCAAGTTCCGGTGACACAGCAACGACAAGGCTGAAGGCGAAGCTGAAGCTGGGGTTGGAGGCGGCTGTTGCACCAATCCGCCCCTCCAGATGCGTTTGTTGGATGATAACGAGGGATGAATGAGCGATGAGCGACGAGGCATGAGCGGGAGCCCGCATTTGAGTTTGCTCGCCTTTATCGCCGCCGTGTTTGTTCAGCCAGCGGAGTGTTTTCGATAAGGGCAGTATCCCGAGACCAGAGCCTGGGCATCTTGACTTCTGTCCCGCCCGCTCCTGACTATTCTCCAAATCCTCTCCTCATCTTGCACCAACACACTATCTGCACCACCCAAAATCCCGGCGTCTCGTAGTCGCGACCACCGCCCGCCAGGATTCCTCCTATCTTTGCTCCTCCCACATCACCGCCATCATCAATCATCAATCATCATGCCTATCTTGACCCGTCGCAACCGTCGTACGGCGACTGACAGGCAAGACGACACTTTTACTAATGTCTCCGACAGGATGTCACGCCCCTCGCGCCGTGCCGTCAGTGGAGCAGAGCCCACGACTCCCATGGCCACTGTCTCACGTGGTCCACCATCATCATCCCGGAGCCCCCAGTCTATGCGTTTGACGGTGAAGCTTCCGGCAGGCAAGCTTCGAGAAGCCACCAGGACCAGCACCGGCTCCAGAAGAGAGTTCGATGGAGGCGAGATTCTGGAGGGAAGAAGAGCCAGGAACGTAAAGAAGAGCTATGTTCTCCCGGAATCGGATAGCGAGGAGGACGAGGAAGATGAAGAAATGGACGACGTAGCCGATGATGATGATGCCGAGGGGGAAGACGAAGATCAGGAGATGGATGACTTGAGCGAGGAAGACGCGGAAGGAGATGTTGACATGGATCTACCTCCCCCACCACCAGCAATCAAGATCTCCAAGGCCCAGTCGGGAAAGCCAACCATTACGGTCAAACCCTCGGGCAAGAGTGATGGAAAGTCCGTCGAGCAGAAAGAGCAAGAGGCACTCAGTGACGACGATGATCTCAGCTCGATCGACAGCGCCATTGCTGATGATGACGATGAAGAGCCACAGGAAGTTGGGGAAGAGGATGCAGAGGGGGAAGATGACGACGAGGAGATTGGCATCGAAGATGACGATGAAGAGAACCCCTTTGGAAGCGATGATGAAGACACGCCAGGTGGTGGTAGTCGAGGCTCAACTCCCGATGTCAACAAGATGACCAAGCGGCAACGCGCCAAGTTGGATGAGACCGGCAGCGGATTTCTCATGGCTTTGCCTGACGGTATGTATTCACGTGTTATTAAGTTTAACAGGCGTTCTAACATCATACAGAGGTGCAAGTCAAGAAACACCTCACTGCAGAGGAACACGCCATGAGACGCGCAGAGATGGTTCGTCGACGCAAGAACCTAAGTGAGAAGCGCAATGAGGAAGAAAAGGTAATTGTGACCCCTAACAACAAACGACCTTAACAATCAAATCAAAATCTAACAAGCATTTCAGATGGAAACGATCAATAAGCTCTTGAAGAAGCAGGCACCGAAGACCAATGCACGCAGGAAGGACTTTGCAGGCGCAGCTGGTGGCGATAGCACCCCTGAATCAGACGCCGTCAAGCCTAACCCAATCTTTGTGCGCTGGGTCAGCAGCAAAGAAGGCAATAAGATTGGTGTTCCAGAGGAATGGCTCGAAAGCCCTGTGGGCGGTATCTTCGGGAACAGTGTCAAGGCTACTGGAACTCTCGGCGCTGGTGTCCTGGTTGAAGAGGTCCAGTAGCAAAAGTGAGAGTGGGTGAGCATGGAATTTTGAGATTTACTTTGTAACGGAATGGCTGTGGCCTGTTGGCGTTGATATTGGGGCACAAAATTTCAGTTAGCTTTGAATGTACTACTATCTACCATGAAGGTTGCTAGTGCACTATACAGCAGCTTGATTGTGGGTTTGTCTATGTGCATAGGCTTTCGTACAGTGTTCATCAGTACCCTATCACGTGGTCAGGACATCTGTCGCCTTGCTCAAATAATCTTCAGCTAGCTCTTCATCAAGAAACGAGGCCAGTTTTCCATCATGTCACGTGCTACCGCACTTCTTGATGCACATCTCGATAGCATTGACAACGATATTTCTTGTTTACGATAGCATCCTAAGGCTTGGCCTAACATTTCTTCTACGTAATATCCGCGAAGAAGCTCTATATACGGCCAAATGGTCGAGCTCATCACCAGGTGAGTGGCTCGCTTAATGCGAATGCAAATGCACATTTATGTACCTGTTACTCAAAGCATTCTCTTTGGTGGCGAGTGATCGATAACTAGGACGCAATACGGCCATGCGAACTATATCTACTTTAGATCTGTGTATGCGATGACGCGAGTCAGCCCATACCCGGGCCGGGCAATCGATCGTGGAACATCTCTCCTGCCGTGTAAGCGGTATCTATTTACCAAGCTAGGCCAGGGCATACCATGCAGTACACTTTCCAGGTTTTGGTGTCAATAATGGAGCCAGGAATTTATGGACAATTCATTTGTTACATTATATTTCTCAATTGTTATAGAAAGGTTCTCGTTGCTATTACAAACTGTAGGTGTTCCTTTCCTTCGATGTAAACATCTACTCCTTGAGCCTCCTCGTTTACAGGTCGCCAGAAATATCCCTGAAGTCTCATGAGCCGATTCCACGCTGACTTTTTGAATGATCTGCATAGGACGTCGAGCACCCCGGATTTTTCAACGGATGTTCTTCGTATCTGCCTGACCCCAGTCAGTCATCGGGCAACACGCGGTATCAACAATCAACGTCTCGGCAAAGCAGGTTGATAAGTACGGCGGTGCTACGGTAGCTACCCCACCTTTCAACGGGAAACTCTGGATGAACCAGACAATGCGGTGGTATTTCGAGCTGCCCCACAAAAGCACCAACCCCTCCATCACTCGAATGGGAGATGCATAACTCTGAGATAAGGTGAAGACCGAGAAATTCTGAGTCTGCTGCACACGATGCTTTTACCGATAGCGAAAGCTCCCACTTTTCCTCGCTCTGCTTGCGGAGCTACCCGCGTCTTGGATTGCGTCTGAAGGGAGTTGGCGATAGGTGATTTGATTGACTGATTGACTGATTCCTGGTGCACGCCTGATACGAGTATGATGTTCCCGACGGCCATCAGATCAGAAGAGGGCCAGCCCAACAGCATAAGTAGATAATGGATGGTACCTCGCTGGTTTTTCCCTCTGGCCTCTCAACTTGCTCTTGCTGCTTGTTCTCGCACTCCCCAGCCAACCGCTCGACATCTCGCCAATCATGGCCGACGAGAAGAAGGGAACCGCTAGCGTAGATGTTGATCAGAGTGGCTCTGATATCGAGGTCGGCGTCGTCGAGGGCGGCCAGAGCGAGGATTATGGATGGAACCGTGGTCTCTCGCCCCGAGCCGTGATCATGCTGTCGCTTGGAGGTGGAATTGGTCTTGGACTTTGGATTGGCACGGGAACGGCACTGAAAAGTGGTAAGTAATCTCGTCTGGGATAGTTCGGGGTCATTTTGCTCATTTCCAAAAGCTGGCCCGGCTGGATGTGCTGTTGGATATGGTCTTGTCGCGTAAGTAGCCAAAAGTTGTGTTTTGTGGTGAGGATAAAATATACTGATCTGCTTCAGACTCGCCATCTATATCGAGTTCCTCTCGATCGGAGAGATGACCTGCTACAAACCCGTCCATGGAGGATACATCCGCCAGACGATGGAGTACGTCGACCAAGCCGCAGCCTTCGCCATGGGCATGAACTTCTGGTTCAGTTGGGTCATGATCATCCCCGCCGAAGTCATTGCTTGTATATCCGTGCTGCAGTACTGGGAGGCGCCGCGAGCCTTCCCCATGGCAGCGTATATCACCATCTTCCTCATCATCTCGGCCATCCCGAATCTGTTCCCCGTCAAGGTCTACGGCCACGTCGAGATCTTCATGAGCATCCTGAAAATCTTCGCCATTACTTCTTGCATGGCCTTTATGTTCCTCATGGCCTCTGGTGCCTTTCCCGCTACCCACGGGGCGCTGGTCTTCCGTTATTGGAAGAACCCTGGTGCTTTCAAGAATGGACTGAAGGGGATTTCTAGGGCCTTGATTCAGGCTGCGTTTAGTTGTACCTCTGGTAAGAAGAACCGCCCCCACATGCTATAGATATGGTGTTATCACAAATATCGTGTGACAAGTAGAATACTGACTAATGATTCCTTGTAGCCGGATGGGTTGCCATGACGGCAGGCGAGATGAAGGACCCACGTCGCACGGTCAAGAAGTCCATCCAGCCGCTCTTCTGGCGCATGTTCCTCTTCTTCGTCGTCAATATCTGGCTGGTGGGTATGTGCGTCGCTTACGACGACGCCGACCTGAACAACTCGTCCGGGACGCTGGCCAGCCCCTTCATCATCGCCGTGCGCAATGGCGGTTCGCCCATTTTCGCCCATATCCTCAACGGCCTCGTCTTCATCACCGTCCTCTCGTGCGGCGTCACTTCGTACTATGTTGCCAGTCGTGCTATGACGCACATGGCCGATTTGGGTATCATCCATTCGTTCTTCGGCAAGAAGGACGCTGCTGGTAGACCTTGGGTCGCTCTTATCGTATGTTGATAGCTGGTTTTTCTCTCTATTCATGAGAGAGGGGTTTGTTGCTGACTTTCGTTGTTCTTTTAGGCTAGCGGTATACTAGGTGGTGGGTTGACATATCTCAATCTGAACAACACAGCCCAACTAGTCTACACCTGGTTCTCAAGTCTGGTACGTCTATTTCTCCTTTCTTTTTTCTTTTTCTTTTTTGATTCTCGCGAAATCCCCTTCGAGATACTCATCTCACAACAAACAGGTCGGCGTCGCCTCCTTCTGCAACTGGGCCCTCATCTACCTGGCGCACATCCGGTTCCGCAAGGGCCTCAAGGCCCAGGGCATCGACTACAAGACGCTGCCCTACTACAACAGCCTCTCGCCGTACCCGCAGTACCTCGGCATCGTGCTCGTCTTCTGCTTCCTCGCCGCCCAGCTGTACTTTGCCATCTTCCCCTTCTCGGGCCAGCCGAGCGCCAAGAACTTCTTCTCCACCTACATCACGGTGCCGCTGTTCATCATGGATTACGTCGTGTACAAGGTATGTCTTTTCTTGTCTCTTTTTCTTCTTCTGTTTTCTTTTTTTTTTTTTCTTTTGCAGGAGGGACGGTGTTCTGATTCCCGAGCAGTTGTGGTTCAAGACCAAGATCGTCAAGCCCAAGGATATGGACTTTACCCCCGCCGAGTACTTTGACCGCATCGATCGCGAGGAGGCTGAGCAGGAGCGCCTGAACCCTGCGCCGAAGCTGACCCTCATGGGCAAGTTTTGGAAGATGAGGAGTGCTATCATTGGATAGGACAGATGGCCTGTGACGGGTCAGGGTTGGTAGGAGAGTTAGGTTGTGTGGTTTGGTTTGTAGCTGTTGTAGTGTACCTTATGCTGTTGCAAAATTTCATCTGAAGAATTTATGGTTTGACTTTGTGAGAATTGTGAGAATTGTGATATACTGATACTTGTGCTCGGAAATGTGTTTGTGCTTTATTTTTAGTAGATACTTGTTGACATTGTTTGATCAGATGTTAATAATAGTTTTGCTTTGAAACAGCAAGCATAGGTGAGAGGTCAGAATTTGAAAAGGTGTTTTGCTTATATCGCTAGAAACAAAATACTGGCATGATTGCTGTTTCGTGCTATTGATTGGATCTATATGTGTAATTACTTTCTAAGATGATCTCACTTATACATCAGACATCCCTTTTAAAAACATGCAGCTGATTTGAAATATTTTATTTTCGCTTCTTTTGATAATATTATCATCGGTATACTGTTCACTGGACCTAGCCTGGGAGAATAGATAGCCCTGTTTAACTGACCTTCTTTGGTGTCTAGTATATATATACCCTGGCTATATAATTGGATGTCTAGATTAGGAATAAGATGATACTCTTATCTTGTTATTTGAGTCCAACTCGAAAGATGCACGTTATCATAAACGTTATATATTATACTAGTCGGATATGATGTTGAACGATACCTCTCCCCTAACATGAGCGACTCTAGAATTTCGTTTTGGACTACGCCCGCCAAGTAAACTCATAGGCATAATTGAAAACGTACGGAGGTCTACGCCAAAAGTCATACCAGAGATCAATCTGCTGCCAGCGAGCATATGTCGAGACGAGTTCATAAGCATAAACCCTCATGTACTCATAATCCTCGTTGTCCTCTTCTTCCTCTTCTTCCTCCTCCTCTGCCTTCTCATCTTGCTCGTCGTCATCATCATCGTCCTCTTCCTCTTCCTCCGGTATGTCCTCACAGACGTTTTTCCCGATGTATATAGCCGTGACATAACCCGGAAGATGAACGCCAGGTTTTGAACGCGGCGCGCCTTCTCTCCCCGGCTCATTGATTATACTCTCCACCGCATCGGCATCGATAGAGATGCAGAACCAGTACCGCGGCGGAGACAGCATCGTCAGATGTGGCGAACTATAGTCAGCCAGCGGGAGAGACGGGTCTCTTTCTACCCGTTCAGCTTGTTCCCTCTCGCCTTCCGTCTTCACCCACTCGTGGAACCGCGCCGCGACATCTCTATAGTTGGCTTTCTCAAGCGTCGCAGAGTCTTCGATGATGGTCCACTGCAGTGATTCTACCACGTTTGAATCTGCATTTCCGTTTGCTAGCTTCTCGTGCGCGTACTCCTTGAGAATAGAAATACACTGCTCCCATCGTTCGTCATCGCCGTACGTGCATCGGTAGATGACGAATCCCCACTTGTTGGACCGGAACTTTCCTAACACATCCCGAATCGTCTCGACTTCGGTTGGTTCTGTTAACATTGCCTGAAAATTTGAGGCTTGCTACCTTAACAATCTGGAACGAGCCAATCCGGGGGGGAATCAGCAGGGCATCTAATCAGTAAAAAGTTTTATGACTGATAGAAGCGCATACAGAATAACAATGGATCAGCAGTTCGCTAGATGCCAATAATACTGGCTATTGATCTGCTTTCGTGTTGTAAAGAAGACTTTTTTTTAGAAAAATGAAGTGGCCGAGGAGCGAGATAAAGTGGGTGCCCAACAGCAACCACTTCACAGCCGCAGGATGCCAGGATCCAATATATACACGAATTCCAAGATTGGCTGACTCAGCATGCATTAGAGGGGCACCAGAGGGTTGTGCACAATTTGTACCTTATCGGAGCTTCCAATTTGGGTAGGCCAGGCGTGCCAGGTTGCGCTGAGCTAAATTTGGCCGAAATTGTTAGGTTTGAATCAGTTTAATACATATCTAGGTGGGTTGGCACTTTGGAAAAGAGGTAGGAGGTGCCTGTGCAGCTAAGTGCCTACCAGGTAAGTAACGTATCTAGGAGAACAACACACCTGGGTCACCATCCTTTCAATCTATAAACTTAAGATAAAGTATGTGATCCAACACGTCATTGGGAGCACACGGAACGAAAACTATGTTCTGAATAGTATCTAAAACTCATTTTAGGCTGTTCTGGCTAATTGCTCTTTTGTTAAATATCGCCCTTCATAGCCGGGAAAATATATCTTCTGAACCTGCGCCATCATCGCTAACATCGTTACCTGGACCTGCGAATTATGGCGGGGCTGCATAAGTTCAAAACGCCTCATGGCAAATTGAATTCGGTCTATTAGCGTCTGTCTGGCCTTGCTTTGAATCCACATAATATAATCTGGGTACCATTCATCCCAGTATGTTGCGAGATTATCAGCACCAACTGTATTAGCGGCCACAATTGCAAGTTGAGTGCGAATGTTATTCTGAACGCTATCAAATCGAGTCGAGACATCAAGATCTTGGAGGTATAGGAAGACTGTTATAGTCTGCAGCGTGCATTAATGCCAGTACTCGAGGAAGAACCTAATAGACTATAAGAGAAACTTCAAAGATATAACTTACCACGCGCATATATTGTATCCAATCTTCAAGGAATTTCGAGTCACCAATACTATCCCAAATCAGACTTTCGAACTTGTCCTGTGCCTGCGGATTCGACCCGGCAAATATTAGTGCTTTAACTCCATTTAGAGCCTCGCCAATTAGTACAAATGGGTACTTATTGGTGTCAGATCCAAAAGCTTCGAAGATACGATCTACCGGTTTGCGAAGGTCCTTGGAAGTAGCAGTGACCCTAGGTAATCCTTTTGGCAACGAGACTTTGTTTAAAACATCGCGAACATAACTATAGGGAATTGGTGCAGAGGTAGCTTTATCTCCGCTTTTCAATTCACCGAGTACACCACTTCTTAGAAATCGAGCAAAGACTTGCAGCTAAATTTGCTCAAAAGTCAGCTACGAGTAGGAATCAAATATCCAAGGGGAAAAAAATTATGCCCACCTCGAACGAATGATCAACCTCTGTGTTTTGAGGGACGTTGTTGATGTCAACATCCTGAACTAGGAGGGCAGCTTCCATACAATCCCCCTGTGCTATTTCCCACCACTTTCTGATAACAAAACGTAGCGCTTGTGCACCTCTGAAAAGCGTGCCACGACTCGGATAACCACGGGATTTGAATTCTGTAAATCCACCATCTGTAGAACTAGGCTCTGGGACCGAAAATGGTCTTGTATTGCCACGTCTCCCTAAGTGAGATGGTGAGTCTGTGTGAATGTCAGATTGATCCACTTCGAAGTCGTAGAGATCATCGTCGTAATTGCCAGCGTTGTACTCATTCTCGCCCTTATCTACTTCAAATACAAAAGGTTCTTCGATGATTTCACGCCTTCTCATAGCACCAATACTATCTTGATCATCACACAACGACTTATCTACTTTGCATAAGTCAATTGTGCATTGCAAAGGTGGCAATGGTCCCGGATTAGACACCTGACAACAGACCGACTTTTTGGCCGCTATAAGTTAATCGTCAGTCGAAATGAACATCATAACCACCAAGATGTTACGAGGATGAATAAACTATGCAAGCTTACAACGACACGACTTCTTGCCATACTCAGCAATTCCCAGTTTATCTGCCCAAATAGATACTTCGTTGTTGGAGCATGCTGCATCGTCACAAGCACCTCCAGTTCCCCTCCATACGCAGTCGTGGAGAAGAGATGGTTTTGGACAGCAGTACCTTTCGTATATGTCATCTGAGATGCATTTCGTAGCCTGTCTCATGGCAAGTGTATCTTCATTTCCAGTGCATTTACTTCCGCTTCTCGGTCAAAAAGTTAGAAATATGCAGGTACCGAAAAGAATTTGGAGTTTTGTGTTGGAAGATAGGTCCATACGTACCAGGTTGTCCAACGACATCCATTCGTGACCTGGGAATAGTCAATAGCCGGGCAGCAGAATACCTTGTTTCCCTTCTTGCATTTTTTCTGATCGCCATCCGTCGGAAGGCCGCCCCATTGCGATTTGAAGACTGACACTTCCCCAATCGAGCACTGACCATTACAATTTTTCCCCTTTCCACGCCAAGAACACTTGTCTAGCTTTGTGGTAGTGTCGCAACAGATCGATTTTGCGTAACCGGATGGACAATCTGATCTATCATTTCCGAGATAAACATGGCCTTTGGAACAGCCATACGCTTGTGGGTTGTTTTGGTCTGTACAGTCAGTAGACACATAACAGCTCTGCCCAAGATCATCAGCTACGTTCTTAGTGCGTTCCACCTGGCTTATCTCCTTGAAAGATGTCATGGCTGGCTTTGTGGTTGGATTCGTCGTGCCCTGACAGTCACTGCCTGAGCAGGAGCATACATCGGATGGACAGTTTCCATGGGCACAAGTATACTTGCACAGGCCAAAGTCTTCTACCCCAGAAATGGGAGCTCCAACCATATTCTTCACTGCTGGTGCTGAAGGATTTGAGGTCCCCGCAAGAGTGCAAGTACACATCTCGGGAGGGCAGAACCCGTAATAGCAAGAAAAGCTGCAAAGAGGGGCAGTCTTACCCTCGCCTTGACCAGAAATGCAGACTGGAACTGGAGGCACAACTGGCTCGGGCGCATTGCACGTAGTCGCGGTAGTAATCTTGCAAGTATTTGGACAGTATCCATAGTTACAGCTGAAACTGCACAGCCCGAGATAAGTCACATCTATACCAGGTGCCGGGCAAGCAAATCGGTTCAAAGATGTTGGGCGAACAAGTCTTGTGCCTACAGCGGTACAAGTACATGATCCCCTTGGACAATAGTCGTACTTGCATGCAAACTCACAAAGTTTCTGGTATTTCGGATCCCCGAAGCCTGCAATACATCCGCTTTGATCGAGTGGAATAGGAGAGCTAGGAGAAATTGTTGTGTCGCTCAGATCGCTTCCGACGTAGGCATTCCAATTTTCAATACCGTTGGTGCACACATTACTGATAGGGTTACCAGATACTTGAGCTATCATGGCACCAGACCTCGAGACAGTAACAACAACATCACCTGTGGCACCATCGAATGGAACGCTTCCGCGGTATAGACCAGCACCATTGCTGGGAACTTCTGAGAATTTCGCGCCTGAGAGAACAGTTCCACCCACTGTAACAGTGATTGATGCAGATGAGCCTAGGAGGGCCGCATAGAAGATTCTATCCTGAGCAATTGTTGAAGGGGCAAACACTTGCTGGAGCTGACTTGCTGTGTTACCTGTTGTGCCGCCGGTCCCGCATAAATTACCAGCGGTCTGTCGATACCAGGTTACCAAGCCTTCTTGGTTGATGGACGCGGTGTTTGTTTTTGCCATATCGATCAGAAAGGGTAAAAAGTCTCGCCATCCATCATGCGGCTTATCGAGAGCGAAGTTAAACGGAGCTTTACCGCGCTCAAAGGCTCCGTATGCTTGATCTCTCAAAGGCCCGATATAATGAGATTCTCCGTAATCATTCCAGGTAATTATTTCAACGTATTCAGGCTGGAGAACCATAACGTTAATCCATCGATCAAACCACAATGAATCTCCACGCCACAACCAATTTTTACGAAACCCAGGAAGATTGGTGTAAAACCAAGGAGATACCCCTAACATGTATGGACTTGTACCAAGAACGTCAAGGTAGGAAGAGTCAGTAAATGTACTCATATCATTTGGACCAGTAGGCCATGCCGCCCAACTAAAAAGCCCATCGACCACACCAGTGTTCATTGCAGCAACAGAGCTGAGTGACGACCAAGATGGTATAAAAAAGCAATTTGTGGTAGCTTTGATTCCTGGCCAGTCTTGTGCACTCTTGGGGCCTTCAAAGGTAGACACTAGTGGTTGTCCATTCCGCAAGTAATAGGCGGGATGGGAGGAATGTCGTTGAATCAAAGTTATAACTTGATCAGCGGGCCAAAGGCCGTTACCAGCATAATCAAAACTTAACAACAGTTTGAAGCTATTGCCGAGATTGTTGGCGGCTTCGAAGGCATTTGATAGAGAATCACCGTTTGTTGTTTCATTCCGTGCGATGTTGAGTGCAAACCCGTCGATGTGGGCAGTTTTGGCTTTGGTAATATCATCCTCCCAGTCTGAAATAGTATATGATTCGGTATTAGAAACCTGAAGATCAAAGAAAGTTAGTAGCTTAAAAGACAGATGGTTTGACAACGTAGGGATTCTATGTACCAACCATAAAATGTGCAAAGACTGCTTTTACATTTGCTTCAACTCTGCAGATTGATAGTAAGATAACCAGTAAAACTGAAAAGTGCAACATGGTGATATACAGCGATACCAATGAAACAGGTATGAGATTCAGACTTGAAGAATAACTGTAGCCTGTGTGATAATAGGAAAGTAGTGATGGACAGCCAAGTATGCTCAGTTCCCGGATTCTAGAAAAACATATCCATGATGTAGGAATTTGTGGTGTAGCAAAATCACTTGCTCAGCAAGGTGTTCTGCATCTGGCTTCTTTGGGACAAGATACAACTAATCTTTGCGAGTTGATTTCTACGAAAACCGCATAACATAACAAGGGTACTTTTTTTTTTTTAAGTCACTCTTCTTCCCAAGACTACTTTTGGCTTAATCTAGATACAAAGTATCGCTGTTATTACTCTAATATTTCGCGAGTATATTTCTCTTTCTTGGCTTCATGAGAGTCTTACTACAAGTAGCCTGAACGCCCGCAATGGTACGATGTGGAGTGACCCCTGCCGGCCGCGGTTATCCCTTTGTGGACCTAGATACGGCGCCAAGGTCAGCTGGAACCTGCTGAAACAAATCAAATATAAGCTCCCTACAAAAAACCAACAACTCCGACTGTCCTTTAAGACTTCAGCCTACCCAAAAGGCGGTTAAAGTTTGGATGTTCAAAGTCCTCATTTGGCACGCAAACCTCCACTTTAAATGTAGTTGTGGCGGGGCCATATCAAGCGAAGAAGACGCATATTTTCTGCGTGAAAATGGCCAATAGGATCGAACCGGAGGCATCTCGAAGAAATTACAAATAGTATCGTAGCGATTCAAGCACGAATCGTACGACGCCACCAGATAGTTCGGAGAGATGGGTAGGAATGATTCGTGGAATCATAGATCAACACGGGGCCGATGTGCGCGCTTAAAGTAAGATTAAATTTAAGGTACTTTCCGGATCGACTGTAGACTTTGAGCCGGTATGCGGCACCTCGGTGAGCCTCAAGGTAATGATGAAAGTCTTCTACATCGCACCCCTTAAGCGAGCAAATTATTTTTACACTGGGGGAGATAAAAGGTTTCACGGCTTTCGTCGAACTGTTTCCTTTCGGGAATTGTGGACTCTCCGTTTTCTACATTACGAGTGGGCTCGAGCAGCGAAGAACCATCCCCTTTAGGAAGGTCGGGTAACTTATTAATTGATTTCATCGGAGGTCAGTGTATGTTCTTGGTGCAATGTTTTGCCCTGTAATAATGATTGAGTTGATAACTCGCTTGTAGAAATGCTCTGGCCGTTATTTTTTCTTTTTTGTTTTTGAAATCTCCAGTTTCCATCTCAGGCAAGGAAAGCTTGCTGCATCAAACCCAGAGTGGGCTGGACCAGGGAACGCATTTAGATACCAAGGCAATTAGTTACAATCAACAAAATGTACGGACGTCAATAATCAAGGCATAAGTTCAGTTATGTATAATAAGCAGCCAGCTTATGCAAGTAGCTAACTCCCTCTCCTTTTCAACTCGAATTTAAATGTGTGTAAATATTAAACTCAAAAGTAGTCAGGCTTGAAGAGACTGAGAGCTTTTGATATAGGTTGTTCTGAAGTTTAAGCAACCCATTCTAATTGGGAGTTGGAACATAGCAGCAAGATGTTGCACGTGTAACACCCACAATGTCAATTAATTTGATGAGATACTCAAGTTTATTAAGTGAAAATTAACTTTCCATTATCTGTACAAGTTTTTGATAGAGACGTAATTCAATCCAGCTTAGGCACGAACACAAAATGCACGGTCTGATTGCTCCTCAAGATCAGCGAATAATGCCACATCGCAATCAGATTCAGATCTCAGCCATGGATTCCAAGTTATGAAGTTGGCAAGAGTTATATCAAAGTCAATAGCAGTGTCTTCGCATCCAACATCGCCTTCATCAAAACCACTATAGGTTGAATAGCACGCGCATGAAGCGATAGTTGTCTCGGGTATGATGGACTGGTCAACTTGAAGACAAAAAGGCAACCCACCTGTATCACCATCTCCGGCTGAGGGCGGTGTTAGTGAACATAGCCACACTTGTCATGCAAGTGCAAACTTACAAGATGCGAATCTCTGCGCGCAATAACTGAAACCCTCCTCAAAAGTACATCTTGAAGAATTCAGGCTGGGATTCCATGTTAAAAGATCGTCCAAGGTAACATCATAAAGCCCAGCCACGTATGTACATTCGTTGGCAATATAGCTGTTCAATGGAGCCTGTGGCTGATAGAATTGGTCCTTTATAGATAGCACTTCTACATGGTTTCGATACGCCAGGCACTCTTCCAAAGTATCAGGAGCCATCGGAAGCTGGGTGTCAGGAGCGTAGGTGATTATTGGCCAAGTAACTGAGGTTGAATCGCTTTCGGTTGGAAGATCATCAACAGTAGCATTGGGTTCAAACATCCCCTCTGGACGGCTATATTATGGTACCAATGATCATGAGCATGATCCTTCTCATATTTTAGGTTTGAAAAGGAAACTACTTACCTTAGACAGATATATGTATCATTGAACTGTTTAAAATTAGAACATAGTCGATTGACCGTTGGATTCCACGCCACGAACATAGTCGGCGTAATGTCAAGTCCACTGCCAGCTATAATCGAGTCACATGTATCGTCCTCCTGAACAAAATAGGTTTGGCAGGGCCCTAAAAGACAGAGAGGTTTTCCTGCAGCCAGACGCGAACAATCCAAACCATTTGGTCCAAATACAGCGAATGTGCTTGTGTTCTTTGCGAGCGCAATACTGTTACATGTATCATTTGTCTGAGTCGTATAAGTGCTATAGCAACTATCACTAGTGAGAGCAAGCCCAGTCTGTGATGTGATGGAGGTTGTGGTTGTGGCCGTCGCTTCTGCAGATGTCGGGCTTAGAATTGTGTATGGTGCTGGGGAAGTGAAAGGATAATTCGTTTTCTGACATGAAGATGTAAGCGACCGAAAGTCTTCTGCGAACTCGTCGTCGTATCCGAAAGGAGAATTGAGCTGGATTTGTGTTACGCCAAGCATGCAGTCTGAACAATCTTGCGCTGCGGTTAGGGAATTTTGATTCAACCATTCGACGAAGAGTATATCGCAAAATTTGTTTGTGGATCTGCGAAGAGAGCGAGACCATGGTCAGTAATCATCTTAAATAGTAAAAAGGACCGATGAACTGACGCATCACGACGACAGAAATGGCTGTATGAGTATATGAACAAATCAACCAGGTAAGTTGCTGTGCTTTGTTAATAATTTCCGGGCTTAGAAAGACGTTATGACTGACCTGGATAAATACTTCTTCTGAAAGTCATCACATCTGTATTTAAGTCGCAGCTTTTTAGAATGGTCTGCTTTACATCGTTCAATGAATCCAAGCATGAAGCCACACAAACGCTTGCTAAATCCTCGGCATCAAGCCGTGGAAGACTGCGTTGACTTAGTAAAATACTCGGGATATAGGAGCAGTCAATAGGAAAGAGGATAGTTACAGACTTACTAGTTCAATTCGGCAGCAGCACCCAAGACTCCAGGGCACAATACCGTTGTATTCAAGGCTTGTATGCAAGTATCACTCATTCCAGGCCATTCAGGATTAACTTGGTAGTTACTGAACGTTTGTGCAACGACAGTAGTGTGTTTGAAAACCAGAAGGTAGGCTAGCATGCCAAAATAAGATAAGGAGGACGACTTTAAGCCCATGATTCTGAAAATATTTCTGATATACTCGTCGAGATAGGAGCAGGTGGATGAAGGTGCAATTACTCTGTGTTTTTGGGACTTTCTTTGGCGCTTTGGATGCGGATTATGGTGATAACTTCGCAGCACCTGTACTAACGCGCAGAGCTTGATTCTTTCTTTGAGATACGTGCAGAAGGGGCCGAAGGAAGCGCAACTTAGTAATGCCCGTCGCTAATTGAAGATTCTCGATAATAAGCTTATTGGTGATTGCATCGGAATAAGGCCGAGTTAAGAGGCACCGTGATATTTTCCCGGTCAATCGAAGGAGCCAGGTGCATACGCGTTAAATTACCATGTCGCTGCATGTGCACTTTTTGGTAAGGCCCACATTGCCTTAACCGATCATGCACGCACCACGCAGGGGAAGTTTCCCTTATCTCATAGATTCTGTAGAGCCAAGCGCGGAGCACGGCTTCAATCACATCGTCTAGATGCGGCGGGTGAACTTTGTGGAGATGATCTTCAAGCGGAGCCTGGCTTTTGACTTCCTTGCATCGAGCCTACTTTACCTATAGAGCGGCAATGGATCAAGCGCTGTTGCGATGAATATGCACGACAGGACGAAAGCAACAGCAGACCGAGATAAAATAGGAGATTCTCAGGCAATTATTCGGCCAGATGATCATGCACAAGACCTCGTAGAAACATGGATAGCAGATTTGTGGAAAATACTCGTATCATTTCCAATCGTGGGTATCTAGCTGCCTGTTCCTTAGCTAGGGGTAAGTCAAGGTGAAATACTGAGTAAGCAAGAGATTATTGTGAAAAAATTCTATTGTCCTCATCAAAAGCACATTGTTGACTCTAAAACACACGTTTCACTCTTTTGCTAATGCTGGAGTATTAAGCGTAGAGCTCGGCACAACAAAAATGTTCGTCAACTATTTCTTTGTGCCACTCCTCGGTACAATATCACTATTGTCAGTAACCTATGCCATCGAAACAACTGAAAACTCTACCTCCATCTTGCAGCTTACCGAAGACCAATTCAATGACAATTCTGCAAACATACTTTCCATACAATGTAGCGCAGCTTTAGATGTGTCAGAGGATGGCCTGAGCTGCGGTGTCACTGGGACTCTTGTTGGCAATGGCATTTATCCTATCAACATGTGGTAAGCCAATGCTGAAATTAGATTTGGAAATTTCTAAGAACGCGCTCACTAACTCTCATTGCACAGGCCAAATCAGCCGTTAAGGGAAACACCTAATGACTGTGCTGCGTACTGTCAGGGAAAGATTGGCAGCTATTACAAGTCCTTCGGTGCCCAGAAGATAAACAACAATGACGCTCCAGGTTATGTTTGCGCCTGCTACGACACTACAATTGGGACGTTGAGATTGCTTGACAATAATGGTACAAATCCAGCTGTGTTTTCGGATTCGAGCTGTTTTGTTTATGCACATTGCTGAAATCTCTTGCTGCGAATACGAATCTGGACAAATAAAACCGAGAAGATATCTGAATGGAGGGCGGAAGGGTTGAGAACCGTTGGCATCAACAAAAGAGGGGGTATTACCAATCAATGGAGAGGTTGAAGAGGTAGTTCATTCCTGAATCAATGTAAAATATATTAAACGACACCAAAAGAACAAAACTAGCAGCAGTATATCCATACACTCAAACTCGAATTAAGGTCCAGTCAATTGGGAAGAAGACCAGGTTGTACCAAGCTCCGGAATCAGATCAACTCCAACACGTGCAACTGCACCAGTATTTGTCACGTGCCCAATACAGTTTCTAACACTTCCGTGTGGGTAGATTCAGCAGATAAGAGAGCTGATTTAAAGCAGAACTCATCTGGTGCTAGGTTGTCAACTAATGAACCATATCTCTTTTACATCTACCTTAGTACACAATTAAAAGGTCCCTACTGTGCGAGGAGACTTAAAGCTTATACGGTGGAGGTCGCAGTTCAGTATCTGGGCCTGACGTTCTCGACTGTCCGGCTCTGCCCTCTTTAAATCTTCTCTCGACGTTATCGATGATAGTATGGGATCCCTAAGTTATTACGAAAGAGCTGAACGCAGTTTCCACCTCACGGTCAGGTGAAGTGGAGTGTATGATTCTCCGTGAGGAAATTAAGCACACCAGCGGCCTTTATTTCGGCGCCAGTGCTAGAATGTTCAGATTCTATCTTCTCGGCTTTTGATCTAGAAAGCCAATCTTTAGTTCATGATAGCTATCCTGCAACTCTCGTTCGATATCCTTTTGTCTTTTTTTATTTTTAAAAAGTCAATTTCAATTATCTGTCTGCCTTTCAGATCTCCCATCAGCAGTAGAAACAACCCACCTGATTAGTCTAAAAATACTTAGAACATTCAAATGGTTAATTTGTAGCGAACGTTATCTCCTGATACACGCAGTTTTGGGTACCAGCAGGTCGCCTAGTATATACATAACGAAACGGCGTAATCTAAATTTCTTTTTCATTCTCGCCTGGACGGCATGGTAGAACTCGAGGAGAAAATGGTGGGCCGTGAGAAGATACGAAGAGCCGTGGCTTCCATGCCCACAAGGTGTAGCCGGATTTGTGAAACAAAGGTATAAATAAACCAATACCCAAATCATTCAGCTGCTAAGCACCATCGTAAGAAGCGGCCAGAACTCAGGAGCCATAGTAGAAGAACTTCCTGTCTATGTGTGTATGAACTCAGCTTAAGAATAATTCACATCTCATAGCACTTCCCGATTTCCCCCTATTGATTAGCCGGCTATCATTCAGTCGAACAAGATCATCGCTATTGAAGTTTTGCTCAAGTCTTAAACTACCAGCGAAAAGATATCAACTTCCACAAAAAGTATCTATATATGACAGAAGCGTCAGCAATTGCCGAGTTTCGGCGACCGGGCGCAGTTTTTCCATTAGCGCCCATGTCTTCCTCGTACACCGCTACCTCCTCTGCGGACATCCCCTCTTTCTCCAGAGTCCAGACTCACTTGAGAAATTATACCAGCCTTTGACTTGATTCCTCTCGCATAACTTCCCGCTGCATATCTCTCTCTTTGATTGGTCAAGGGCCATCAGCTGCCACTACAGAGCATCTCAGATCGCCCGGTGAATTTCCTGACTTGCCAAGGAAGGTACTCTTGACTGGAGGATTCAGCCTGTACGTGATATCATCAGCTTATAACTGTGATGGAACACTAATAAATCAAGTTTCCAAATTATTGACTTTTTGGAGAATCCTGCTTCCACTGACCGCGAAGTTCGGAAAGAAAACCGACGAGCACTCTTCGCGATCGCCGATCACGAGATATTATCATGGGTTCAACAAGTAGATCAGAGTACGTTGCAATGTGAAAAAAAAAGGAAGGTGGTTTTGCTGATCATGGTGTGAAGTTTCCCGCCAATTCGGGCATGTATCTTTGATATGGATGGACTTCTCATCAATACAGAAGACATGTACACCCTCTGTGCAAACTACGTGCTGGAGAAGTACGGAAAGCCACACCTGCCGTGGTCTGTCAAGGCAAAGTTGATGGGTGTACCTGGCTCCTCAACAGGTGAGGTCTTTCACGCCTGGGCCCAGCTTCCCATATCGCGGGCACAGTACAAAGCAGAACTTCGAGAACAGCAGCATATTCACTTTCCAGACTGCAAACCACTTCCTGGAGTAGAGAGCCTCCTCGTGAACCTCAAGGCTGCGCATGATATCAACGGGAACAAGGTCCACATCGCCCTTGCCTCAAGTAGCGAGAAGTATAACTTCGATCTCAAGACTTCGAGACCGGAGACAAAGGCAACCTTCAGTGTCTTCGACGAGAATAGGCGAGTTCTCGGGGACGATCCGAGAGTCAAGAAGGGCAGGGGAAAACCAGCTCCAGATATCTTCCTTATGGCTTTGCAAACAATCAACGCCAGTCTCCCTCCCAACGAGAAGGAGATCCTGCCGGAAGAGTGTTTAGTATTCGAAGATAGTGTCCCTGGTGTTGAGGCTGGAAGACGGGCCAAGATGAGAGTCGTCTGGGTTCCACATCCTGGCTTGAAGACCGAGTACGAGGGTAGAGAAAAAGATGTCCTGGCTGGTAGAATTGGTCTCGTCGAGATTGGTGACGAGTTCCAACTGGGCGAGGTTGATGATGGATGGGCTCAATATCTCCCCACCCTTGAAGGGTTTCCATATAAAAGTTATGGCATCGAGCCGGCGCCTTTATCAAAAGTATAGATTGGCCCTGATTCGTAGGGTGTGTGGCGTTAGCAGAAGGCATAAGAATGCACATAGACGTTTTATATTGGTACTCTGGTTGTAGCCAGTGCATGAGACCCTCTGTTCCAACGTTGTAGCTTGCAAATGAAGGAAAACCAAGGAAGGCTCCTGAATTCTTGTCAGAAGATGAAAGCAGCGGAGATTGCAAGAGAAGCATACCAAGCATACATGACAGCACTCATCTCGATCACTTCATTAGTTGCGTCACTATAAATCACAAACCTCTCGGCGTCTCGTGTGTAGCTGGGCAATAAATAAGGAAAAACTCAAGAGCTGAGCATATTCCAACAGCAATCAGCAGAGTCTCAGAAAAGCAGACAAGATTAGCTTCTAGTCTTATGGGTTCCTGTTTAGGCTGTGGCGGCGACCACTGGTAGCACTGTACCGTATTTGTAGCGCCTGTGGTTGGAGTGCTTCGCCGCCGGCACTTTCGGAACGTTACACCGAGACGAGGCATTTCCGGCAGTTGACACAGGATTCTTGGCGTCACAATTGGGCAGATCCTGTGAGAGTTTGTGGGGTCATCAATTAGCCTGCCGATCGCTGGACACCAATTTGATTAATCTCTCGGTCCTGGGAATTGGGGGGATGTGATAGGGCACGTCGGCTAAAGCTTAGCTGGTGTACCCCTTACACCCCTCCCCCCCTAAGGCTCGCTTAACGTGCTCTCTGTTTCTGATTGATGATGGATAGCTCTTGATTGATAGCCTTGTGCTGAGCTTGAAGTCACTCGCTCAGTTCGGGAACTTCCAGTTGGTCTGGCTGAACACGACTTGATCTATGTCCCTCGTGATGCAACTCTCTTTTCTTTCTTGCTTTGCTCGCTTTCTTCAGCCTATTCTGCTACCATCTACCTATATCTTTCCGTCTTCTCTCTTCGCATAGTCATGTTATTTTCAACCGTCACTCTTTTACAAAACTCATAGTTGAAACTCATTGGTTTCTCCCACTGTACATAGGTATCTACAAAAAGTCATCTCTCCCCAAATATCACCTTCGTTTTTCACCCACACAAAAGCCAACATGCTTCCAACCAACATCCTCCTCGCTCTCCTCCCGCTCTTCCTGCAAGCCGACGCTCTGGCTTCAGGATCCGGCACCACAACGCGCTACTGGGACTGCTGCAAGCCGTCGTGCGCCTGGTCGGGCAAAGTGTCACTCGCCGGCGGGTCAACACCCGTAGTAACATGCGACAAGTCAAACAACCCACTGTCGGACGTGAACGCTAAATCGGGGTGCGACGGCGGGCCAGCGTACCAGTGCTCGAACGAGTCGCCATGGGCCGTGAACGACCAGCTGGCGTACGGCTACGCGGCGGTCAACATCGCCGGCGGCAGCGAGTCGAGCTGGTGCTGCGCATGCTACGAGCTGACCTTCACGAGCGGACCCGTGGCGGGCCAGAAGATGGTCGTGCAGGCTACGAACACGGGCGGCGACCTCTCCGGGAACCAGTTCGATCTCAGCATGCCCGGTGGCGGCGTCGGCCTCTTTAATGGCTGCACTGCCCAGTACGGCGCCCCCTCGACCGGCTGGGGCGCCCAGTATGGTGGGATCTCCTCTAGAGCCGAGTGCGATAACTTCCCTGAACCGCTCAAGCCGGGCTGCTACTGGCGCTTTGATTGGTTCAAGGGTGCGGATAATCCGACTGTGAGCTTTACGCAGGTTTCTTGCCCGGCTGCTATCTCGAAGAATACCAATTGTATCAGGTCGGATAATAGTGCGGCGCCGGCTCCTTCTGGTTGAGGCTGAGCTTGAGGTGGGCTATGAGGTTGTGTGCGTGGAAGGGATGATAGCAAATGTTGTACTTGGAGTGTTGTCTTTGAGGTTGAGACTTGGTGATGATTCATCCAGGAGGGATTGTTTAGGTTTTTGTATATAGCTTTCCACATTAAGCGACCATGACGAATTCTTCAAGCTGGCGTCTTGTAGCAAAGATCTCTCTCGGCGGGTATAACTGCCAAGGCAAGTATTTTAAGTCCGTGTGGAATACCTGTTGTTTTCTTATGCCTCCTATGCAGTCATGTAGTACATAACATCGGTTCGTAGTTAAAACAGATATTCGTTCTTCTCGGGGCTCGCCTCTTTATTTGTAATTTTCCTTACCCACACAGACTTGGTTGTAGAAGAGTTTTATGTAAGCACTTTCCAGATGAAAAGAAAAGAAAGAAAAAGGAGACGAAAATCGTGTCTGAATCTTTTGATTGGATTCCTCAGATGACGTGATATCATATTCCTATAAAGGTCTCTGAATCAAATCTAGAGTATCAAGTAAGCTAGCTAGCTACCTGGATCATTCGCGACAACAAAAGTAGATTATCGTGACGTATCTGCAAATTATTCCAGCTGACGTTTTAAGAGTTAAAGTATCTATTATTTTAATTTGTAAGTAACAAATTTCCCCTTGGCTTACTCGTTAGGAAGCTGTCTATCCGCCAGGTACCCCAGCTAGTTTTACTTGGTGACAAAAGTCTTAAAGTTAAGCGATCTTCGTCTATCGAACCTCACTTGAGTTTCTTACCGACGAGTAAATAGAACCTATAAGGACGGGTACGTATTATCTTTCTTTTAAGGTTTATATATTACTTAAGCCATCTTTCTCTCGACTTAATTTTATACCTATGAGTAAATTTAACTCAAAAGTACGCCTACCTACCTGGTTAGTATCTTGTTATATTATTACAAGTTATAAGAAGTCAAGCAATCTCATACGGAATTTTATTTGAGCTTAATACTTTGAGGATATTCTACCCCGAAGTACTATCACCCACCACCGGACTCAAATATCGATACATCATCGCAAAACTCCAAATTCCATAAACCCTTACCTGACACATCAAGCAACAGCCACAGCCACAGCAACACTCTCCTTCTCCTCCTTTCCCATTCCCACCCTCGCCTCAATCTCTTTCTTATCCAAGCGGCTCTGCGCCAGCCGCCTCCAGACATAATCGCCAGCAACGACAGGCTGATACTTCGGCAACTCACCCGGGGCGACACAGGTATGGAGCGGTTCAACAACGGCATCATAATTGGCGCCAAAGAAGAACGGGATCGAGTACCTCTCACGACCAGTAGTATTGAGGACGCGATGAACAGTAGAGATGAAGACATCGTTGGACCAGCGGGCGAGCATGTCGCCGATATTGACGACGAAGGTGCCCGGGAGCGGGGGCGCCTCGATCCACTCGCCGGCGACGTTGAGGATCTGCAGGCCCGGCTGCTCGCCCTGGCACAGGATGGTGAAGCACTCGATGTCGGTGTGGGCGCCGATGCCGAGCGCGTCTGCGTCGCCTGCTGGCTGCGGCGCGTAGTGTATCAGCCGGCCCATGGCGCCCGGCGTCGAAACCAGCGAGTCGAAGTAGTCGGTCGGCAGCTGCAGCACTTCTGCCAGCAGCCGGATCAGCCGCCTTGCGAGCGTCAGCACGGCGCCGTAGTATCTTGCGAGCACGCGTTTGAAGTCGGCCAGCTCGGGCCACGCGTTGGGTCCGACCATGGGGTTGTCCTTCCACAGTGCTGCTCGTTTATGGTTATTATCATCATCGTTGTTATTAGCAACTAAAGTTTTAGAAAAGAGTTTATATGTGTCCTGCCCTGCTTCATACTCGCAAGAAGATCACATATGAAAAGAAGAGCAAAAAAAGAAAAAGAAAAAAAAGTATAACTCACAATCCATGCTCTCACTCGGAATATCACTCCCGCTATACAACGGATCCAACTCCCTCTCATAGCCCCAATTAAAAGCCTCATTAAGATCCGGACGCTTGCTCTCATCCGTCCTAACCTCAGCCGGCGGTTCATAACCCCTAAGGATGGAGGACTTCTTATAGTTGATGCGGTTCTTTATTGCCGCGTCCTGGTCGAAGAAGCGCTCGGCCGTGGCGAAGGTGGCCGAGATGACATCCTGCGGCACGCCTGAGTCGGCGATGTAGAAGAAACCCACGCGCGTGCAGGCATCGCGCAGCGAGCTGATGAGCTCGTCGTGTGCTGCTGTGAGAGAGATGATGGGGATCTCGTCGAAGGAGGCTTTGCGCGCCGTTTCGGATATGAAGGGCCGTTTGTTGCCCGAGAAGGATGTAAACGCCATGGTTTGTTTGGCTCGCGCGTAGCGGCGTATGTTTATGAGTTGGGTCGTTGGTAATAGCTATTGGAGATACTGACTAGTCGCTTCTTGCACGGGCGTCTCCTCTGCTATGGTTGAATAACCCTCTGCTGCGACTGAATCCTTAGATTTACTGGTCCTGTTAGTGTTTATCAAGAATCAGGTTATGTCTTGTTGCGGAGGGAAGACATGTCGCCGGGTTGCTTCCATTGTCAACCTTATATATCAAGCCGTCGGCAACGGCCCAGCGGGCCTCCGGCACTGCGGAGGAGTTGTTGCAAAGACATCAGTGGGTCATGGACTTGTGAGTGTAAAGGTGGTGTAGATGAAGTCGAGTACAGTTCGTAAGTGGGGTCCTGCAGATATCCCCACATGGCTACCTCGCTAACGAGGGACGAGTCTTGGAATACTACAGAGGGGACAAAAGTCAAGCGAAGAATAGTAGGTTTAAGACCAGCTGAATGTGAAAATATAGCATTAATTATAAATCATGAATACTAGCTAAATAAGTAGATACCAATCGAACCCCCAGAACAGGGTCATCTATCAACAATCTACAGTAGTATAAAAAGGGGACTTTTTTCTTTGCGAGAAACGAGAAAGGACAAGGAAAGCATGCAATCTTTTAGCGACCACCGATCTGTCGCTTGTTGATGGGCGGGATCCAGCTGACAGACAAGTTCATGCCAATCATCATGATTCCAATGATCATGATCGCTTTGGCGTAATCGTGACCCATGTAGCGGAAGACGATCGCGTAGATCACACCTCCCATGTTACCAGTAGCTCCAATAACCCCGGAAACGACACCGTTATTCTTGGGCCAAACGTGAGGTACCAGAGCATAGTTTGCGCCATTGCCTGCCTCGAGGAAGACGGCCATACCCGCGATGAGTCCGATGAGGGTGCTATGGTCGTGAGAGTCGGTGATTCCGATAGCAATAAGGAATGCCCCTGCCACGATACCGACGAAATGGATCCACATCTTCTTCACCCACAGAGAATGCGTCTTCTGATACAGAATATCGGCGATTATACCGCCGAGGGGACGAGTGATAATATTAAGGAGACCAAACATAGCAGCCCAGTTGGCATTGCCAGTTTGTCCATAGGAGGGAAAGTGCGCGAGGTAGTACGCTCCCAGGATGGAATTGATGGCCAACTCGGCACCGAATGAGTTGAAGTATGCGAAACCGAGAGCTGGATCAGGGTGTTAGTTGGTTTGATTGTGCTGAATGTATCGTATAACTTACCAAAGACCTGTAAGGATCCAAGAATACGAGCCGATTCCTTAAGCGAGGGCTTCTCGACCGTCTCACCCTTTGCAATCTCAATCATCTCACTCTCGCTCATCGGTGCCTCATGATCAAAATCATGTTTTGCACCAGAGATGGCGGCCTCTTCCCGAAGCATCTTCTCATCCTGCGCGACGGTTGGAGGTGTGACAGTTCCACCACTGCTCGGTTCCTTGCCCATGATCCCCTGCTGCCCAATACTAGCTCCCACTCCATGTGCCTGGAGTGATTCCTGGACATGCAAGTGCCGCTCGGACCATTTCCCCGTTGGAGTATCAGGGCACAACAGAATCATCAGTGCCGCAGTAGACACAATAACGATGAACGGGACAATGAACGTCACCCTCCATGCTACATGCTCACTAAGCCCATGATCACGCACAAAAGAATCGAAAATGGCTGGCATCATGAAATATGTGATACCGCCTCCTGAGTTGCCCCAACCGCCTGCGAGAGCATTCGCAGTGCCTACGACATTCTTGTCGAAGAATGCTGTCGACCAGACCTGGCAGGGCACAAACGAGCCGCCAAGGATACCGACGAAGAAGCGGATAGTGTAGAGGCCACTAACGCTACTGATAGTGCCGGCGAGGGCAGTAGGAATAGCCCCCATCAGCAGAGTGAGGGCAAAGGTATAACGTGGACCGATCTGATCGCATAGGGGTCCGGCAATGAAGCGTACAAGTAGTCTTTATGCAGGTCAGCTGATGCATGTCACGTGATATCAACAGGAGTCTACCCACGTAGCACACAGCGACACAATGTTGGAATTGGCGATGTCGGTAGAAGTCAGGTTGAGATCCTTCTTGATGGTGTGCGACAAGAGTGGTGGGAAGGCATACCATGACCAGAAGGCTACGAAGAAGCCGAACCAGCCAAAGAAGAAGACGCGGCCGTACATGTTGACGACATTGAGGATGGGGATAGAGCGGGCCTTGTGGTTGACAGGGTTGACCTCGGGCGCTTGCCAGAGGGTAGTGATCTTGAAAGCCATGTCTGTCTGGTTTTCTGGTTGTCTCTCTTTCTGTTTGTTTGTCTGTTTCTCTGTCCCTCTATCTCTTCTTTAGACAACGAGAGATACTTATGCTTCTGTGCACCGCAGTCAGCTCAGAGCAAGTACATCTCTCTTGGAGGCTCTGGCTGCATCCTTTTCCGCGGGTGGCAGCCAGAAAGCGAGATGGCACGGAGATGGAAGGCCTGCCAAGTTGAGAGAAGGGATTTTGCGACGTGCTTTTATCTTTTGCTTATCTCTTGTTGTTGAGGCTTGTGGATTGTGGAGTACGTAACCTGCCACTGGCTCTTCTTATAGGCTGGGCTCGCTTACCTCGAAAAGTTATCACTTGGCTTATCAACAGCGAATGGAAGACATCTCCGCGCATTGATTGTGCTACAGAGACGTCGATGTCTTCTAGCGATACGTCGACGAGTGTATCGTGTTCGCAGCTATTGATTCCCCTGCTCGGTCTGTCTTATCGCCCTCAAGTGGTGGCATTAAGGCGTGGACAAAGTGATTACCAAGGTTTGATCATGTGATCGGTTTGCATGTGATCCCGCCCTGGTTCATGCCAAGCCTCAGACCTCATCCACTCCGACAGGGCGATAAGGGTTGATGTGTGGAAATATCCGCGGGGATGAACATGTCGCTGTTCATGTCATCTTACAGCAGGTGGTGGCTTGAAGTATCTTCATACAGTACACTTTATGTGGAAGCAAGTATATGGCAACTGGAGTGAAAGATCACATTATCTGCCATTTTCCAAAGGAATTTCCAAGTCAGCGGGTTTGTTTGTAATCATTTTCTAAATCCTCGACAGGTTGGTTTGCGAGCGACTGTATCTCTGAAGCTGATCAGTCCGTCTTGGGCTTGTTTCCTATTATGAGTTTTGAAAAATACAGCAAACCAAGTCCGAGGAGGACTCGAGATAAAGATAAGTACTCTGTGCCAGTGCCAGTGCCAGTGCAACAGGCCCCAGTCTTCCCCCAGCGCTGCATCTTGGCATGGGGGTTTTGAGATAAGGTATGTCTAGCACTCTGCACAATCTAGCATAATTTCACGACCTCGCTTAGACAGACGATGAGCATAACTTGGCTTGGGTTGCTCTGAGAGTAAGGAGATCTCAGCTAGGTATCTACAACAGTTCTTTACTGTTCTGTACTGAAATCAAGAAGGCCCCTGCCATCTCGTGAGAGGATTTAAAGGATATATGCGGTGGCCCAAATGACGGTGAAGCCACAGAACAGTTTCAATCTAAGCCCTACTCTTGCATCATCACATGGGTAAGAACGAAAGATAAATTTGTCACTACACAAAAGAATGACTTCGTCAGCCAGGAGAAGCTCACTTTTTTTTCTGTTTTTATTGGCGTGGAAATTCCCTGGCCTGGATTACTGTATGCACAGACCCGAAGTTCCAACTGCACTGCCAATGCCGCCGAGTTTGCAACTAATCGGCCCAGCCCGACGGCGAAAGATCAAATTTAAATATACTGTAATTGGCTAATCATTATAATAATATTATTATCGTGAGGTTTGAATTTGATCACGTTCCAACTTAATATAACGTCGGCCTAATTAAAAAACTGGCCCTTTCAAAAAAGGTGAGTGGGGCCTGAGGCAACGATCAACCATATCCCTCAACCGCGTGCTGCCACTGTGATGAGGCCCAAAGAGGAAGAAGTGTTGCCGTGTCGCGGCTACTGTGCTTGGTAGAGTTCCATAGCGGGTGTCGGGAGGGATGTCCAAGTCATCATGGGAGAGCTGCAGAAAATGGACGATTGGAGCATATCGGTTCAGGTGCAAACGAAATACAGCACGCAGGTTTGGATGCTTGGATGACAACTAATTAAACTCACGGCTTTATGCATCCAGAGGCCGAGAGACCCAGATATCCTGATATCCCTTTGCTCTCTTCTGTATCGTTTTCTTTGTCTCCCCCCACTTCGTCCTTTCATGCGTCGTCTCTTCTGCATCTGTCTTTGATCTCTCTTCAGCCCTTCATCTTACTCTTTGTCCTCCTCCTCCTCCTCCTCCTCATCCTCCTTCTCCACATACGGTCGATGATTCGTCTGCTTTCTGTTTGTTGGATTATTTTACTTTCTGTCTCTGGCTATCTTTGAGCTACTTCCGAGACAGTCTTACCCGTCAGAAAAAAAACAGAAAAACCTGGCAAGATCGGTGCGGGATAGGAGTACATGACCAACACCTATACCTCTGATGCCCCATCGTCCTCATCTAGAATTTTCACAACCACATCTTTCCGACGCTCAAGTCCTCACTCCTCAAGTTCCCATTCCTCAGGTTCCCATTCCTCAGGCTCCCATTCCTCAAGTTCCCATTCCCCAGGTTCCCATTCCTCAAGTTCCCATTCCTCAAGTTTCTATTCCTCAAGTTCCCATTTCTCGGCTCAATCAACCATGTCGGCTCGATCAACCATGTCCGACAACAACTCGGCTCGATCAACTATTTCTGACAACAACTCAGATGGCGAACCGTCGACAGACTCGGATGGCAAATCGTCAACAGAGACAACAACACACGAACAAGAGGGATTAGAGACACAGCAGGTGGAAAGTCCTTCATCTACAGGCAGCCTATCGTCCTCCCACTCTCGACAAGAAAGAAGCAAGCCATCCAACGGCAATAAGAAGTCGATGCAATTGCGACAGCGGGCTGGCATATCACAGGCCGAGCGGTTGACAGAGACGACGACGACGACATACCAACAAGAGGGATCAGCGACTCAGCAGGCAAAAAGTCCTTCATCTACAGGCAGCCTATCGTCTTCCCACTCTCAACAAGACAGAAGCGAGTCATCTAACGGCAATGAGAAGCCGATGCAACTACGACGGCGGGCTGGCATATCACAGGCCGAGCGGTTGACAGAGACGACGACGACGACATACCAACAAGAGGGATCAGCGACTCAGCAGGCAAAAAGTCCTTCATCTACAGGCAGCCTATCGTCTTCCCACTCTCGACAAGACAGAAGCGAGCCATCTAGTGACGACGAGAAGCCGATGCAACTGCGAAGGCGGACTGGTATATCACAGGCCGAGCGGTCGAGCCGTCAAACGGACAACTCTGATTTCAACACAGGCCCGTCTGCGCATCCAGGCACAATAAACTACATTGTACACTATCATGGTGTCGGTCCCGTTGCCGCGGCCGCCAGCTCCCCTCCACTTGCACCTCAGCCTGCTCACGGTCATCCGCGATACGGACCTCCCATGTGGTGGCTGGTCTTCTTGTTTCTCTTGATGGCCTACTGGGTCTACCGTTCGCCCTACATTATCACCTGGCTGCATGGCCTTCTTCATGTTGTTGGGTTCTGGGTGAACGGCATGATGCACGCTTTTGCTTTGCTTGACAAGATGGCACAGAATGCCGATTGCATCTGGACAACTTGGGCCCCTTCAAGATGCCTCTTTGGTTCCGATGCAACACATGTAGTTGCTGACGCAGGTAAGGCTGGTCACTTGGTATCACGAAGTTGATCAACACGCTAACAGACATCTTCGTTCTTATCAATAGCTGCATTCATCGGCTCGACACTTACAGCAGTGCCTCTTGCATTGTCCGGTTTTGCCTCGTTTTTTTATACCACCGTCAAGCCCTTCAATTCGAGTGGTGTTGTCGAAGGACTCTGCTTCCACGAGAACAACGTGTCAGCTCGAATATACCTCGATCCTAAAATGATCCCTATGCCATTTACGCTTCACGAGTGCGAGGCCACCACGACGCACATGTACAGGAAATTAATCGACTCAGCCCTTGACCAAGACACACGCAACCTGATCCTCCCACCTCTCGAGACAACTCAGAAGAGGATTCATGATGTGCGTCTTGAGTTCGGTACATTCGAGAGCACTTTCTTCCACTCAATCAATGTCATGAAGATGATATCCCAAGATGTCTCGCGTAAGTTCAAGCGCTCGGCAAGCGAGTACGCGGCCGCGCAACGCTCCTTGATATGGAGATACTTCTACAACCGGGAGAATCTCGCCAGAGAGGTGACTGGTATCGTCTACACGCACACCAAGGCACTGGCTCACGAGTACCAGGAGATCAGAAACGCAGCAATATATCTCCTTGGCCGGCTCGAAGGGCTCGAGAAAAGCTTGAACCAGACCGACACGGCCGTCCAGACGGCTTTTGCTGGGAAGGATGATCAGTATCACGCGCTGGTCACCTCCTATTTCTGGTCTTGGTTCGGAATCGGTGACCGTCAATTGATCGAGGATCTCGATCGGAACCGCATCGATCTCGCAATGCTCAGGTCCATTATCTTAATGATCTCGAAATATGTGAAAAATAACAAGGAAACCTTTAATCAATTATTGTCCGATGTTATGCAATTGATGTTGATTATCGAGAACAACGAGGTAGACTTTAAGCTGGGCCTTGCGAGCGGCAGCGGCTTGGGTGCACTTATCCCAGGGGTTCGCATCGAGGGAGATGGTACACATCGGAATGACCGGGGTTATGGCTATAGCGTCCTTTGGGACATCGAACTGCTAGGCTTCTATGCTGATGCACAGATACATTCTATTCAGGGATTGGAGCGGAAGATCCAGGCACATCAAGATAAAGAAGACGCTTACATTCAGAGGTTTGCCGCAAAAGAGAGGGAGGAAGTTATGCAAGCGCAGACAGACTTTTAAGGGACGAGGCTATCTATCCCCTTCCTGGCTAATTACGGCCTTGTCATGATTGATTGTATTAATTATTGTTAAATTATGTACCCCGAAAACAATTATTGTTACCTTATGCACCCTGAAAGCGATTATCATAACTGCGACCACTCCATTCTCCTGACCCTTGAAACTAAACTCTATCCACCCAACCACCTATCAAACCATCTATCAATATCAATCACCAAGCTAAGTCTGTATGAAGGTGGTATCTTAATAAGTTGAAACTATTTAGGGTAATATTTCATATGTTCGCTGTGTAATAATTCAAGTCTGAGTTATAAAGCAGTCTTTCCAGATAGCATCTAGCAGGAAAAGAAAAAGAGCGCATGGAATTATCACCCCTCGCTACTGCAAAAGCCACAATCAAAACAAGGATCAGTTGTCTAAAATCTATTACTTCCACTTAGCCCGCTAAGTTCTCACGCTCGCACAAATCTAAAAATTAACCACCTTGCTCTTTATACAGATGGCCTTAGCGAGCGTCTCGATGGAGCCGCTGGACAACAACTCGAGGACCTGGAGGTTGGCCTCGAACTCGCGCGTGATGTAGTTGCGCACCTCGATGGCCACCAGCGAGTCCAGCGCGTAGTTGGACAGCGACCTCGTCACGTCCATGTCCTCCATCTCCAGCATGAGCACCGACGGGAGCTTGTTCAGCAGCCCACGGCACACGACGTCCTCGGCTTCCTCGATCGACTTCGCAGCTTTCAACGCCGCGTTGAAGGAAATCGTCGTCGCTTGGCTGCCGGAAAGCTCTGCTGCCGCCGCCTCGGCCGCGAGACGTAAGTGTTTGAACTTGGCATCGGCCGTCCAGAAGGGTGCAACAGGCGTGATTCGCATTCCGGTGATGGTGTGGTTGTTGCAGCTGCGACCTAGGTGACCGCTGATGGCGGCCCCTAGAAGAGCCAGTACCTCTGCCTCGCAAATCGTGTCGCTTCCCAGGTTCTTACTGACCTCAGCTGCTGCCTCTCGGTTCTCTGCTAGATAGCCGGCGTCGGAAACTGCTGTCAGATCGATTGACGAAGCCGGGAGTCCTAACTTCAGTCGATGTTGAACGAATGCATTTAGGAATGTGTTGGCGGCAGAATATGCAGCTTGGCCTCTGTTGCCAACTGCACCAGCAGCCGAGGAGATGGCGACAAAAAAGTCAAGTTCTTGTCCGGCTAGTGCGTTGTGGAAATTCCACGCACCGCGAACTTTGGATTCGATGACCGTCGTGTACTGATCATAAGCCATTTTCTCAAACAAAACATCCTGAGAACCATTAGTGTTGTGATTTCGAAAGGGTAGGTATGAGGTCTTACATGGAGAACCATAGCGCCATGAATGACGCCTCTGACTCTGGGCATATCGACAAGCTCGCTTCCGACCAAATTTTGCACCGAATCGTGGTTTGCAACATCGCATTTCCGCACGATGACTTTAGCACCGACCGTGGCGAGTTCGTCGATAAGTTCCTTGACCTTGCCAGTGGCGGAACCGCTTCTGGATATTAGAACGAGGTTTCGTGCTCCCTTCTCAACCATCCATCTTGCCATGCTTCGTCCAAGACCACCAGTACCGCCAATGAGAATGTATGATGCATCGGAACGAAGTAGCTTGTTACGCTTATTTGACGGAGTTGCCTAAAAGCCTCTAGTTAGTATTGTTATTAGATTGGGAATCAATGGGATGCATACCTTGACTTCATCATCTGCTTGGGGAGAGACGATAAGCTTGCCATCAACATTCCCGCTCTGCAAAACCTTGAAGGCGGTCTCGACATCCGATATTGGGAAGACAGTCGATATGCCAAGAGGTTTGATCTTGGACTCATCCAACAGTTTAGACACATCTGACAGAATTCGTGCCAGCAGTCTTGGACGCTCCATCGCCACAGATTCCAAGTCAACCGACATGAAACTTCTGTTGTTTTCAAGGAGAGAAGTGTCGACACGTGCATGGTTGCTCTGTTTCTCTAGCTCGACGAATCGTCCAAAACTGTTCAGGCAATCCCAGACGTCTCTCGAAGTGTCGCTATCCGTAGATGTGCACTTTAGAACTAGATCAAAACGTTCCTTTCTTGCTGCTTGACGAAGGCTAGATGCGAATGAAGCGTCTTGGCTTGAAAATACATGATTCTCAAGTAGACTGAAATCTTTCATGACGGTTTCTTTGCTCTCCGTGCTGTTGACAGTAACGAATATCTCAGCACCAATAGTTTGAGCAAGGCGAAGTGCGGCCTGCCCCGTTGAGCTGGTTCCACCGTGGATTAAGATCCTATCCTCTTTGGCGAGTCGTCCCAGGTCAACCACGCCATACTTTGCTGTGCAGTAAGCTACAGGTAGAGAAGCGGCTTCTTCAAAGGAGATTTTGTCCGTGGTTTTGAGGCACATAGCTGCTTTGACTCGTGCATATGTCGAGTATACCCCACCTGTGACCGAGATGGCCGCAACGCGATCACCGATGGCAAAGCCCGTTACATTGCTCCCGATCTTAGTGATGACACCACTGCACTCAGAACCAAGTTCTAGAGTCTCGAGTTGTCCGTTTGCCGAAGCGACATCTCTGGGATTCACGCCAATCGCCTTAACCTGAATCTCAACTTCATCGCCCGAGAGATCCTCTTCAGTAGATTGGTCGACAAAATGCAGCGTTTCTAGAGCACCCGGTGTCCCAATAACCATTTTCAGTGGGCGGCCTTCTTGCATAAACCGTGTTGGCTCAAGCACGGACGCCTTTGTTTGTTTGTGTACGTACTCATTCGTCTCGGCATCGTTGATAATGCGTGGAGTGAAAAACGATCCTTTTCTCTCCATAAATTCCAACTCGCAGTTCGCTTCGGCTTGAGGTCCAAACGTGGCTTTGAAGACTTGGAGAATTGCCTTGCTTGTATTCTCTTGACTGAGGACGCTCTGTGAGTCAAGGTCCAATGTTGCGAATTTTAGTAAGGTTTCTGAGCGAATGCTTCTGCTCAATCCAGTAACCATATTGGCGTCAGGATTAGTCGAGTCCACATATGCACCCCGAACTACCCATAAGATACCTTGAACACTGGTCAGAGCTTTTTGAAGGGCAATGAACTGAGTAGATGTGAGCGAGGGAAGTAAAGGCTCGTCAAGTTCTGAGATGAATAGGCAGAGCTTTCCATCTGTCATCGCGTCCCCAAGTGTGCCAATATCAGGTCTATATCCAGTTGATTGATCCAAGGTATCGGCCAATCTCGAAGCCAGGGTCTCTTGAGACTCAGAAGCTCCTCGAATAATCACAACCTTATCCAGATCGTTACTGGCGACACCATTTAATTTGACAGCTGCACCATTTATTGATCCATTCAATATGCCATTTCCGTTCACATGCTCTGAGACGCCATTGGATATTTCATCTTGTAGTGGCTGAAGGATTGGTTCCCAGTCCAATTTGTAGCAGAGTTCTCTGTGAGCTTCATTTTCTGAAACCATGTCTCTCTCAATAATGGGCGATATCGTCAAATCGTCTATTGTGATGAGAGGTTCTGTGGAATTATTGGCCGTGGCTGCAAACATTGACATTTGAGCTGGCTTTGGATGAGATGAATTGAAGCTGCCTGTGCAAACGGCTTGAAGCGAGTCACCGAGTGTTTTTGTAGCGGCTGTTATCTCGCGGGAGATGATCATGCGCCCGATCGATGATGGAAGGTAGACTGTGCCAACAGAAGTTCGCCCAGCGCCGAGAATAGGCCAGTACATTTCAACCAATTGCTCCAAGAGTGCTGGGTGGATTACTGCATTTGTCTGATATGCTTGCGGCATCTCCTGTGTTGTGTCCACCACTTGGATATCGGCTGTTGAATAGCAATCGTTCGCTTGGCAATCATTCATGCCCTGAAAGCTAGGTCCGTAAGAAACCCCAAGTTCGGCAAGCGAATCATATAGGTTGGCCTTGTTGACTGGGCTTAGTTCCGCACTTGCTATCTCGGTGAGCTTGGATTGCAGCAAGCTGCATTTTGAACTTTTTGCTTTCGCTGTGATTAGGCCCTTGCAATGTTCTGTCCAGCCTTTGTTGGCTGCCCAAGAATGGATACGGAACTCATCCCATGTTTCTGATGATACAAGTGTTCCTTCCTGATAGGGTCGAAGTTGAAGAGTCATCTCGATATCCTCATCAGTCAACATGAGTGGTGCATGAACGGAGACATTGCGCAGCTCGAACTCATCATATTGAACATTTTTCAAAGCTGCTCTCTGTGATGCGGCTTCCACTGCCATCGAGACAAACCCAGACATTGGAAAGAGTGTCAGAGATTGGATTTTGTGATGGCGAAGCCAGGGTAGATCATCTACGCGTAGAATATTTCTCCACGTAGGCTCCAAGTCGTTAGAGTAATTGGCAAGTGTTCCAAGAAGGTCACTTCGAGCTACCACTCGGTTCTTGTGCTTCTGCATCAACCGAGGCTCGTGCCAATATTTCGTTTGATGGTTCCAAGGATACCTAGGCATATCTACCAGTAAAGAAGGTGGCTTGCTAGGGATATTGATGGCACCTAGATTGAGTGTAGCGCCTTTGACGAACAATGTTGATGCCAGTTCCTGAGCTGTCTCTACCGCATCACGCTTTCTTATGAGAGCAGATGCGTATGGAATCTTGGCGGCATTTGCTCCGCACGACTTGAGAATTTGCTTTACCGGCCCGGCAAGAGCAGAATGCGGTCCAAGTTCGACGATCATGTTGACACCGGTTTTGTGAGCATCGACAGGCTCGCACATGCTTGTCACTGCTTCCGAAAAGCGTACTGCCTGTGTTAAATTATCAACCCAGTAGTTTGGTTCCAGTGTCGAGCCCTCGACAAGATGCCCAAGTAAAGATGAATGGAATTTCACTGTTGTTGGTTTTGGTGGTTCTAGTTCTTGAAGCAATGCGCGGTAGTCTTTAGCGACCAAGTTCATATGGTGCGAATGATAGGCTACGTCGACTTGAAGCTTTCTATTGAACATCTGCTTCTCTTCCATGATCGCTTGAAGCTCATCGATAGCAGGCTCATCGCCTGAGATGGTCAAACTGGTAGGGCTGTTGAAACATGCGATTCTGGCGGATTTGGTAGTCAGGTTGTCGATAAGTGGTGCCATGTCTTCTTTGGTGCATCCAACAGCCATCATTGATCCTTTCAGGTCAGGGAACTTCTTCCTTAATTTTATTGTGACCATCCCTCTGTGGTATGAAATTGCCATGCATGCTTCAAGTGGTAGGATGTTTGCCGCATATGCTGCACCTATCTCACCACTCGAATGTCCAGCTACCGCAGTGGGTGTGACACCCCATTCTCGAAGCAGATCTGTGAGAGCTAATTGAATAGCAGTGCAAGCTGGCTGACTGATATGAGCTTCGTTCACAAGCGATGTTGCAGCATCTTTTTTCAACTCGTCTAAGTATAATTTGTTAGTGCTAAGTGCGGTTTGATGGGGTCAATACGTACCAATCAGAGAGAAAGGGGCGCCAAGTTTTGCAAGGTATCTATCGCAAGCATCTATTGTTGATGCAAAGATAGGATAATGCTCATAGAGTTCGCGACCCATTGCATTCCATTGTGCCCCTTGACCAGTGAAGATGAAACCAATCCTCGGTGGCTCTGTTTCTCTTGAAGGGGAGATCTTGCCGCTATTCAATGCTTGAATCAAATCAAAAGAAGAAGTCGTGGATATAGCCACTCGCCATTGCATTAAGGACCGTCGTTGTCCAAGGGTATATGCGACGTTGCTCATCAAATCATTCTGAAAAATCTCTGGCCTCTGCTCTAGATAAATGCCGATATTTTTCATCAATGCTTCCAGAGCATTTCTATCGTTAGCGGATAAAACAAAAAGCTTTCTTGCTTGTGTGGCTGAGTCCTCTGACTCAGGCTCGTTTTCTTTCAAGAACGGTGCTCGTTCCAGGACCACATGTGCGTTGGTACCTCCGAATCCAAAGTTGTTCACGCTGGCAAAGCGCTTCGGTCTAGGCCATGGCCGTTGAGTGATGGGTACCTATAATGTGTCAGATCTTATATGTTCATCAAATCTTTTACTTGTAGGTACCTTGAGGTTCCACTTGGCAAATGGGATCTTCTCATTCGGCTTCTTGAAGTCGTAATTAGGTAATATGAAACCGCGTTCTAACATCATCGAGGCCTTGATGACCGATATAATGCCTGTTGAAGAGTTAGTAGGTAATGAGAAAATTCTAAGCTATTTTCATGCTCACCAGAAGCTGCTTCCAGATGACCAATGTTCGACTTCACTGAGCCAATAAAGAGAGGGTTCCTGGCAGAACGTCCCTCACCGAACACACTGTGGAGTGCTGCGGCTTCAATTGGGTCTCCAACTTTAGTGCCGGTACCGTGAGCTTCGACATAGCCAGTCTCTTTTGGATCGATGCCTGCCTTAGCATAAACTGATCGCATTAGGGTTTCTGAAATTCTAAGTTAGAAAATTGCCCTCTTAGTTCCGAAGTTTAGGTTAAATTACCTTGCGCAGATCCGTTAGGCATGGTTATGCCAGGAGTTTTGCCGTCTTGGTTTATACCACTGCCGACAATAACTGATCTGATGATATCGTTGTCCTTTAGAGCCTGTTCCAACGGCTTCAACACCACCATGCCGCATCCTTCGCCGCGCCCGTACCCCGTACCCCGACTGTCAAAGGAAAATGATCTCCCCTCGTCAGAGAACAGCCTATTGCCGTTAGTGTTGTTTCAGTTACCATTTAAGTTTTGACTTACCGCGAATTCGACATAGATATCCAAAACTCAGGAATCATGTTCAAATGACAACCGCCTACAAGCGCAGACTTTGATTCGCCATTTCTCAAACTTTGACATGCTTGATGTAAAGCTACGAGACTGGAGGAGCAAGCTGTATCCATTGTGAAACTTGGTCCGCGTAAATCAAAGAAGTGCGAGAGTCGATTGGATTGCATAGCAAATGCACAACCTGACAGTGTTAATAAAAATGCTGGAGTTGATCCTGAGAGAATTTCATACCTGTAGCTTGGTACATAGGAATGCTATCTGTGTCCACGAATGACTGCGATTCATATTCCGAGAAGGAGCCGCCGACGAATACCCCCATCTCTTTTCCGACAATCTCGTGTTTTGGAATGCCTGCACTGTCGAGAGCCTCGAAAGTACATTCGAGAAGAATGCGCTGCTGAGGATCCATTGAAGTGGCTTCCTGGGCAGTTAGACTGAAGAATGGCGCATCGAATAATCCCAAATCTTCCTTGAGAAAGTTACCACCCACAGCGTTGAAGCAGCCGGTCTTTCCAGGGTTCGGATGATGGAAACTGGCATTTTCAAATCTTTCTTTTGGAATTTCTGACCAGCCCGTTCGGGCTCTTGACAGAAGCTCCCAAAACTCATCTGGAGTACTGACGTTGCCAGGTAAGCGACATGACATGCCAACAATGGCGATGGGCATCATCCTCGGGCCTTCTGGCTGATCATATCCTTTGACGTAGCCTTCAGTATACCCGTGTGTGTATGCATCTGTGTAGAGCTTTGTGCGCGGGCTGAGGTTTTCCGTCTCGTTGTCGTTTGATGACTGCTGTGTGGTAGCCTCTTCTGCACCATGTGTGCTCTCCGGCGGAGAAATTGCAGAAGGCGCCATGTTCTCACCACAACTTCGGTATGTTGCTACAAAAATAATTTTCCAGCAGAAACCTGGGGCGGTGCGAGCTTATGGCATATATGCGCATCGAAATTTAGACATTTTATTTTGGCCTGTTTCCCCGCCTAGTCCTTTTCATGAAACAAGAATCCGACCAGTAAACCGAGCCCAACCAATCCCTTCGGACGAATAAGACACTTTAGATGAATGTCAAGCCTAGCCGGCTGACATGGTATGTTCAAAGCACATTTGCAAGGCGCTTGTCGGAGAGGCTGACATGTGTCGTCCACTACCGTATGTGGAGGGACCTGGACAATTGCCCCCTTCGTTTAACATTTACCTTCGAGAGAGTCAGGGAGGTTACCGAGACGATATTCCCGGTTGATGTGTCCCTAGGATGATACCATGTGCTATAAGGTTAATGAAGTGGGGGCGTCCTTGATCTCCCCGGGAAATGGTTATCTGTAACCTTAGCATTTGGCCGTGCGGGGGCATGACCATGAAACGGGCAGTGCAGACAGAAAAACAAAGCAAAATCGGTACCTGGTGCCTGACTACATCAAGGTAGATCACCGCCACTCTGCACCACCAATGCATGCACGGTCGTTACGAGCAGTCAAACCTGGTGATACCGGAGTTCCTTGTACCGGAACCTGCTCATGTCGGAACGCTCCGCTAGGGCATGCCATCTTGGGACATGAGGATCGCTGGCCATGACAATTCAGTACAGTACCTAGTTAGGTAGGTCTGCTGGAAGTGGACTGGAATTGATAAGTCCAAGTGAATGTTTTTGCGGATTCGATAGAGGATGTGGCCTGAAGGCATCCGAGGTAGCTAGCATGATCACCGAGGTTTATGCTGCTATCCCGTGCTGTTCCACATCGGAAGAGCAGAGCGGCTCGGTGTTGAGACTAATTGATTTCCTCCAGAAAGAGAAGATGATCTGCTGGCTCTTCTGTAAGGAGCGAACATGGGCATTCAGCACCGTCGAGGCTCGAGGTCCTGCCAAGGACGATATGCCATTTCCTCGTCTCACGTCCAAACATGACATGCAGTAGGTTTAGAGTTTCGCTCCGTACCGTGGCGTTGTGGCGCAAACAACAGCACGCTGTAAATTCCAGCATGGCACGATCGATGATGATCTCCTGGCGATCATTTTGGCGATGAATCATGGCCTGTAGTTCATCGGTTACCCCTCGATCGACCGGCTTACAGGATCGCGACAAACACCTGTTCCGGACATGCTTTCGTGTATTTGGTAGGAAATAAATTGGTTGTTGGACAAACTGCAAGTGACTTGTCCCTTCGTGCTTGGCATTTAACTTTGTCACACATACAGCCCTAACTCATGTCAAAGACCATGCCAACTGATGCTTATGGAACACCGCTAAAGATGAACTTTGGGTTGACAAGGTTGACATGAATTTGAGAAAGGGTTCTCGATGCAGCAGCTCATGCTTTGCGCTACACAAGAATTAGAATGGAAGTAGAAGCATTGTTTCATACTAAGCCAAGTTTTTGTAAACCTCGCAGGTCAGTGCTCTCCCGTAACGCTTCTTTTGGTTTTGTTCCGTTTATCGTTTGGTAATATCGGTCGTGCTATGCAGAGGACAGATTGAAGACCCCATCGTTTCAGCACCCATCAGCTGGAGTTTGGAGTTTCTGATTATTGCGAGAGGTTTTCATAAGCGAGATAGCTATTTCCGTTTGAGACTGGTTTAAGAACTACAACTGCAGCTTCATTAAGTTTTATTTTGTTGATCAACATCGCTTTCGCCAATTCATTTCAGTTTATTTCATTTTCACAACATCCAACACACAGCAAATTTCAATCTAAGATTCCTATTTATCTGCCACGATGCGATTCTTATGCCTCTGCGGAGCTTATGGAAGCTCAGATGTAAGTCTTTCTACTTATCCCCTTTTAAAATTATTCTACAAAATTTCTCGGTTCAGCGAAGCTGAGGGATTATACGGTATTATCTGAACTCTATGCTAACTACCAATACAGAAATTTGCGATTCAGCTCGGTTGGTTCCCAAATCGCTCTCGGTATTCCCATTCAAGCTGACATTTAAAAGCACCTCTCGTTAAAGAACTGGCTTCTGACGGTACTGCTGAGTTATATTTCGTTCATGGACCAGTAGAAGCATACCCGCCGGAAGGATTTGAGGATTACTTCGGTGTCGGTCCATACTATCGATTTATCAAGCCACCGAAGGCAGAGAAAGGAGGCAGTGATGTTCTTGAACGAATTCGGAATTTTCCAAAGGGTGCAACCGCCGAGGATCAGATGCGAGAGCTGATGAGAGGAGGGATCGATTCCGTCGCTGTACCAGACATTGATGACGACTTGAGCAACGATAGCGCACAAGAAGCCATGGAATACTTGTACAACATCATGGAAGAAGAAGGCCCTTTTGATGGAATTATCGGCTACTCAGAGGGGGCCACCGTTGCAGCGACATTAATTTTACACGAACAGAGGAGATTCGAGACAGAAGGCATATTACCCATGTTCAAGTGTGCACTTTTCTTCGCTGGATGGCCACCCATGACTCCGGAATTGGATGCCATTGTTCTTGCAGATGAGTCTGATTTGACAATCACTATCCCCACCTGCCATATCAGTAAGTCAATGAGCTTTACATTCTATACATTTGTCCGTCACTAATTCACACGATAGTTGGATCGCTTGACCCATATCTGGCAGGGTCCATAGCTCTTTACAACATTTGCGATATGGACACAGCATGTCTTTTTGACCACGCAAAAGGCCATACATTACCCAGAGACAAAGACACTGTGAGAGAACTTGGGGATGTAATTCGACTTATGATTTCAAACATATGATTTCTATCTTGATTTCTTATTTACAGGACGCTCGATCACGACAAAACGTTGAGGCAATTGCATCCATTTGTCAAATGGAAAACTATACCTTATGACGGAGTTTGGGATACCTTTCACATCATGTATCTATTTGTATTGGTACAATCTTAGATAGAAGTACCACATTGTATATATTCCTCTACCATAGAAATTTGACGTTAATATCATAGAGTGCACCATTGTTTGTGAATGTATCCCCACGTCTTCTGAATTTGTAAAATTATCTCGTTTGTTCTCCCAAATTTTGTAGACTGGCAATTATACAAAGTTAATAAAATATACCCCTTTTCGTTTATTATTAACCCTTTATAATCTTCCACTCTCCCGAGGCCCTACCTAGGCTCTACAAAAAAGGTAGAGCTAGAAGAATCTATTAGCTATACGTCTTATAAAGCCTTACTTTTGCCCTACTTTTTCTATCCCGAAGAGGGAATATTCTATTTCGGGCGATTACTAAAAATTATAATCTTATATACTATATTATAGGGGAAAGTATAAATAAAGAGGAGGAGGATTAAATTTTATAAGGATTCGAATAATATAGCTCTTAATCTTATAATATTATCTGTTCTAAAGTTATTAGTACTATAAAGAAATATTCTTTTTAAAAAAATATTATATTATATCTCTTAGCTTATTAAAAAGTATAACCTTATTCTTAGAATTATACTTTTACTTAGTTAAAGTATTTATTTAGCTCTTTTATAAGTACGATTACGCGAGTTAATATATAACTTATTATATATAAATATACTTTGCTTTAAGCCTTATTAGTATTTAAGCTAAAAATATACTATTATATCTATTTTAAGCTTTTCTTAATATAAGTATTTATATCTAATTATACGTCTTTTAAGATTTTATTTTTATTTTAGCTAAAGTACGATTTACCTTAGTATTTACTCTATAAGTAAGATTAAATACTAACTAATTCCTTTTTTCTTTCTTTCTTTTTTCTTTAGAAAAAAATAAAAATAAAATCTAACGTTTAATCTTTTATTTTCGTTTTAAGATTTCTAAAAAAAAGAAAAAAGTCTAGTTATTTTATTTCTTATTCTAAAGATTAAAAGTATTATCTACTTATATAATATACTTTTATTATTACTTATTATAAGATAATTTTATATTTACGTTTTATATTACTTTTCTAATTATACTTACTTAGTTTTTTATCTTTAATAAAGTTATAAAAATATCTAGTAATAATAAGAATATTATTATAATTATTACTTTTAATAATAATAAAAAAGTATTAGATATTACTAGTAATTTCCTTATAATATATTATCTAGATAATAATACTAAGTTATATTTAAATAAGATTTATTTTTTTTAGGGTAATATAATCCTAACTTTATTCGAAACTAAGTTATTAATAATAAATAATACTTACCTTATAATATAATAATTAGATTATAATTATTAATCTCTTAAGTTTAAATTAATAAATATAATTAATACTTTTATTTTAGAAAACTAATATCTATTATAAAATAATATTTTTATTATAGCTTTTATTAATATTAAGTTAAGGTTATATCTTTTTACTTCTACTAAAAAGAAAAATCTTAATATAAAATATTTTTTTGTTATTTTATTAAGTTAATTTTATAAAGGAATAAAAGAGATTATTATAACCTCTAAGACTTATCTTTTACTTTATATTAACTAATAAACTTTTTAGATATTACTTTATTTTATATATATATTAAGTTAATAATAATTTACTAAAATATATTAATATATTTTAGAGGGTTAAAATCTTTTTATTATATTTTATTATATTATTCCTATTAATAATAATATTAGTAAATATATTATATTAGCCTTTCGTTTTTATAGTATTAATAATAGATAGCTTATATTATTCTTCTTAGCCTAACTTTTAACTTATTAACTAAGAATACTAGTAATATTATTAGTCGCTTTAGTCTTTTAAATCCTTTTAAAACGCTTTTAAAAGCTTTAAAGTTTAGTAAGAAGCTTATTTTATTAGCTTTATCTTTTATAGTTATAATATTTACTCTACTTATTTTATCTCTTATTATTTTACTAGCTTTATCTTTTATTACTCTAAGCTTTTCCCCTCTAGAAGCTAGTTTCTCTTCTAAGATACTAGAATCTTTACTTCTAGAAGCTAGTTCTTTTTCTTTTAAGCCTAAGTCGACTCCTAAAAGACCTTTTATAAAAATATCTAATAATAATATTACTTTTACTTTAGTTAAGCCTAAATCTACTACTAAAAAATCTTTTATAAAGATTTCTAGTAATAATATTACTTTTACTTTAGTTAAGAAAGTTATTTCTTATAAGAGAAAAAAAAAGATTATATTAGAGAAGATATTAATAATACCTAATAAAAATTAAGTTAATCTAACTAATATTACTACTAAGTATAATAAGGATTTCTATAATATTAATAATAATTTAAAAAATATAAGTTAATTATAAGATAATTTATTAAAAATTAAGTATATTAATATTATAAAAAAATATAAGAATAATCCTTTTAGTATAAAATCTATAATTAAATATTATAATATAAGGTCTAAGTAAACTTTAGTTATTATTTACCTAATATACGTATTATATATTCTTTTATTTTATATTTATAATATTAGGGTTTTAATTATACTAGTATATAATTTTATTTTATATATTTAATATAAAATTAACTTTTATATTATAAATAACTTTATATTTATCTTTAATATAAAATTAACTTTTATAACTTAACTAGTTTTATATTTTTATAAAATAGTAGTTTATTTCGAATTAGTAAATAACTAATTATATTTCTTTCTAGTTAAAATATCTTTTAGTATTTAGTTTATTTCTTATAATCTTATAACTATTATCTCTTAAATAAAGTTATTTTATTTATAAATACTCGCCTAAGCTAATATTATACCTATTACCTAAGATTTTTATAATTTATAATTAACTTTTAATTTTATTTAATAAAATAATATTAGTATAAGGCGACCTAGGCGAGAAATAATAATTTAAAGTAATATTAAGCCCTTAGTTATTATTAAGATAAACCCTAATTTTTTTATTTTATTTAATAATTTCTAGTTTTCCTTTAATTTCTTTTTTCCTAATATCTCTTATATATATTATATTAGGCTACTTTTTAAACGTTAGGTTAAATAAGTTTATTATAACTAAGATCTCTCGTATCTCTTATAATAATAGCTAGGGGTATTATTAAGAACTAAAATTATCTATTATATAACTTATATTATTATATATAAGAGGTATTCTAAGTTACTAAGACTTTATATTTATCTCGACCTAAGTCTAGATTATATAAAGATATTATTATAATACTTATAGATATTCTTTTTTTTATTAAAGTTATAGATTAATCTTAGGAGAACTTAAAGTTATAATATTATTTATAACTCTTATAATATATATAAAACTAAAACTAGATTAATAATAATTATAAAAAACTAATAAGTTATTACTTTTTTTTCTAGTATCTTAGGAGTATATTTAGAATTAAATATATTTATTATAAATAATTATTATAATATTATATTATTAAGAGAATATAATACCTAGCTAATAACTAATAATCTAGTTTATTATCGTCTAAATATAATTATAGCTATTAGTTTAAATCTTTAATTTATTTCTTATATTAACCTATAAAATAAAAATTTAAAGTTAAGACCTAATAATATACTAGATATTATATTTAACCTAGGCGTTTATCTAGAAATTATAGCTAATAAAAATTACTATTATAATCGTCTTCTTATAATATCTTTTTAGAACTTAAGAGATAAAATTATTATATTATTAAGATTTAATCTTAATATTAAGTTATTTCTTTTCTTATAATTATATTTATAAAGCTATAAGAATTTTTAAAAGAATAAAAAGTTTATACTAAATAAAAACTTAAAATATAAGTATATATTCTAAGATTATATTATAGCTTAAGTTAATAAATACGATAATAAATTTTAAGATAATTATTATTATATTTAATAAGTATACTAAGAAGTTAAAGTAATTTAGATTTTTTAAAATAATTAATAATAAATTATTACTTATAATTATTAAGCTATTAATAATATCTTACTAGAGATAATATTATTATAATAAAATATATATAAACCTAAAATTATTCTTAATAAAAAGTTAATATAATTAATATCTTATTTTATTTAGACTAATAATATATTTTTTTAATAAAGTAAATCTAAAATAAAAATAATAATAATAATATTTAATATATTAAATTTATTTATTACTTTAATATTTAATAAGTAATAACTAGGGTATAAAAAGATTTTAAAAATAACTTTTTCTCTTAATATACTCTTATTAGATCGGCCCTAGGAGATAATTTAATATTATTATAAGAGAATATAATAGTTAAAAATAAAGCTTCTTAAAGATCCTAAATATTCTAGCTTTAATAAACTTAAAGAATATATATATTAGTAAGAGTTTTAACTTTATAAGGTAATTTATTTATATAACTTATATTAGATTAAATTAAATATTTTATCACTTATAAAAAATAAATTTATTCGAGCTAACTTTTCTAATTTAGCCTTAAAACCTTTACTTTTTATTATTATTACAAAGTATAATATTTATATATATAAGTAATACTTATATAATAAATTAAATCTTATTACTAGTTAGTATAAGAAAGAATTCCCTATTTTATTAGTATATTTAATATTTTATAATAACTAAAGCTTAAGATATACTTATAAGAAATTAAAAGAAAAAGATTATTATATAATTTTATATAACTTAAGGATTCTTCTTTTATAAGATAAATACGTTAATATCTAATATTATATATTAAACGAATTAGTATCTTATATTTTTAAATATATTATAAAGTTAAAGCTAAAATCCCTAGTATTAATAGAAAGTATAAACTTTATAATTATTTACTTACTTATAAGATATATTAGGTTAATAGAGAATATAATCTTACTTTTTAGTAAGTATATTTTCGATTTTAGTATTATATACTTATATTTACTAATAATTATACTAAAAGAGAGAAATAAGATAATAAAACTAATATTTATATTAGAGTAATTTCTAGAGAATTCTTATTACTTAAATACTTTAGATAAATATTTCGTACGTTTATATAATAATATCTTTAAAAATATAATATATTCTAAGTATTTTTATTATTTTAATATAATAACTAAAAAACTAAGTAATAAATACCTAAACTAAAGGGATAATAAAAGATATTATATAATTAAGAGGTTATTAGTTAGTAGTTCTTATAATATAATAAAAATAATAATTTATAAATATTTTAAGTAAAATTAAATTAACCTTTTTATATAATTATTTTTAATTTAAATATTATTAAGACGTATAAGAGATAGAAAGTTATTCTTTTTTTCTAAACTTTTTTAATTATAAGCTTAGAGATCTAATAAAAAAATTCTAAGAAATAAAAGTTATTATAAAGATTAAATATTTTATTTTTTCCCTAATATATTTAAAAAAATTCTAGCCTTTTAATAAGACGCTATTAAATAAAATTATATTATATATTATTTAATATACCTAGAACTTATATAATCTCTTATAAATAGCTATAATTAATTACTTAGACTTATTCTTAAAGATTAAATAAACTAACTTAAGGTTACTAAAAGATTTACTCTTATATTATTATCTGTTTTAATATTTTAAGAAAGTTAATATTAAGTATATAATAGAGTTATAAATTTAATATTTTTATCTTAAAAAGGTTATTATTTCTTTATTATTAGATTAACTAGGATAAGAAAGTTATTTTTATTAAAAGCTTTTTAAGTATTTAGAAAAGTTATATATAAGTTATATCTTTTACTTATACCTACTAGTAAAATAATATATAATATTAGCGGTTTTATTATTTATTCTAGTCTATTATTATTTAGTAATATCTTAGGCTTTAGTATATTTCTTTTTAGAGGTAAAACTAATATATTATTATACTTAATAGAACTTTATTATATTAAGATATTTATTATTAATAAGATTTCTATAGTTAACTTATATCTTTTTATATATATATTAAAGTTATTCTAAGAGATTAATTATATTTCTAAAGTCTTTAGTAATATTTATATAATTATATTTAAGGATCTAATATAACTACTTTTAATTATAAGAATCTAAGTCTTTAAATTATTAGCTTAGTATTTATTTTACCTTTTATTCCTTAGAGAACCCTAAAAGTAAAATAATAATTATATTTTCTTTTATCTTCTTAATAAGATCCGGTTTAGGAATATTAATAATTTAGTAAAATAAATATTATAAGAGAAAGTATTTAATTTTAATATATTATAATAGGGTAATAAATATTAGGGTATATTCGAATCTATAATACTATAAACGTAACTAGTAACTAATATAATATATATAACTATATATAAGATATATTTAGTAATCGAATTAATAGTTATAAAAGTAGAAGGTAAAAGAAGTAGTTAATTAATTATACTTATAAAATATAAATAATAATATATAACTCCTAGAGCGCTTAAAAAATACTTGTAAAGCCCTTATATAATAATACCTAAGATAGTAATAACTTCTTATAAAAGCAAAGAAAGTAATAAAATCGAGTATATAATCCTATTATATTCGTCTCTTATATAATAGCTTTTCCTATAATACTATTAGGTATCTCTTATCTTTAATAGATTAAAGTTAGGGTATAAAATATAAGTTTCCTATAACTCTAGGCTATTATAATTTATTCCTCTAATTATCTCCTAAAAGATAATCTTATAACTCTTAGATTACTTTTCTCTTATAATAAATAAACTTATATTCTTCTAATAAATACTCCTAATAACTAGTTAAGTTATTCTTAGCTTAGATCTCTTATAAGAATTATTACTCTTAATATAAAACTAAGTATTTTAATTATAGAAAATCCTTTAACTTAAGATATAAAGCTATAGTTCTTTTTTCTTTTCGTTTAAATATACTATAAACTCTAATATTTGTTATCTTTATCTTCTAAAGATTAATTTAATATTATATTCTTTCTTTTAATTATAATTATAGTATTTATCTTTTATTATATAAAAAAAGAATACTTTAGCTAAATCGCCTCCTACCTATAAATTCTTTCGCTTCTTTTATTCGAACTAAAATAAAATATCTTTATAACTTTAACTTTATAATACTCTACTAAGTTTCTATTATTCTCTTCTTTTAATCTCTAATATATTTACTTCTTCTCTTTTAGACCTAGTAAGTTTTTTTACGATTTTCGTTCCTAGTTCTTAAACTATCTATTACTAATTTTATTACGTAAGTTAGTAATATACGTTAATTTACTTTTATACTAATTATTTCTTATATTATAGCTTTAATCTAAGTATAAAACTCTTAATCTTATTCTTAAGAAACCGATTATAGATTATTTTAATATAATAAGTTTATTCTTCTTTCTCCTATTATCTTTTATAAGAGCTTAATAAAAGTTCGTATAATTAACTACGAGCGCTTATACTAAATATAAGGATCTATTATTATTATAAAAGATAGTATATATACTAGTATCCTTTTATATAAGTTTTTTATTTTATCTTATTTTATAAAAGTTTTATTAAACTATCTTATAAAAGATAAGTAATATTTTATTAAGATATTTTATATACTAAGTAACTATAAGAATACTTACCGCTTTAAACAGGTATATACTCTAAATTATTATATTTAGACCTAAGCTAACTCTTATATAAATTATTTTTATCTTAGAAGAGAAAATAATTATAAACGCTAATAAGTTAGTAAGCGTATATTTTAACTTAGTTCTAATACCCTTAGATTTTATTATCTTATATAATACTTTTAATAGGCTTAAGAATAAGCTTTATTTTACTAAACGATAAGTTATCTTTAAGCTAATAGTAGAATATTAGTATAAATTTTATATAAAACTAAGCTTACCCGAATACTCTTTTACCTTTAATAATTCGGTTATCTCTAATAATCCTAAGGATATATAACTTATAAAATAAAAGGCTATTAGCAAAGTAATATAATAATAAGCTAAGACTCTTATAATCCTAGAGTATAATTACTTCTTATTTGATACTCTTAATAATAAAAATAAAATAATAACTTCTATCTTTAAAGTTTTATATAATATACTTCTAAAGGAAGACTCGCTCTAGGTACTAAAGGACGCGTATTATAAGTTAGGTCTACCTAATAGTACTTAAAATCTTTTGCTAGAGTATTATAATTATCTAATTATTATTTATAAGTCCTATTATATTACTTTTATAAAACTTATATCTTCTTTTATAAGTTCCCTAGCTTTTTTATTTATTATTTAGCTATTAACTTTAGTCTTAAGAGGAAGTTCTAAGTTAGGAAGATAAGAAAAAGATTATACTAGATATTTTATTTAACTTCTTAAATAAGAATAAGTTAAAAGTAAGAAAATATATTTATAATCGCTTAAAAAAGATCTTAGCTTTATAGAAGAACTTTTATACTAAGGAGCAAGAAAAAAAGCTCTAGTTTATTAATTACCTTCTAGTAAGTTTATTCTTCTACTTTATAAGACCTTACTAAGTATTAACTAAGTATTTATAGAATTTATTATATAATATAAAAAACTTATTTTATATTTATTAAAAGAAAAAAGTTATTACTAGCGATCTTAAGTTTATTTAGAAGAAGCTTCTAAAGTTTATAGATATTATCCTAGAAGATTAAATTTATAGTTTAAAGTAATACTTAGACTTTATAGTTAAGAAAGTTATTTTAGTAACTCCTAAGTTAAAAGGTAGTTAACTATTAAGTAATATAAGCTTTCCGTCTACTAGTATTTTAACTTTTAATTATTAGACTCGATTATAAAGTTAGGCTTTAATTTAGCCTCTTACTTCTAATACTAGGATTATATTACCTATTACTCTAACTAGATTAAGAGGAGATTAGTCTAATATTCTAGTTAAAAAGCGTAAGTAGCTATATTATTAAGTTAAGTTACGCTTGCTTTTCTTAGTAAAAGAGAAAGATAATAAAGCTATAGCTTCGAAAGACTTAGTTATAAATCTAAAAGATAATATAAGTATTTCTAAGAATATAATTACTCCTATTATTAATAAAAGTATTAATCCTTTTAATACTAGCGACTTTAATTATATTAATAAAGCTATTAATTAATAAGCTAAGGATATAAGTATAAATATTAATAGTAATTCTTATATTAAGAATAATAACTAGAAAAAAGAAGAAAAAAAAAATCTCTTTTTATTTCCTCGCCTTATAAAATATACTCTTAGTAAGAGATCCTTATATATCTAAAGAGTATTTTAAAGTATTCTTTTAGTCCTAATAATAACTAGATTTCTTTACCTTTAAAGTAATTATATTATAATACTTCTAGTATTACTTTTATTTTTTATTATCTTCTAGAGAGCTAAAAGCTCTTATAAAATCGTTCTTATATTCTCTTTATATTAAGAGAGCTTTTTTTATACCTGTTATATTACTTAATTATTTTTATCCTTTAGGTAATAGATATTATTCTTATATTATTAGTTTTAATTACTTAAAATATTATATTCGTATAAGTAATTTATTCCTAACTTATATAGCTTTAGCTAATATTATCCTAGCCCGAGTATTTTAATAAGCTAGATATCTTTATTCTTAAGATTCGAAATAAAGTATTTATATTATATTACTTTTATAATACTAAGAATAAAAAAGATAAAATAACTAAAGAATTAGATAAATACTTAAGCGACCTCTAGATTTCAATTAATATTATATATAGTTTAAAATAGATTACTCTAGTAATTTATAATCGCTTTTATAAGAAAGACCTTCTATTATTTCCTAAAGGTTACTTAGAGTTCTATAAAGCTTATAAAAAATATAATAAAGCTCTAGAAGTCCTTAAGAAAGCTAATTATACGAAAAAGAAGTTTATTACTAATACTTTTACTACTATTATCCTTATATTTACCTCTATTATTACTTTTACTAAACCTAATAATAATAGTAGTTAAGATAAGTTAATCCGCTTTTATAATAACTTTAATAAGTTTAAGGAGTCTACTAAGGAGACTTTATATATAATCTAGGAGTCCTAATAAGAAATCCTTTCGTATTTTACTCTTATAAAGTTTTTACTTAAGCGTTTATAATAATAGACTATTTTTAGGTTTAAAGTTCTTATTTTTTAATACTCTAGTCTTATATATAATTATACGTTTAGATAAATAAATAAATTTATACTTATAGAATTAAAGTATTATTCTACTTAATAATTTATAATATTCTTATCTTATATTTATATAAATTCTATTTAAAACTATTTAAAGAATTACCTAGGTAAACTTATTAATAATACCTAGAGTACTTAATATATACTTAGTAAAAACTCCTAGAATCTTATTATAGCTTCTAATCCCTAAAGGACTTTTTATAATTTAAGGACTTTTTTCTTTTCCTCTAATATATTAGTCGTCCTCTAACTATAAAAAAGAAATTTAAATAAAGAAATAATACTTAAATTAAGAAAATAAAATTAAACTTAAACAAATAATATATAAAAATAATAATAATAATATAAAAGGAAATTTATTAGTAAAATATCAAATAAAAGAAGCTACTAAAAGATATTTAAATCTTAAATCGAATATAATTTTTCCTTCGAAATACTAGGTATTAAAATATCTTATATTAAGCTAGGGATAGAAAAAGTACCTTAGAGAGAAGCGTCTTACTCTTAGTCTTTTATATGTTATTATTAGTATATTATAGCTAGTTTCTTACTTAATTATTATTATTAGCTTTTTTCTATATAAAATTAATTCTTATTATTTATTAAGTTCTTATTATCTAAAAATCTCTTTTATATAAGTAGCTTATATAATTACTTAGGATCGTATAATAGGAGCTTCTTTTAACGCTTCTTCTTTAGTACCTTTAATAATTATATTAATCTTATTATTACTAGCTTCCTCTAAAGAGATTTCTTATATATTATCTTATTAACTTATCCTAGCTAATACTTAGGAAGTTAGCCTAGGATTATTAGGTTACTCTTATAGCTACGTAAGTGCTTTTAAAAGACTAGGTAAATTACTAGTAAGCTTTATCTTAGGGCTTAGTAAAAGCTTATTAGGGTCTCTAAGGTTTAGACGTATTAGTACTCTAATAATAGCTTCGTCTTCTAAAGGCTTAATACTATTAGTAGAAATATAAATATCTTCTCTTTAAATAAATTTCTTTAATTTATATCTTATATAAGTATTATAAAAAGAAGTTATATTTATTTTACTAAGCTAATAGATATCCTTCTTACTATTAGCTTTTAAAATTATATATAAGCTTTTCTACCTAAAATTAAGCGCTTATTATTTTAATATATTAGCTTCTTATATAATATTAAATATAAGAATAATATCTCTTTTAAGAAGTAATTCTTTTTATAAGATATAACTATAATTAGTAGCTTCTTTCGATTCTTAGTATTTATACTATTTTATTAGTAGAACCTCTAGTATATATTTATTATAGATTTTAAGTTACTTAATATATAAAGTAATTAAAAACTTTTTATCTATCTTTTTAATTAGGTTTTATCTTAGATATTATTATATTAGGTATTTACTTTTAATAATAAGTATAATCTTAAAGCTAAACTATAAATAAAATATAATAAGCCTTATAAGAGCTCTTATTATAATATTATCTATAAAGTAGATCTTCTTAATATACCTTAGCTAGTTCTTAAATATCTTATTTATAATCTTAGAGAAAGTTACTTTTATATTAAAGTAGCTTCTTTTAATTAAGTCTTAAGTATAAGAATTATAAGTACTTACTTATATCTTAATAAACTTAAGCTTAGATATAAGATTATTAAGGCTTCTCTAGTTCTTAGGTTTTTATTAATAATAAGTATCTTAAATATATTATAAATATAAAGAATATCCTTTTTAATAAAAGTAATAATATAAGTAGAGTTTATCTTAGAGATAATATATCTTATAATTATATCTAATATCTTCTTATATATATTAATAATAAAAACTTACTTATACTTAATAAGAGATTAATAATATCTAGATATTATTTATAATATATATATAATATTCTAGTTATATAAATTATCTTATAAGTAATATTATATAACCTAAATTAATACTAGGATATAATATTATATATACTTTACTTACTTATAATATCCTTCCTAGAAGTAATATTTTATTACCTTTATATATATTATCTCTTATCTCTTATATATCTTTCTATTATATAAGTTCTTAATAATATCTACTTATTCTTTTAGATTATTAATAATATATTATTTATATTTACTCCTAGTAGGTTTCTATTATAATATACTTTAGTATACTTAGAATCTTATAATATATTATTAAAATACTAATTATTCTTTATCTCTAATACTAGCTAGTCTCTTAAGAGTTATAAGAAATATTATAATTTATTTTAACTTAAGACTTTACTTACCTAGAGGATAATACTTATTTTAGTATTCGGGTAAGTATAAGATCTTAAAATAAGTATTATTTAAAGAGAGCTAAGTTAAAAGATAATATAATTATTAATCTCTTCTTTCTTACTTTTTATCTTTAAGTTTCTTTTTTATAATAAGATAATAAGATAATATATTTATAGCTTTATTCTTTCTTACTAGGTATATATATAATCTTAAAGTTAAATAATCGAATCTAGGTAATCTATCTTATTAATAATATACTAGGTATATCTAAAGTAATATTATTAAGCTAAGTAATAAGTATATTAGTATTTATCTTAAGAGTAAAATATACTCTAATAATATATTCTTTTATTTTCTTAAGTATCTTAAGAATACTTTTATACTTATATTTAATAGTATTATAATTATACTTAGCTAGATTTTATATCTCTAACTTATATCTACTTAGATATCTTTTCTTATCTTTATTATCCTAAGAGAGTATATCTCTCTAGTTATCTAAACTTATATTAATAATAATATAAATTATTCTTACTCTAAGCTTATAATTAATTATAATAAGATAAGAAGCTTTTACTAATATCTTAATAAGCTTTAGTTTAGCTCTCTAGTATCTTTTATCTTACTTAAATATTATATTCTTTTTTAATAAATTATATAATAGTTTTATAATAAGTATAAAGTTTTAACCTAGATATAATAATATATATAAATTCCTAAGAAGATATAAACCTCTTTTAGTATTAGTTAGATCTAGCTAATTAACTAGCTTTATAATCTTTATATTAATAAGCGATTTACTCTTAGGCTTATAAATAAATCTAATAACTTTAATACCTTTTATATAAAACTTAGACTTAGACTAATAATTAAACTTATCCTCTTAAGCTTAAGTAATATCTTACTAAGGTTTTATATATATTTTATTATAAATTATTAAACTCTAGAAGAACTTTTTTATTATTATATTATAAATAAGGTCTTTTAATACTAATATTATTAAGGAATAATTTAGTAATATAAGGATTTAGAGAAAAAAGTACTTTAGATATAATATATATAAACTAAGCTATTAAATTTATTATACTCTTATATAAGAGTAATAGCCCTTAGTAGTCTAATATTATTTATAAAGAAAGCGATTAAGTTTTTATTTTACTTAGCTAATAGAATCTAGTTATAACTAGAGAATAAATTAATTAGGCTAATAATCTAGAGGTATATAAACTCTTTTATAAAAGAATCTACTAATAAAGAAAGTTAATATCTCTAATTATTATTATATTATATTTTATAATTATACTTATAAGTTTATACTTATTTAGCTTTTCTTTTATAACTAGAAATTATAGGTTTTTATATAACTTATAATAGCTTTCTAGTATATTATTAGTAATACGCTCGCTTATTATCTTATATATAATCTTATAAAGTCTCTTAGTAATTAGAAAGTTTTATACTTATTATACTTTATATAATATTATCCTAATTTCTTATAGCTTAGTAACCTCTAGCTTTATAAGTTCTTTCTCTAATTAATCGAATAAGAATACTCTTTTCCTATTATAAAATATCTCTTAGAATACTTTTTTTTCTTTTAAGGTTAATATATCTCTTATAAATAAGCCTTATATTCTCTCTAGTATAAGTTTTTAGCTCTTTAGAAACTTTATATATTAAGACTCGAACTAATTATTATAAGAACCTAGAATAAGTAGTAGCTTCTCTATTAACTTAATAACTTCCTTCTAGTTATTAAAACTAGATAGCTTAACTCTTATATCTCTTCTAAGATCTATAGGTTTTATCTTTTAGGCTTTTTACTTATAAAGAGTTAAGACTTCCTTTTTATATTTTATCTTAAAAGGAGGGAATATTATACTTTTATAGAATACTTATAACTTTAATAGCCTTTTAAGACTAATAATATATAAACCGCTTTTTAGAAAGAAAGAATTTTATAAAGTCGCTTCTATTATTCTTTTACTCTTAGGTATCTTAGGCTTACTTTCTAGTATTAAAGTCTCTAAGAAAACTAATAAAATACTTAGTAAGCTTCTAGTAAATACTTATTAAGCTCTTTTAAGTCTTAGAGCTTTAATTAAGAAAGTTTTCTTAAGCTTATAACCTAGCTTAAGTATTCCTCGAATTTTCTTATATTTCTCTTATCTTAATAATAAACGTAATAAAATATTAGCCTTCTTATTCGCGTTTATATTTATAGGTATATTATAGCCTTCTATTACTTTTCTTATATTAGGCCCGTCTTTTTTCTCTTTTAGTAAAATTTCTTATATATATTTAAGAGGTTTATTTATATATCTTCTAACTTATTCTTCTTATAATAGATTAATATCTAGTTTTCTAAGTTACTTCTAGAATCTAAGTTATCCTCTAGATCTTATTATTATATTACTTAGGTCTTAAACCTATAAGTAATAATATAAAAATATAAAAGCCTAATCCTACTAATATTATTATTAGTTATAATTTATATCTTATAATTCTTCTTTAAGTTTTATTCTAAGCTTACTTTTATCTTATATATAAATAGTTACCTAAGTATTAAGTTATAGCTTAATTATTATATTATATAAATATATAAGGTTACTTATATACTACTAATATCTAGCTATATATTATTATAAACCCTAAGGATTACTTAAGACGTCCTCTTATAATTAATAGTTATAAGATTCTTTTTTTCTCTAATACTAAGACTAGCTTTTCTCTAGATATTATAAGTTATAATATTAATCTTAGTACTTATATCTATTATACCTATTACTTATATTAACTTCTAATTATTATAGCTATAGATAATAACTAGTAAGTATAAGCTATTAATATAATATAATAGAATATTAACTCTAGTAGTTATATTTTATATAAGAAAGCTTATACTTATACGAAATCCTAGCTCCTTAACCTTTAGTATATTAATTAGAATTATATCGCTTAGAAGTTAGTAATAGCTAATTCTTATAGCTTAAGCTAGGTTTATTTAATTAAAGATAAAAGCTTATTTATATATAAGTATAATCGTCTAATTTATAATTATATATTATATTTTAAGTATCTTAGCTTATAAGATACGAGACTTATATTCCTTCTTCTCCTTAGTTTTAGTAACCTCTAAGGTCTTATTATTATCTAAGCCTAGCTACGTTAAGTTCTTAATAAGGGTTCCCTAAGTACTTAGGAGCTTCTTATTATACCTAGATATCTTAATATTAATTAGTTCGTATTAGTAAAATACTTACTCTAAAGTATCTAAATCTATAATTCTAGATACTAGAGTAATAAACTTAATAGTTTTCTCTAGCTTCTTAGTATTCTTTTAGATACTTATATTTAACTTAGTTTTCCTAAAGGTATTAGTAACTACTAGGGTACCCCTTAGGCTTATAAGTATAATAGTAAGAGTATTAAGTATAATTTACTTAATCTTATTATTTTTACTTATTATAACTAGTTATAACTAATAGTAGGAGTCTAACTCTTTCTTCGAATTTAGTAACTAGTATTATATACTAGAGAGCTATAATATTATCTTATATACTAATAAAGCTAGTTATAATACCTTTCTTCTTATACTTATAAATCTTAGTAAGCTTATATTTACTCGTCTTAATATTAATATTAGATTTAGTCTTTATATTCTTCTTAAGCTAAAGTATCTTAAATCGATTATAATAAGAGATCTTATTATTATTATAATATAAATATTACTTTTTAGTAAGAATACCTTAAGATATCTTAGCCTTCTAAAAGGATACTAAATTAGATCTTATAAGTCTAGAATATACCTAGCTATTACTCTTATCTTTATAAATAATTCTAACTTCTATATAATAGGTAAGTATTAGATAGTTATTAGAGAAGTAAAAGTACTTATTATAATACTAATATATATAATCTTAATCTATAGAGTTAGACTATTAATAGCTAGTTTATAAAGTACTAATATAAATACTAGTACTAGGATTTATACCTATTATATAACTCGAATTATACTTATAGTTATATACTTCTATTATATAATATATCTTATTAACCTTCTCTTTAATATTATAATTATTATATTACTTAAGTAACTCTAGCTTATTATTATAAAACTCGATCTCTAATATATTAACTCTAGTATTACTTTTACTAGTAGTAATAGGTAGCTTACCTTTCTCTTTTCTAGTACTTAATTATAATAATCTTAAAGGTAATATAATCTTCTAATAATATCTTAGCTATTATATTAGTAATATTATTAATCTTACTATAATTAGGAGCCGCTTTAGAGGCTTATATCTTTATAGTTATATTACTAAGTATTATACTAAGAGTTATAATAGTTTATATAAGGTTATTAACTACTAGTATAAAGAGTATAATTAGTTAAAGGTCTTATTTAGATTATTATATAATTAGAGGTCTAGTAGCTTATTAATAATAATAGTATTATTATTATCCTACTTAAGTAAGTAGATAAGATTCTTCTTAGCTTAGGTATAAGTCTTAGTAAACTTATAGATCTTAGTAAATATAAAAGTTCTTAGTTTATTATACTTAATCTTCTCCTTCTTTATAATAATAAGATATAGTCTTTAGGAAGACTAGAGAGGAGCTTATATACTTATTTATAAGAGCTTAGTTAGCTATTACTAAGTAATCGCTTAAAGCTTAGCTTATATATCTTTAGGAATTCTAAGATTTTAGTTACTTTTTCCTTTAGATAATTAACTAAAGTATTTAAGAACTTAATAATATACTAAAGTTACTTAGAGTTATAGTTAGCTTATTCCTCTAGGAATACTTCCTTAAAGGTAGTTTAATTCTTTTACTTAAAGCTATCTAATACTTTAGTATAAGAACGAACTAGTAAGTAATAATAATCGAGATATCTAAGAACTAACTTAGTATTAGAGAGATTTCTATTAAGTATTATTTATTTATAATATTAGATAAACTTAATAGCTTTTATCTTCTTAAAGAGAGAAATACTAGTAGAGCTAAGAGGGTGAACCTTTAAAGCGACTTATATTATTTTATATATTATCTTAAGTTAGATAACTATTTGTTTCTCTTTTTTACTAGGAATACTTATACTAGGTAAGGTTTCTAAGCTTAATAAGTCTAGAGAAAATATTAAGAGCTTTCTTTTCTTCTTTATTTTTATTTATAAGAAGGAATAAGTAAAAGAGAAAGTTAATAATAAGAGAGTATTCTTAAGACGATATTATAATACTAGATTAGAGTTATATAAGCTTAAGTTAAGTATTAAGCGAGTACTAAGAGAGGATTAAATAAGATAATAATAAGTTATAAATTATAGAATAATTAGAAAAACTAAGTAAAAGTCTTTTTAGCTAAATATCTAAGACTTTTACTTTACTTAAACGTTTATCTTTTATATATATATAATATATAGCTTTAAGAAATAAGTTATAAGATAAGATTAAATCCCTCTTAGTCTTATATTATTAAAATATTAGATATAAAAGAAATAACTTAAAATTATATATATCTATTAGTATAACCTAAATAAGAAAGTCTTACTTCTAAGTTTCTATTATTTACTTTTATTATATATTTCTAGAAGGATAAAATTAATATTATAATTAGATATAATATAAGATTTACTTTTTTTATATTAACTTTCCTAGAAATAAGTAGCTATTATTTTATTACTTTTATACTCTTTATTTTACTAGTTATATTATACTTTTTATTTACTCTTAGGCTCTTTTAAGATAATTAATTCTTTATTTAAGTATTCGAACTTAGTTTTATTTATACTCTAAAGCCTAGGTCTTAAGTTTCGGAGAGTCCTAGTATTACGTTTTTAATTAGGTACTAGATAAGCGAATAATTTCGATTCTTATATATTTTTTATATTAGATTTATTATTATAAGAAACTTAATATAAGTAAGAGGTAGTTAAGATCTAAACTTAAGATATTATCTTCTTATTAAGATACTATTATAATAAATATAATCTTTATAATAACTCTTAATAAACTAGGGAATACTTATACTAAACTATAAGTAATATTTATCTTATAAAGTTAACTAGAAAATAAATAATAGTATAAATAATATAAACTTTATTAACTAACTAAATAAAATAAACTAAAAATAAATAAATAGACGACTAAATAACTACTTCTTTCTAGTATAATAATATATTACTTCTCTTATCCTCTTATATTCTCTAGCTTTAAGTATAATTTATATCTACTAGTATTAACTAAGAGCTCTTTTATCTTAGCTTAAGCTTTTAGTAAAATCTCGCTTAGTCTAATATAATTACTCGCTTTATACTCGTACTAAGGTTAAAGTTATTTCTTAAAACTATTATTTATAAATAAAAATACTAGAGTTTTATATCCTTTTATCTCTAGTTCTTAGGGTTTCCTTAATATCTACTATTATAGTATCTCTTTCGATCTTCTTTTAACTCTAGATATTATATCTTTCGCTTAGACTAAGGCTTATAAAAATATACCTTTATTATTCTAATAATAATCTTAATACCCCTAGTAATATACGTACTTACGTACCTTTAGATAACTCTCTAAAGTTATATATTCTTATAGTTATAATTATCTCTTATCTTTTATAAGTTCCTAATCCTCTCTAATATTCCTATTATTCTAGTTATTTTATCTTCCTAAGGACTTTAACCTTTCGTATTATTATATTATTCTAATTATCACCTATTATTTATTATAAGTTCCTAATCTCCTAAGTACTCTAGTATTATCCTTTATATTTACTATTAAGTATCTAGCTTATAGAATAACTCGGATCGATATCTTATATATTTAATAGTTAATTATATTTATAGGTTTTAATATCTCTAGCTACTTTTACTAGTAATTATATAATTATACTCTAAGTACTTCTAAGAGCTTAGCTTATTATTAAAGGTTAATACTAAATAAGCTTATTATATTAATATTATAAGTTATAATCTAGTTTATATTTATTATTATTTAAAGTCCTTATATAAGTTACTAATATAATAGGGTAATAAATATTAGGGCGTATCCGAATCTATAATACTATAAACGTAACTAGTAACTAATATAATATATATAACTATATATAAGGTATATTTAGTAATCGAATTAATAGTTATAAAAGTAAGAGGTAAAAGAAGTAGTTAATTAATTATAATAGTAAAGTATAAATAATAGTATATAACTCCTAGAGCGCTTAAAAAGTACTTGTAAAGCCCTTATATAATAGTACCTAAGGTAGTAATAACTCCTTATAAAAGTAAAGAAAGTAATAAAATCGAGTATATAACCTTATTATAATATAAGAAAAAATATTTAAGATAATATTTTTAGTTATATTAAAAGATTAAACTTATCTTATTAATAATATTATAATTTAAGTACTCTCTAATATTAGTTAGAAGGATAATATTTTTTTTACTTAAGATTTTAAAGATAATAAACCTATAAATAAAATAACCCTAGGGTATAATCCTAGGCCTTTTAAAAAAAATATAAATTTTCCTCTTATTATTATATATATAATTAGATACTAAGTTATATATCTTATTAATCGTTTATTTAATAAAAGAATCTTTAATAATTTATATAAAGTAATTATTAGTCTTAGAAAAAAGAATCTTCCTAATATAATATTTCCTATTAATAAAAGTATTCGAGTTATTAATATTAATTATAATTATAATAAATTTATAATTAATAGTATTCCTTATAAGAAGTTATAACTACCTATTATTAATACTTATATACTAATTATTTATAAAATCTAAGAGCTTAGTCTTAATAATATATATCTTAGTTTAAACGAGAATATTTTTTAATATAATTAAGTATATATTACGATTAATCGAGTATATAATTTAAGTTAAGTTAATATCTCGAAATTAGATTAATTAATATTCTAGATTAATCCTAAAGTATTAAAAGAATATAAATAGCTTAAAGTTATAAGCGACTAAGTTTTTAATTATTTTAACTATTAATTAATTTCTTATATATATTTTACTTAGTCTTATTATAAATATATTATTTACCTAGAAATATTTATTAGTATTTATAACTTAAAACTCTTTCTTATAACTAGCTTTTATTATCTTAATTTTAGTATTTCTCTCTTTTTTTTTTATATTAATTTTATAATCTTTTAAGTTTACTTTAGTTCTTTTTTCTCTTTTATTTCTTTCTTTAGAAGTTATAATTTTACGTTTTTATTAATATCTAAATTAATAAGTTATAATAGTTTTTATTTATTTTATAAAAGCTAGCTATTTTACTAGGTTTATTTTACGCTTTAATTAGCGATAAAATATAAGTTATATATAAACCTTTTTCCCTCTTATTACTTAATTATTTGTTTTATAAAAGCTAGCTATTTTATTAGATTTATTTTACGCTTTAATTAATAATAAGATATTATAATAGGGTAATAAATATTAGAGCGTATTCGAATCTATAATATTATAAATATAACTAGTAACTAATATAATATATATAATTATATATAAGATATATTTAGTAATCGAATTAATAGTTATAAAAGTAAGAGATAAAAGAAGTAATTAATTAATTATAATATAAAATATAAATAATAGTATATAACTTCTAAAACGCTTAAAAAGTACTTATAAAGCCCTTATATAATAATACCTAAGATAATAATAACTTCTTATAAAAGTCAAAGAAATTAATAAAATTAAGTATATAATCCTATTATATTTATCTCTTATATAATAGCTTTTCTTATAATATTATTAGGTATCTCTTATCTTTAATAAATTAAAGTTAAAGTATAAGATATATATCTCTTATAACTTTAGGCTATTATAATTCGCTCCTCTAATTATCTCCTAAAAGATAATCTTATAACTCTTAGATTATTTTTCTCTTATAATAAATAAACTTATATTCTCTAATAAATACTCCTAATAACTAGTTAAATTATTCTTAGCTTAGATCTCTTATAAGAATTATTACTTTTAGTATAAAACTAAGTATTTTAATTATAGAAAATCTCTTAACTTAAGATATAAAGCTATAATTCTTTTTTCTTTTTATTTAGATATACTATAAACTCTAATATTTATTATTTTTATCTTTCTAAAAATTAATTTAATATTATATTCTTTCCTTTTAATTATAATTATAATATTTATCTTTTATTATATAAAAAAAGATATTTAGCTGAATTATCTTTTACTTATAAATTCTTTTACTTCTTTTATTCGAACTAAAATAAAATATCTTTATAACTTTAATTTTATAATATCCTACTAAGTTTTTATTATTCTTTTCTTTTAATCTCTAATATATTTATTTCTTTCTTTTAAACCTAATAAATCCTTTTATAATTTTTATCTTAGTTCTTAAATTATTTATTATTAACTCTTATTATATAAGTTAATAATACGTATTAATTTACTTTTATATTAATTATTCCTTATATTATAACTTTAATCTAAGTATAAAACTTCTAATCTTATTCTAAGAAACTAGCTATAAATTATTTTAATATAATAAGTTTATTTTTCTTCTTTTATTATTCTTTTATAAGAGCTTAATAAAAGTTTCTATAATTAATTATAAGCGCTTATATTAAATATAAGAACTTATTATTATTATAAAAGATAATATATATACTAGTATCCTTTTATATAAGTTTTTTATTTTATCTTATTTTATAAAAGTTTTATTAGATTATCTTATAAAAGATAAATAATATTTTATTAAGATATTTTATATACTAAGTAATTATAAGAATACTTATTACTTTAAATAAGTATATATCCTAAATTATTATATCTAGGCCTAAGCTAACTCTTATATAAATTATTTTTATCCTAAAAAAAAATAATTATAAATACTAATAAGTTAATAAATATATATTTTAACTTAGTTCTAATACCCTTAGATTTTATTATCTTATATAATACTCTTAATAAGCTTAAGAATAAGCTTTATCTTACTAAATAATAAGCTATTTTTAAGCTAATAATAAATATTAGTATAAACTTTATATAAAACTAAGCTTACTTAAATATTCTTTTACTTTTAATAATTTAGTTATCTCTAATAATCCTAAGATATATAACTTATAAAATAAGAAGTTATTAGTAAAATAATATAATAATAAGCTAAGACTCTTATAACCCTAGAGTATAATTACTTTTTATTTAATATACTTAATAATAAAGATAAAATAATAGCTTTTATCTTTAAAGTTTTATATAATATATTTCTAAAGAAAAACTTACTTTAGATACTAAAAGATATATATTATAAATTAGGTTTACCTAATAATACTTAAAATCTTTTACTAGAATATTATAATTATCTAATTATTATTTATAAGTCTTATTATATTACTTTTATAAAACTTATATCTTTTTTTATAAGTTTCTTAGTCTTTTTATTTATTATCTAGCTATTAACTTTAGCCTTAGGAGGAAGTTCTAAGTTAAGAAGATAAGAAAGAGATTATATTAGATATCTTATTTAATTTCTTAAATAAAAATAAATTAAAGATAAGAAAGTATATTTATAATTACTTAAAAAAGATCTTAGCTTTATAAAAGAACTTTTATACTAAGAAGTAAGAAAAGAAGCTTTAGTTTATTAATTATCTTCTAATAAGTTTATTCTTTTATTTTATAAGATTTTACTAAGTATTAACTAAGTATTTATAGAACTTAATATATAATATAAAAAACTTATTTTATATTTATTAAAAGAAGAAAGTTATTACTAGTAATCTTAAGTTTATTTAAAAGAAGTTTCTAAAGTTTATAAGATATTATCTTAGAAGATTAAGTTTATAATTTAAAATAATACTTAGACTTTATAATTAAGAAAATTACTTTAGTAACTTCTAAGTTAAAGAGTAATTAACTATTAAGTAATATAAGCTTTTTATTTACTAGTATTTTAACTTCTAGTTATTAGACTTAATTATAAAGTTAAGCTTTAACTTAGCTTTTACTTCTAATACTAGGATTATATTACCTATTATTTTAACTAGATTAAAAGAAGATTAATCTAATATTCTAGTTAAGAAATATAAGTAATTATATTATTAAGTTAAGTTATACTTACTTTTCTTAGTAAAAGAAAAGATAATAAGATTATAGCTTTAAAAACTTAGTTATAAATCTAAAAGATAATATAAGTACTTCTAAGGATATTATTATTCTTATTATTAATAAAGATATTAATCCTTTTAATACTAGTAACTTTAATTATATTAATAAAGCTATTAATTAATAAGCTAAGAATATAAGTATAAATATTAATAGTAATTCTTATAATAAAGATAATAACTAGAAAAAAGAAAAAAAAAAAAGAATCTCTTTTTATTTTTTATCTTATAAAATATACTCTTAGTAAGAGATCCTTATATATCTAAAGAATATTCTAAAGTATTCTTTTAGTCCTAATAATAACTAGATTTTTTTACTTTTAAAGTAATTATATTATAATATTTCTAATATTACTTTTACTTTTTTATTATCTTCTAGAAAGCTAAAAGCTCTTATAAAATTATTCTTATATTCTCTTTATATTAAGAGAGTCTTTTTTATACCTATTATATTACTTAATTATTCTTATTCTTTAGGTAATAGATATTATTCTTATATTATTAGTTCTAATTACTTAAAGTATTATATTTATATAAGTAATTTATTCTTAACTTATATAATCTTAGCTAATATTATCTTAGCCTAAGTATCTTAATAAGCTAGATATCTTTATTCTTAAGATTCGAAATAAGATATTTATATTATATTACTTTTATAATACTAAGAATAAAAAGAATAAAATAACTAAGAGATTAAATAAATACTTAAGTAACCTCTAGATTTTAGTTAATATTATATATAATTTAAAATAAATTATACTAGTAATTTATAATTACTTTTATAAGAAGAATCTTTTATTATTTCTAAGGGTTACTTAGAGCTTTATAAAGCTTATAAAAAGTATAATAAAGCTTTAGAAGTTCTTAAGAAAGCTAATTATATAAAGAAGAAGCTTATTACTAATACTTTTATTATTATTATTCTTATATTTACTTTTATTATTATCTTTATTAAACCTAGTAATAATAATAATTAAGATAAATTAATTTACTTTTATAATAACTTTAATAAGTTTAAGAGTTTACTAAGAAGACTTTATATATAATCTAGAGTCTTAGTAAGAAATCCTTTTATATTTTACTCTTATAAAGTTTTTACTTAAGTATTTATAATAATAAATTATTTCTAGGTTTAAAGTTCTTATTTTTTAATACCTAGTCTTATATATAATTATATATTTAGATAAATAAATAAATTTATACTTATAAAATTAAAGTATTATTCTACTTAATAATTTATAATATTTTTATCTTATATTTATATAAATTTTATTTAAAATTATTTAAAGAATTACCTAGGTAAACTTATTAATAATACTTAGAATACTTAATATATACTTAGTAAAAACTCCTAGAGTCTTATTATACTTCTAATCCTTAAAAGACTTTTTATAATTTAAGGACTTTCTTTTCTTTCCTCTAATATATTAGTTATCTCTCTAATTATAAAAAAGAAATTTAAATAAAGAAATAATACTTAAATTAAGAAAATAAAATTAAACTTAAATAAATAATATATAAAAATAATAATAATAATATAAAAGGAAATTTATTAGTAAAATATTAAATAAGAGGAGCTACTAAAAGATATTTAAATCTTAAACTAAATATAATTCTTTCTTTAAAATACTAGGTATTAAAATACTTATATTAAGCTATAAATAAAAAAGATACCCTAGAAGAAATATCTTACTCTTAGTCTTTTATATATTATTATTAGTATATTATAGCTAGTTTCTTACCTTATTATTATTATTAGCTTCTTTTTATATAAAATTAATTCTTATTATTTATTAAGTTTTTATTATCTAAAAATCTCTTTTATATAAGTAACTTATATAATTACTTAGGATTATATAATAAGAGCTTCTTCTAGTACTTCTTTTTTAGTATCTTTAATAATTATATTAATCTTATTATTATTAGCTTCTTCTAAAAAGATTTCTTATATATTATCTTACTAATTTATCTTAGCTAATACTTAGGAAGTTAGCCTAGGATTATTAGGTTACTCTTATAATTATATAAGTAATTTTAAAAGACTAGGTAAGTTACTAGTAAGCTTTATCTTAGGGCTTAGTAAGAGCTTATTAGGTTTCTAAGGTCTAGATATATTAGTATTCTAATAATAGTCTTATCTTTAGAAAGCTTAATATTATTAGTAGGAATATAAATATCTTTCTCTTTAAATAAATTTCTTTAATTTATATCTTATATAAGTATTATAAAAAGAAGTTATATTTATTTTACTAAGCTAATAGATATCCTTCTTATTATTAGCTTTTAAAATTATATATAAGCCTTTTTACCTAAAATTAAGCGCTTATTATTTTAATATATTAGCTTCTTATATAATATTAAATATAAGAATAATATCCCTTTTAAGAAGTAATTCTTTTTATAAGATATAACTATAATTAGTAGCTTCTTTCGATTCTTAGTATTTATATTATTTTATTAGTAAGACCTCTAGTATATATTTATTATAGATTTTAAGTTACTTAATATATAAAATAATTAAAAACTTTTTATTTATCTTTTTAATTAGGTTTTATCTTAGATATTATTATATTAGATACTTGCTTTTAATAATAAGTATAATCTTAAAGCTAAATTATAAATAAAATATAATAAGCCTTATAAGAGCTTTTATTATAATATTATCTATAAAGTAAATCTTCTTAATATATCTTAGCTAATTCTTAAATATCTTATTTATAATCTTAGAAAAAGTTATCTTTATATTAAAGTAGTTTCTTTTAATTAAGTCTTAAGTATAAGAATTATAAGTATTTACTTATATCTTAATAAACTTAAGCTTAGATATAAGATTATTAAGGCTTCCCTAGTTCTTAGGCTTTCTATTAATAATAAGAATCTTAAATATATTATAAATATAAAAAATATCTTTTTTAATAAAAGTAATAATATAAGTAAAATTTATCTTAGAGATAATACGTCTTATAATTATATCTAATATCTTCTTATACGTATTAATAATAAAAGACTTTCTTATACTTAATAAGAGATTAATAATATCTAGATATTATTTATAATATATATATAATATTCTAGTTATATAAATTATCTTATAAGTAATATTATATAACCTAAATTAATACTAGAGATATAATATTATATATACCTTTACTTACTTATAATATTTCTTCTAGAAATAATATTTTATTACCTTTATATATATTATCTTTTATCTCTTATATATCTTTTTATTATATAAGTTCTTAATAATATCTACTTATTCTTTTAGATTATTAATAATATATTATTTATACTTATTCCTAGTAAGTTTTTATTATAATACGCTTTAGTATACTTAGAATTCTATAATATATTATTAAAATACTAATTATTCTTCGTCTCTAATATTAGCTAGTCTCTTAAGAGTTATAAGAAATATTATAATTTATTTTAACTTAAGATTTTACTTACCTTAAAAGATAATACTTATTTTAGTATTTAGGTAAGTATAAGATCTTAAAATAAGTATTATTTAAAGAAAGCTAAGTTAAAAGATAATATAATTATTAATCTCTTTTTCTTACTTTTTATTTTTAAGTTCCTTTTTTATAATAAAATAATAAGATAATATATTTATAGTTTTATTCTTCTTACTAGGTATATATATAATCTTAAAATTAAATATCGAATCTAGGTAATCTATTTTATTAATAATATACTAGGTATATCTAAAATAATATTATTAAGCTAAGTAATAAGTATATTAGTATTTATCTTAAGAGTAAAATATACTCTAATAATATATTCTTTTACTTTCTTAAGTATCTTAAGAATACTTTTATACTTACGTTTAATAGTATTATAATTATACTTAGCTAGATTTTATATCTCTAACTTATATTTACTTAGATATCTCTTCTTATTTTTATTATCCTAAGAGAATATACTTCTCTAGTTATCTAGACTTATATTAATAATAATATAGATTATTCTTACTCTTTAAAGCTTATAATTAATTATAATAAGATAAGAAGCTTTTACTAATATCTTAATAAGCTTTAGTTTAACCTTCTAATATCTCTTATCTTACTTAAATATTATATTCTTTTTTAATAAATTATATAATAACTTTATAATAAGTATAAAAGTTTTAACCTAGATATAATAATATATATAAATTCCTAAGAAGATATAAACCTCTTTCGTATTAGTTAGATCTAGCTAATTAACTAGCTTTATAATCTTTATATTAATAAGTAATTTACTCTTAGACTTATAAATAAATCTAATAACTTTAATATCTTTTATATAAAACTTAGACTTAGGACTAATAATTAAACTTACTCTCTTAAGCTTAAGTAATATCTTACTAAGGTTTTATATATATTTTATTATAAATTATTAAACTCTTAAAAAACTTTTTTATTATTATATTATAAATAAGTCTTTTAATACTAATATTATTAAGGAATAATTTAATAATATAAGGATTTAGGGAAAAAAGTATTTTAGATATAATATATATAAACTAAGCTATTAAATTTATTATACTTTATATAAGAGTAATAACTCTTAATAGTCTAATATTATTTATAAAGAAAGTAATTAAGTTTTTATTTTACTTAGCTAATAAAATCTAATTATAACTAGAGAATAAATTAATTAGGCTAATAATCTAGAGATATATAAACTCTTTTATAAAAGAATCTACTAATAAAAAAGATTAATATCTCTAATTATTATTATATTATATTTTATAATTATACTTATAAGTTTATACTTATTTAGCTTTTCTTTTATAATTAGAAATTATAAGTTTTTATATAACTTATAATAACTTTCTAGTATATTATTAGTAATACGCTTACTTATTATCTTATATATAATCTTATAAAATCTCTTAGTAATTAGAAAGTTTTATATTTATTATATTTTATATAATATTATCTTAATTTCTTATAGCTTAGTAACTCTCTAGCTTTATAAGTTCTTTTCTCTAATTAATTAAATAAGAATACTTCTTTTTTATTATAAAATATCTCTTAGAATATCTTCTTTCTCTTTTAAGATTAATATATTACTTATAAATAAGTCTTATATTCTTTCTAGTATAAGTTTTTAGCTTTTTAGAAACTTTATATATTAAGGCTTAAACTAGTTATTATAAGAACCTAGAATAACTAATAGCTTTTCTATTAACTTAATAACTTTCTTCTAATTATTAAGACTAAATAACTTAACTCTTATATCTTTTCTAAGATTTATAAGTTTTATCTTTTAGGCTTTTACTTATAAAAAGTTAAGACTTTCCTTTTATATCTTATCTTAAAAAAGAAAGTATTATACTTTTATAAAATACTTATAATCTTAATAATCTTTTAAGACTAATAATATATAAATTACTTTTTAGAAAGAAAGAATTTTATAAAGTTACTTTTATTATTCTTTTACTTTTAGATATCTTAGGCTTATTTTCTAGTATTAAGGTTTCTAAGAGAACTAATAAAATACTTAGTAAGCTTCTAATAAATATTTATTAAGTTCTCTTAAGTCTTAGAGCTTTAACTAAGAAGACTTTCTTAAGCTTATAATCTAGCTTAAGTATTTCTTAAATCTTCTTATATTTCTTTTATCTTAATAATAAATATAATAAAATATTAGCCTTTTTATTCGCGTTTATATTTATAAGTATATTATAACCTTTTATTATTTTTCTTATATTAGGCTTATCTTTTTCTCTTTTAGTAAGATTTCTTATATATATTTAAGAGATTTATTTATATATCTCTTAACTTATTTTTCTTATAATAAATTAATATCTAATTTTCTAAGTTATTCTTAGAATCTAAGTTATCTTTTAGATCTTATTATTATATTACTTAGGTCTTAAACTTATAAGTAATAATATAAAAATATAAAAGCTTAATCCTACTAATATTATTATTAGTTATAATTTATATCTTATAATTCTTTTTTAAGTCTTATTCTAAGCTTACTTTTATCTTATATATAAATAGTTACCTAAGTACTAAGCTATAACCTAATTATTATATTATATAAATATATAAGATTACTTATATATTACTAATATCTAGTTATATATTATTATAAATCCTAAGAATTACTTAAGATATTCTCTTATAATTAATAGTTATAAGATTCTTCTTTTTCTTAATACTAAGCTAGCTTTTCTCTAGATATTATAGGTTATAATATTAATCTTAGTACTTATATTTATTATACTTATTACTTATATTAACTTTTAATTATTATAACTATAAATAATAACTAGTAAATATAAGCTATTAATATAATATAATAGAATATTAACTCTAGTAGTTATATTTTATATAAGAAAGCTTATACTTATATAAAATCTAGCTTTTTAACCTTTAGTATATTAATTTAAATCGTATTACTTAGAAGTTAGTAATAACTAATTCTTATAACTTAAGCTAAGTTTATTTAATTAAAGATAAAAGCTTATTTATATATAAGTATAATTATCTAATTTATAATTATATATTATATTTTAAGTATCTTAGCTTATAAGATATAAGGCTTATATTTCTTTTTTTCTTAGCTTTAATAATCTCTAAGATCTTATTATTATCTAAGCCTAGTTATATTAAGTTCTTAATAAGAGTTCCCTAAGTACTTAGGAGCTTCTTATTATATCTAGATATCTTAGTATTAATTAGTTTATATTAGTAAAATACTTACTTTAAAATATCTAAATTTATAATTCTAGATACTAGAATAATAAACTTAATAATTCTCTTTAGCTTCTTAGTATTCTTTTAAATACTTATATTTAACTTAGTTTTCTAAAGATATTAGTAATTACTAGAATACCTCTTAGGCTTATAAATATAATAATAAAAGTATTAAGTATAATTTACTTAATCTTATTATTTTTACTTATTATAACTAGTTATAATTAATAATAAAAGTCTAGTTTTTCTTTAAATTTAGTAACTAGTATTATATACTAGAAAGTTATAATATTATCTTATATATTAATAAAGCTAGTTATAATATCTTTCTTCTTATATTTATAAATCTTAGTAAACTTATATTTACTCGTCTTAATATTAATATTAGATTTAATCTTTATATTCTTTTTAAGCTAAAGTCTCTTAAATTAATTATAATAAGAGATTTTATTATTATTATAATATAAATACTACTTTTTAGTAAGAATATCTTAAGATATCTTAGCCTTTTAAAAGAATATTAAACTAGATCTTATAAGTCTAGGATATATCTAGCTATTACTTTTATCTTTATAAACGATTTTAACTTTTATATAATAAGTAAGTATTAGGTAATTACTAGAGAAGTAAAAGTATTATTATAATACTAATAAATATAATCTTAATCTATAAAGTTAAATTATTAATAGCTAGTCTATAAAATACTAATATAAATACTAGTACTAGAATTTATACTTATTATATAACTCGAATTATACTTATAATTATATACTTTTATTATATAATATATCTTATTAACTTCTTCTTTAATATTATAATTATTATATTACTTAAGTAACTTTAGCTTATTATTATAAAACTCGATCTCTAATATATTAACTCTAGTATTACTTTTACTAGTAATAATAAGTAGCTTATCTTTCTCTTTCTAGTACTTAATTATAATAATCTTAAAAGTAATATAATCTTCTAATAATATCTTAGCTATTATATTAGTAATATTATTAATCTTATTATAATTAGAAGCTACTTTAGAGGCTTATATCTTTATAATTATATTATTAAGTATTATACTAAGGGTTATAATAGTTTATATAAGGTTATTAACTACTAGTATAAAAAGTATAATTAGGTTAAAGTTCTTATTTAGATTATTATATAACTAGAAGTCTAGTAGCTTATTAATAATAATAATATTATTATTATCTTACTTAAGTAAGTAGATAAGATCTTTCTTAGCTTAGGTATAAGTCTTAGTAAACTTATAAATCTTAGTAAATATAAAAGTTCTTAGTTTATTATATTTAATCTTCTTTTTTTTATAATAATAAGAATATAATCTTTAGGAAAGCTAGAAAAAAGCTTATATACTTATTTATAAGAGCTTAGTTAATTATTACTAAGTAGTTACTTAAAGCTTAGCTTATATATTTTTAGGAATTCTAAGATTTTAGTTATATTTTCTTTTAGATAATTAACTAAAATATTTAAGAACTTAATAATATATTAAAATTACTTAGAGTTATAATTAGCTTATTTCTTTAGGAATATTTCCTTAAAAGTAACTTAATTTCTTTACTTAAAGTTATCTAATACTTTAGTATAAGAATAAACTAATAAGTAATAATAATTAAGATATCTAAGAACTAGCTTAGTATTAGAGAGACTTCTATTAAGTATTATTTATTTATAATATTAGATAAACTTAATAGCTTTTATTTTCTTAAAAAAAGAATATTAATAAAACTAAAAAACGAATCTTTAAAATAACTTATATTATTTTATATATTATCTTAGGTTAAATAATTATTTATTTCTTTTTCTTACTAGGAATACTTATATTAGTAAGATTCCTAAGCTTAATAAGTCTAGAGAAAATATTAAAAGCTTTTTTTTCTTTTTTATTTTCGTTTATAAGAAGAAATAAATAAGAGAGAAAAGATTAATAATAAGAGAGTATTCTTAAGATAATATTATAATACTAGATTAAAGTTATATAAGCTTAAGTTAAGTACTAAGTAAGTACTAAGAAAGAATTAAATAAGATAATAATAAGTTATAAATTATAAAATAATTAGAAAAACTAAGTAAAAGTCTTTTTAGCTAAATATCTAAGGCTTTTATTTTACTTAAATATTTACTTTTTATATATATATAATATATAACTTTAAGAAATAAGTTATAAGATAAGATTAAATTCCTCTTAGTCTTATATTATTAAAATATTAGATATAAAAGAAATAACTTAAAATTATATATATTTATTAGTATAATCTAAATAAGAAAGTCTTACTTCTAAGTTTCTATTATTTACTTTTATTATATATTTCTAGAAGGATAAAATTAATATTATAATTAGATATAATATAAGATTTACTTTTTTTTATATTAACTTTCCTAGAAATAAGTAGTTATTATTTTATTACTTTTATATCTTTATTTTACTAGTTATATTATATCTTTTACTTACTCTTAGGCTTTTCTAAGATAATTAATTTCTTATTTAAGTATTCGAACTTAGTTTTATTTATACTCTAGAGCTTAGGTCCTAAGTTTTAGAGAATCCTAGTATTATATTTTCGATTAAGTATTAGATAAGCGAATAACTTTAATTCTTATATATTCTTTATATTAGACTTATTATTATAAGAAACTTAGTATAAGTAAAAGGTAATTAGGATCTAAACTTAAGGATATTATCTTTTTATTAAGATATTATTATAATAAATATAATTTTTATAATAACCTTAATAAACTAGAGGAATACTTATATTAAATTATAAGTAATATTTATCTTATAAAATTAACTAGAAAATAAATAATAATATAAATAATATAAACTTTATTAATTAACTAAATAATATAAACTAAAAATAAATAAATAAACGATTAATTAATTACTTTATTTTCTTTTTCTAGTATAATAATATATTATTTCTTTTATCTTCTTATATTCTCTAGCTTTAAGTATAATTTATATCTACTAATATTAACTAGGAGCTCTTTTACTTTAGCCTAAGCTTTTAGTAAAGTCTCGCTTAGTCTAATATAATTACTTGTTTTATACTTATACTAAGGTTAAAGTTATTTCTTAAAACTATTATTTATAAATAAAAATACTAGAGCCTTATATCTCTTTAGTCTTTAGCTTTTAGGGTTTCTTTAATATCTACTTTTATAATATTCCTTTTAATTCTCTTTTAACTCTAGATATTATATCTTTTACTTAGACTAAGACTTATAAAAATATACCTTTATTATTCTAATAATAGTCTTAATACCTCTAGTAATATATATACTTATATATCTCTAGATAACCCCTAAAGTTATATATTCTTATAATTATAATTATCTTTTATCTTTTATAAGTTCTTAATCCTTTTAATATTCTTATTATTCTAGTTATTTTATCTTTCTAAGGACTTTAACTTTCGTATTATTATATTATTCTAACTATCGCTTATTATTTATTATAAGTTTCTAATCTCCTAAGTATTCTAATATTATCTTTTATATTTACTATTAAATATCTAGCTTATAAAACGACTTAGATTAATATCTTATATATTTAATATTCGATTATATTTGTAGGTTTTAATATCTCTAGTTACTTTTATTAGTAATCGTATAATTATACTTTAAGTATTCTAAGAGCTTAGTTTATTATTAAAGGTTAATATTAAATAAGCTTATTATATTAATATTATAAGTTATAATTTTATTTACGTTTATTATTATTTAAAGTTCTTATATAGGTTACTAATATAATAGGATAATAAATATTAGGGCGTATTCGAATTTATAGTATTATAAATATAACTAATAACTAATATAATATATATAATTATATATAAGGTATATTTAATAATCGAATTAATAATTATAAAAGTAGAAGATAAAAAAAGTAGTTAATTAATTATAATAGTAAAGTATAAATAATAGTATATAACTCCTAGAGTACTTAAAGAATACTTATAAAGCTTTTATATAATAGTACCTAAGGTAGTAGTAACTTCTTATAAAAGCAAAAAAAGTAATAAAATCGAGTATATAACCCTATTATATTATAATCTAATAATAAAAGGTTATAAGCTATAAATAAGCTATAACTAATTATATATAAATCTAAGAAAATTATTAGTAATAGGAATATCTATAATATTTTAATACTAATATTATTATTATTATTATTATTATTATTATTATTATTATTATTATTATTATTATTATTATTATTATTATTATTATTATTATTATTATTATTATTATTATTATTATTATTATTATTATTATTATTATTATTATTATTATTATTATTATTATTATTATTATTATTATTATTATTATTATTATTATTATTATTATTATTATTATTATTATTATTATTATTATTATTATTATTATTATTATTATTATTATTATTATTATTATTATTATTATTACTACTATTATTAGGTAATATAATTATATTACTATTATTACTATTATATATATTTAAGGTTATAGCTACCTAAAATACTCTTATTATAATAATAATACTTTAACTTTTAATCTTATAAGTCTTAGTCTTTTATACTAGTTATATTTTTATAATTAGTTATACTTCTAAAGAGAAAGCTTTTTTAAGTTAAGAAAAAAGAATAAAATAACTTAAAAGAACTACTTATAGTTAATATTAGGGTAATTCTAGGTTATTTATAGTTTATATTATAATTATTAGTCGGTTTATAAGCGCTTATATTAATTATTATTTTAACTTAAAGGATAATACTTATATTATTCGTATTAATATATCTTTATTAATATTATATTTTAATAATACTAATAAATAATAACTATTATTATTACTAGAGCTTTTATTATTTCTAGGGTTAATAGCCGCTTATTATATTACTTTTATTAAGTCTAAAAATAAGTTAAGAGTAATTATAATAATAAGACTAATAAATATAATATAACTAAGATATATTATAGTTCTTATATAAGTTACTTAAGATATATATTATATATTTACTTCTCTTATATATATTTTACTTACTTTATATTATAACTTATTAACCCGGATTATATAACTAGAAATTTACTAAGTAAGATAAATTATATATAACTTATCTTATATATTTATTTACCTAAGAATATATATAATAAAGAATACTTAGAGAATAAATACTAGTATAATAAAAAGAATTACTTATAATTAACTTCTTATATTTTCTTTTTTTTCCTTTTTTTTTCTTTTCTTATACTTAGATCTTTTATTATTAATTAGTTATATTAATCTCTTATTTACTTTATATTTTATATATTATAATATTATCTAAGTATTATTCTTTTACTTTTATCCTAATAAAAATAATAAAAATATATATAAACTTATAAAACTTTTATATTTTATTATATAAAAACCTAAATCCCTAGATTTACTAAAGTTATAATAATATATAATAAACTAAAACCTCTAGAACCTAGAATATATATAATAATATATTATTACGCTAGATACTTGCTAGTTATAATAAGAGAACGAATAGAAATTATATCTAAGATACTAGAATACGAACCCTAAAACTAAAACCTTTAATACTTAAAAGAATAAATAAACCTTTAACTTATAATTAAGGAAAATAATAAGAAAGAGAAATTAGATAATAAAATATTTACTTTTATACTAATTAAAACTAGAAAGAAACTTATAAAAGTAATTATAAGAATAATTAAATAATCTAGAAAAATTAAATATATTATCTTAGGATATATATATCCTTAACCTTTAATACTTATAATAAAAGAAAATAAGAATATAAAAAAGCTCTAGAAAGTTAAGAGTATAAAAGAAATTATTTTAATAAAATAAGAAAAATATAAGCGTTCTCTTAGATTACTTAATAACTTTTATAAAAAATACGAGTATACCTAATAAAAGCGAGATTAACTTATATAAGAAATCTATAATATTATAGGAAACTTAATTAAGTAGTTAATAATAAGAGAATAATAGATTATAAAGTTAGAATAAGAGAATACTAGATTAATTAATAGAAATAATTAGTTAGATAAAATAATAAATACGAATACTTATAATATTTAATATATCTAAGAAATACTTAAGAATAAGAAATAAATTATTCGGCTAATAAAAAATTAGAGTATAATCTCGAACGCTTAAGAGAATATATAAGAAAATAAAAACCGATCGTATAAGAGTAATAAGCTTCTAGATTTATTTATTTTCTTTTTAGGAACTTATAAGAAATTTAAAGACTAAAAGTATACGATTAAGAATAAACTTAAGGTTAACTAAGATTATTTTATAAGTAAAACTAATTATATTAGTTATATAAGTAGTAAAGTATCTAGAAATATAATTAATTATATCTAAATTAGATTATATTAATTCTCTCTAAATAAATTTAATATTATAAATAAGGTCTTATATAAACTTAAACTTATTTATAATAACCTAGATAAAAGAGAAATCACTTTTTTAGAAGTTAAGAAATTTTACTAGAATAATAACTTTTTCTTAACTTTTTTTATTAAATTTAATAAACTTATAAGAGAACTTAGATAAAACGAACGATTTAAATTAAATAAACTTAATATAAAGATAAATAAAAAACTTTAGGATTTTAGAGTTATATTCCTAGATAAATTTAATTATAAGAGTATAATTATAAAATATAAGAAAATAAATTAAAAGATTTAAGAAATAAAAGATCTAAAAGAAATTAGCTCGATTTATAATAAATATCTCTAAGGGATCTTTTACTTTAGGTAAACCTATTAATAAAAAAAAATTAATTAATTTTACTTCTAAGATAAATAAACTAAGGCTCTCTAAAAAAAAGAAATAAAAATTATTAAAAGAAGAAGCTTACTTTTATTATTATAAGTAAGAATATAAAGCTAAGATTATTTATATAAAAAAGCTACGAAAATTATTATAATAAAATCCTTAAAGAAAACTACTAAGTTAGAAAACGAGAAGCTTTAAGAGAAGTTATATCTTAAAGTATAAAAAAAGAAATTCCTCTAAAAATTAATATTATTAGATTATCTCTAGAATTAAAGAATAATATCTCTTTTATATTATAATATAAGATAAGAAAAATAAAAATACTCTCTTTTATACTAATTAATATTAGATATCTTAGTAGAAATTTTATAAACGAATCTTTCGTATAATAAATATCTTAAATCGAATAAATTAGATTAATAAAATTATAATACCTAAAATCTTTTACTAGATTTAATAATAGAAAAATACCTTTTATTAAATATAAAATCCTAGTTAACTTTAAAGTTAGTTAAAAATAAAAACTATTAAGCTTCTTCTAGGTTATAAAACTTAAAAGATATAATATTATACTTAGAAAAATATAAATATCTCTATAAAATATATTATTAGATATAATAAAAAATAAAATTATATTTAGTATAAAAGATTCTAAGAAATTACTAAAAATTTAAATACTAAGCTTTATTTCTTTTTATATAGATAAAAAAGAAGATTTATATATTTATAAAAAAGTAATTAAAATTACTAAGATCTTAAAGAAAGATAAAATAAAAGAACTTCCTAATATACCTTTAATTTTTCTAGAAATTCCTAAAAACTTAAAATAACTAATTAAGGAAGAAATTCCTAAAAGCTTTAAAGAAAGAAAAAATAAATATAAAAAAAAGTTAAAACCTAGATATATAAAAGAAAAAATTACATAAAAAATTAAAGAAATAAAATAAAAGACTAAGTAAGAAAAAATAAACCTACTAAAATAAAAACTTTTATATATTAGTACTCTTAGATTTAGAAAAAAAATAAGATAAAAAGAAGTAATAATATTTATTATCTCCCTAAAGAATATTATTAAATAATAGTAAAAAAACGCTAAAAAAGAAATTAATATTAAGAAATATCTCTTAAAAGAATTATAAGACTTAATTAAAGTATTCTTAAAGAAAGTTATAAACTAGTTACTATTATATAAGAGTTACGATTATTATATTAAATTTATAAGAGAAATAAATCTTAGATACGCTTTTTTATATAAAATATCTTAAGAGAAACTCGAACTTATTAGAGCTTATATTAAAGAATAATTAGTAAAAGATTTTATTAATATAAGTAAAATATCTTACTTATTATTAATTCTTTTTATACGAAAGCTTAAAAGAGAATTAAGATTTTATATTAATTATAAAAAGCTAAACGTAATTATAAAAAAGAATAAATACCTTTTACTTTTAATAAATAAGACTCTAGTAAAAATAAGAAAAACTAAGTTCTTATTAAAGCTAAATATTAGATATATTTTTAATAGAATTAGATTCTAAATTAAAAAAAATAAAAAGCTTACTACTTTTTATATTAAATAAAACTCGTATAAATATAAGATATTTTCTTTTAGATTAACTAATAGACTTTTAATATTTTAGAATTTTATAAATAAAATACTCTAGGAATATTCTAATAATTTTATTTTATCTTATATTAATAATATTTATATTTATACTAATAAAACTAGAGAAAAATATATAAAATATATTAGAAAAGTCTTAATTAAATTATAAGAAGTAAGACTTTAAGTAAATATTAAGAAATACGTCTTTTACTAAAATAAAATTAAGTTCTTAGGATTAATTATTAGTATAAAAGAAATTAAAATAAACCTTAATAAGATTAAAGATATTTAAGAATAAGAAATACCTAAGAACTTAAGAGATATATAAAGTTTTATTAGATTTATAAACTTTTATAAAAAATTTATTAAGAATTATTCTAGGATATTTTTTCTAATTAATAACTTAAGTAAGAAAAAGAAGAAAATAAAAGGTTTTAATTAAAATAATAAATACTAGAATACTTTTAAAGAACTAAAAAAAGTAATTACCTTAGTATTAATACTCGCGTATTTTAATAAAAATAAATAATATATTATAAAATATAATTTATTTAATTATATTAATATAAGAGTATTATCTTAATATAAAAAAGATAAACTCTTATATCTTATAATATTTTTTTCTAGAAAACTTTTATTAGCTAAGTATAATTATAAAATCTATAATAAAAAACTCTTAGTAATAATTAAATATTTTAAGGAATAAAAACCTAAATTTTAAAGAATAAACTTACTAATATAAGTACTCTTAGATTATAAGGCTCTAGAATATTTTATAATTACTAAGAAACTAATAAGAAGATAAGCTAGATAAATAAAATTTTTATTAGAATTTAACTTTTAAATCGTTTATAAACTAGGAAAATAAAACGAGAAAATAAATACTTTAACTAAAAGATCTTAAGATAAATTATAAGATAAGTTAGACGATTAATAGAAAAAATAAATATAAATTATTTTTCCTAAAAGTAAGATTAATAGAAAGAAAGCTCTAGAAATATTTAACTTATATATTTAAGTTATAAGAGTAAAATAAACGATTCCTAAGTATATTTAAGAAAAATAAAAGAATAATTAGTTTTACTAAGAAACTCTTAAAACTTTAAGAGATAATAAACTAGTAAAAGATATTCCTAAGTTATACTATAAAAATAAAGATAATATCTTATTTTATAGAAACTAAGTTTAAGTTTTAAAAGCTTATAAAATAAAATTAATTTAGAAAATATATAAAAAACCTATAATTAGATATCCTAGTAAAAGAAAGATATTAATCCTTTTATAAGATAATTATATCTAGAAGAATATAAATAAAGATTTTAATTAATATATTAGAAACTATTATATCTATAGAAAGTTTAAATTAAATAATATTACTTATTAAAGATACCTAGAATTATTATTAATATTAGATAAACCTTAGAGTTATATATCTATAGATTTTATAACTAGACTTCTAGAGAATAATAAATTTAATATTATCTTAGTTATAATCTATAGATTATTAAAAGAAAAATATTATATTTTTTATAAATACGAAGATAAAAGAATAAACGTAAAAGAAACTACTAAGTTATTCCTAAAGAATATATAAAAATACTATAAATTACTTATAACTTATATCTTTAATAAAAGTTTATAATTTATAAGTAAGATATAAAGAAAGCTTTATAAGATATTAGGAATTAATATTTAATTATTTATTATAATATACCTAGAAATAAACGGCTAGATAAAAAAAATAAACGTAAAAATAAAATATTACCTAAGAGCTTACGCTAATTACTTATAAGATAACTAGAATTAAATCCTACTAATAGTAGAATTTATAGGAAATAAATATTAATTTATAAGTATAAAGATTATATTATTTTTTGTAAACAAAAGATATAAACTAAGAATAAATTTCGACTAAGAAAATATAAAGATTAATTAATTATAACTAGTAAAAAGTAAATTAAACGAAAGATAAGTAATAGAATTCGTAAAAAAAATAAAAGATACTTAGAAATTTATACGTAAAAAAATAACTTAGTCTTAAAATAAGATAAAAAAATACGTAAATATAAAATAATTATTAGTATTAAACTATAAACTAGAAGATAAAATTTATATTTTAATAAAAAATATCTAAATATAAAAACTTTTACAAAAATTAGAATATAAGAATAAAAGATCTTATAAGATTAAAAAGAAAATTAAACTAAGCTTTTATAAAATAAAATTATTACTAAGACTAAAAATTTATCTTATATTTTACTTTAACTTATTATATAAAAACTTAGATAATCTTTTATCTAGATAAAAAGAAATTAAATCTCTACTAATTAATATAAAAGGAAACAATAAATAAGAAGTAAAAGATATTAAAGATATAAAAATAATTAAAGGAAAAGTTTTTTATAAGATTAAATAAGTATAATAATTATTAGATCTAGAGTAATATCTAGTAGAAAATTTTAAAAATATATAAGAAATTCTAAGAGATTTTTACTTTAGATATTTAGATAAATCTTATCTAATATAAAAATTAGACGCTTAGAAGAAAGATAATATTATAGTTTTTATATAAGTTACTTAAGATATATATTATATATTTATTTCTCTTATATATATTTTACTTACCTTATATTATAACTTATTAACCTAGATTATATAACTAGAAATTTACTAAGTAAGGTAAATTATATATAACTTATCTTATATATTTACTTATCTAAGAATATATATAATAGAAAATACTTAGAGAGCAAATATTAGTATAATAGAAAGAACTACTTATAGTTAACTTCTTATATTTTCTTTTTTTTCCTTTCTTTTTCTCTCCTTATACTTAGATCTTTTATTATTAATTAGTTATATTAATCTCTTATTTACTTTATATTTTATATATTATAATAAGATAACTTTATAGGTATAAGTAACTAACTTATAATAGCTTCTAATATAAGTAGTTTATATTACTCTTAATTTCTTACTAGTAAGTTCTAGGCTTTAGTAGAGAAGTTTTAGGCTCTTACTTTTATTAAGAGAGTAAGAGAGCGTACTTAGTTCTAATAAAAGCTTATTACTCTAAATATAATAGAAGTAAAAGCTATAAAAAAGAAAGAAAAAAAGAGAGAAAAAAAGGAAAAATAATTTTATAACTAGTTATAGGAATATTATAAGGTATTATAAGAAGTTATAAGGAGTTATAAGAGGGTAATAAGTAGGGTTTACGCCTTATATTATATTATAAAGTCTTATAAAAGGCGTACTTATATAAAGGTATTATATTATTAGGATAATTTAAATCCTAATATTACTTATAAGCTACTATAAATACTTAGATTAAAATTATAAAATATTATAATATATAATTTTTAAACTCTTTAACTTATAGTTATATATAAAATATTAGAAATAAAATATTTTCTTTATATATATTATAAGATATAATATAATTATATATTCGTATTAGATTTAGTTATAATAAGTTATATATTATAGCTAAGAAGTTTAATTATTCTTTGTTAGGAATTATAATATAAGTTATAATTATATATATAAGCTAATATAAGTTATAATAATTATAATAAATCTAAAATAATAGCTTAAAAGTAAAATTATTTATATATATATATATTATAGCTTAGATATTAAATCTTTCTTTTTTATAAATAATAAGATAAACTATAATTATATATATTAGTTACTTAGAAATAAAATTATTCTTTTATATTATTATTAACACGAACTATAATAATATTACTCTAATTAATATAACTAGTAATATTATATATACGACTTATAATAGTTATATTTATATATATATAACTTATAATAATCGTATTTATATATATACGAGCTATAATAGTTATATTTATATATTTATAAGTTATAATAATCGTATTTATATATCTATAAGTTATAATAATAATAACTACTAGAAAGACTTAACTACTACTAATAAATTACCCCCTAGGGTAATTAAAAGCTTTAATATTAAGTTAGTAAAAGTAGATTAATAAATTTTATATATCTAAGAATTAAAAGCTAAACGATATTATTAAGAAAATATAATTATTATAAGCTTTTTTAAGAATTACTATTAAGATTAAAAATAAACCTACTAAGATACTTATAAAGATTCTCTTAATACCTAAACCTAAACTAGTTACTTATAAAGTTATTATACTTAAAAATACTCTCTTATTTACTTCTTTTTTATATTCTAAATAACTCTCGTATTTATATATTAAGAATAAGATAGCTAGTATAAATATCCTTTTATTTAGCTAACTTAAATATTAGAATAAAGATACGAATAAGATAATATTAACTAAAAAGATTAAATCCGAGCCTAGAGTATAAGCTATAAAGCTAGATAAAAAGTTCGAGCTTAAATAACTCGAAATAAAAGCTATAAAAGAGAAGAAAGAGCTTAAAAACGCTTAGAAAATTATAAAGATACTAAGAAAAAGATAAGAGAAGAATAAGAGAATTTAGGCTATATAATCTAGTATTAAGTAATATTATAGGATCGTAGCTTAGTAGAGAAAAGTATAATATAGTAATAATTAGGCTAATAAATAAAGAGTTATATAGTATACTTATAACTTAGGAGGTTCTCTCTTTAAGGAGTAAGTAATTAAACTAAACAAATATAAGTTATATATTCTTTTTATTACGTGGCAAAAGTAGGTTATTTTTCTGGCTTTTTTTGGCCTGGCGCTTGAAAAGGCTTCTAGCATATGTATGCTTAAAACCTAGTTAATTACCAAATCAAGCATAGTTCGAAATTACGGTGGCCTGATTATCAAGGGTGAGTAACATTTAGAGGCAATATCTAAGTTTCAAATCAATTATCACGACTCATGTAATATTTCAGTACCAGTGATCATGTGTGAAAGGGTTGGCTTTCGACCCCTGCGGCGATCATCTCGCAACCGCTCGCATTCCGAATGCTTCAAACAAACAGCCACTACATATACCGAGGTGAAATATTGGTCAGTATTTGTACATTATACCTCGGAGATATGGTCAATCAGTCAGTCAAAGATATCAGAAATCAAGCGGCAGTATGTACATTATCAGTGGTGATACCGTCAAATTAAATCCCACCGGTCAATCATTAAGAGATATTGCCCTGATGAACTGTGCCATAACTCGACCTTTGCATGAGGAAAAGTTCTCGAACTTGTTAGAAACAATTGGCAAACGCTTGGTAGGCGTTGCGTGGGATTGCTGGGACTGATGCAGGGAAATAGCCTGTCGACGAATTTTGCCATAGCCGCCAGCGAGGCTGAGTCAAGATCATCTCAATTTCTCCCAGATGCATAAAGCTTGTCAGTGACAATGTGAGTGACAGCGCTGTACTCCGTAAATGTACCGAGTGGGTGCTGGCGTCGGGATAAGAACTGTTGGGACGTGCTTTGAGATGATTGATCTACGCTCGGCTCCCCGCCTCGTACTCGCCTTGCGTTACTTGTGTTTGGACCTAATCGCCCCCCCTCCAAACCACTCTTTGACCGTACCTTGATCCTCGCCACGGGCCCACAGCTCCAATTCCAAGCGTGATACCTGATATGATTCAAGTCGGGAGGAAACAGGTGGCGTGGTTTCAAAACATGGCAAACAAACATCGGCAAAGTTATGTGAGCTATTGCCACATCCACGAGTAGCTTGAAATCGATCGGAGAGATGCCTACATCACGAAGATACATCATGTTGTGACTAGAAACAGAAGTAGCCCAGCCATTAGAGACATCTTTGTTACCATGCCAGCTTACCCACGGTCAACGTCACCTAGGGTGCCATTGTTATCAGAAATCGAAGAAGCGACCATAGATGATCATACGTCGCCAGACAGTTGGGAAAGTCCTCTACCATCACCAGGCCCCTCACAACATCAAAATTATGGACCTTCCCCAGTAAGGATAACCAATGTGCATCACAGTGAAGACCTGCCTTCACGTGATATAGCAACTTCACCAACTTCCCCAAGATCACCTACTTCACCTAATACTTGGTCGAACTCCGCCAGCGCACCACTGCTAGCTGATACAGAGGAAAAGGACATTGATGAAGGAGCTGGCCAAGCAGCAAATGAAGAAGCAAATGCCACTGCAGAATCTGGCGAAGAGAAAAAGAAGTTTTTTAGCAATGCCGAATACAAGATTGCCTTCTCACACTTCGTGGTATGAAATATGCAAATAAAACATCGATCAGTGTTAACTATCAGTAGAGAATATTCTCATATTCAACCTGGACTGATAAACTACTTCTGCTCGCTGCATCGACGGCTTCAATATGTACGGGTGTTACACTGCCACTTATGAATGTTGTATTTGGTATGTAGTGTCACTCCAATCTACATCTATACTTTGCAACTAATACATCATAGGACAGCTAGTTGGCGCTTTTAGCGATTTTTATAATCCAGAATCGGGCGAAACTGAAGAAATGTTCACAAACATCATTGATCAAAACGTGTACATTTTCTTTACAGTGTTTTCGGCAATCAAAAAGCTAACATATTAACCTAGATTGTACATGGTGTACCTTTTCTTTGGTAGACTTCTTCTTGATTATGTTGCAATTGTAATTCATTCTATTGACTCAATATCACTTCCAAAGGCTGACAAAGTAACAGCTAGGTTTCCGCATGGTCAGCATCCGCATATCTGCTGCGATGAGGCTGGCTTATCTGGAAGCACTATTTAAACAACCCATCTCGGTCCTCGACACTCTTCCTCCAGGACAAACCGCTGCCATCATAACAATCACAGCTAATATTTTACAAATTGGCATATCGGAAAAGCTTTCCATATTTCTTCAGAGTGTATCTTTGGTGATCACAGCCGTTATCATAGCATTTCATTACAGCTGGCTTCTCACTCTTGTCACGAGCAGTGGATTGATATTCATTGTCTTCTGCTACAGCTACACAATTCCACGTCTCGTAGGAATGATGAAAGAAGTTGAACATGCTGATAGAATGTCATCTTCTATTGCAAGCGAGGTCTTTGGCTCAATTCGAATGGTGGCTGCATGTGAAGCGGAGGAGAAAATGGCCAAAAGACACGCTGGCTGGGTAGAAGAATCTCACCGGCGGGGCTTGCTAATGTCTCCTTTAGTAGCAGTACAACAGGCGCCAGGTAAGCCTTCATTTTGTCGAGATCAAATTCAATTTGCTGACTCTCACATAGTTTTCTTTGCGATACATGCGTAAGCTCGAGTCATTTAACTTTACACAAAAAATCATCTAACTTAGAAGAATAGTACATTCGCATTATCCTTCTGGTTTGCAATCAAACTGTATACTGCCGGCATGATATCTAGTGTCACCACTATAATCATGTGAGTGAAAACCGAAAATATATATTTTCACGATCTTTACTAATTCTATAATAGTGTTCTCATGTCTATCATGACTATAGTAATGTCCATCGGCAGTATCTCGGCACCCTTATCTGGTGCCGCTCGAGCTGCTGGTGCTGCAAGTATTCTTTTCAGCATAATTGATGCTCCAAAGCCGCGAACTGATGGCGCCATGGCACCAGAGGTTTCGTCACAAAAAGATATCGTCTTCGAGAATGTTAACTTCGCATATCCAATCAGACATGACGTGAAGGTTCTTGATAACTTAAATGTCACTTTTCCTGCTGGCAAGCTTACAGCTATTGTTGGTGCGTCAGGCTCGGGAAAGAGTACAATCGTTGGATTACTCGAACGCTGGTATGAGCTTGACGGAAACATGACTGATAACGTTATGGTGAGTTTCTAATCCCTCTTTAGATTTTAGAGTCTGAACTAATAAGATGTTTATAAAGACTCTGTACTTTCGCAATGGCACTATCACTGTTGGTGGTCAAAAGCTCCACGAAATTGATCTCAAATGGTGGAGATCTCAGATTGGTCTTGTCCAACAAGAGCCATTTCTATTCAATGACACAATTTTCAAAAATGTTGAGTATGGGCTGATTGGTACACCGTGGGAGAATGCTTCGACAAAGAAGAAGAGAGAGCTTGTTAGAAGAGCTTGCAAGGAGGCTTTTGCAGAAGAATTCATTATTCGACTACCCGAAGTACGTCGGTACCAAATTGCTTGATTGCAACTCTGCTTCTTCATGATGACTGATTATAATACAGGGCTATAATACAACAGTGGGTGATGCAGGGATCAAATTAAGTGGTGGCCAGCGGCAACGACTAGCAATAGCGAGGAGCATTGTCAAGCGACCGAAAATTTTGATACTCGATGAAGCGACGAGCGCCATCGACGTACGAGGGGAGAAAATTGTCCAAGCTGCTTTAGATAGAGTTTCAAAAGGTCGAACAACAATTACTATTGCTCATCGTCTTTCAACAATCATGAAAGCCGATAACATAGTTGTTCTAAAGAAGGGCCAGGTAGTTCAACAGGGAACCCATGATAACTTGCTGGCAGACATAAACGGACCTTACTGGGCACTTGCAAATGCTCAAAAGCTTTCTATGGATGATGGGCCTACACCAAGTACAATTCTGTTTGATGCTGAAAAGCCATACAACGAGGATGAGGATGAACTGGATGAGAGATTTAGCATTGATCTCGACGATCCCCCAAGCCCCGAAATGCATTCCATGTCAACTCAATTTCTTGGTAGTTTTGCACTATTTCTGTGGGAGCAAACCCCACAATGGAGATGGTATAGCCTGATGCTTTTGGGGGCTTTAGGAGCTGGAGGTAAGCTTTTCCCATTCAATACTTTCGTTACAGAACACAGACTAACTGTTGAATCTAAGCTGCTTTCCCTCTCCATGCCTTTCTCTTCGCGAAGCTGATTTCACTTTTCAACTTCTGGGGTCAATACCTAGAAGATCAGACGAACTGGTGGTGTTTCATGTTTACACTTCTAGCTATTGGTGTTGGAGTCAGTTACTTCGTCCTTGGCTGGTCCTCTAATACGGTATCTTTTGTGAGTTTAATTCCTGTAAGTCATGTATTATTATTCTTGGAGCTAATTCTAGCAGTATATCACATCAAATTACCGCCAAGAGTACTTTGAAAATGTACTGAAAAAGCCGGTCTCCTACTACGACGAGGAAGAGAACTCGGTGGGAAGCCTGACTGCGCGCATGGCTAGTGATCCATCTCAGCTCCAACAACTTCTCGGTATCAACATGGCAATCGTCCTAATCTCCGTGTTCAATATCGTGGGAAGCATTGCAATATCGTTCTATTTTGGATGGAAGCTTACTCTGGTTACGGTTTGTTTCTTGATGCCAATTATCCTGGCCGCTGGATTTTTCCGAATTCGTTACGAAACCCAGTTCGAGAAGATGAATGAAGAGGTTTTCGCGGAAAGCTCAAAGTTTGCTACGGAATCAATAAGTGCTTTTCGGACGGTGTCGTCGCTCACGCTCGAGCCAGAGATTTGTGGGCGCTATCGAAGGCTTCTTCGCAACCACAGCAAAAATGCTTTCAAGAAAGCTAGATTTTCCACATTTGTCTTTGCAATGAGTGACAGTATTGCTCTACTTTGTATGGCCTTTGTTCTATGGTGAGTCACTCCTGTAAACAATTAGAAGTAGCACTGATTTATTCAGGTATGGTGGAGAACTTCTTGCCAGCCACGAGTACACGCCTTTCCATTACTGTAAGATCAACACCGTCTTTAAAATAATGAATTAAGCTTACATTCTAGTGGTCGTATATCTGGCAGTTGTACAAGGTAGCACCAGCGCTGGCCAATCGTTGAGTTTTGGACCGAGTATTTCTCCTCTTATTTCAACGGCGTTCGAACGTTGCTGACAAACTGTACAGATATAGCGCAAGCATTTGCGGCTGCGGATAGAATCCAAGCTATGAGACCGAAAGGGATAGAGGAAGCTGATGGTAGATCGTTAGATCTAGGAGATGTGGAAGGTGATGAGAAAGCAATTCGAGGCGTCAAGATCGAGCTCAAGAACTTGTGGTTCAAATATCCAACTCGTGATGTCGCTGTTCTTAATGGCTTGAATATGACTGTAGGTACCGTCCACATGACATTAAATCTGCCCATGCTGATTTTTTATAGATTGAGAAGGGTCAGTTTGCCGCTATTGTTGGTCCATCCGGTATGATACTCCCTTCCCTAGACGGGTTCAATTAGAGAAAATAGCTTACCATCAAATTCAGGTTGTGGCAAAACAAGTATTATTTCTCTGCTTGAAAGGTAAGCTGCAGTCTTCTTTACTCTAGGCACTGGAATGGATTTTTGCTTACGCTGATAATGAATAGATTCTACAAAGTCCAATCTGGGAAGATTCTTTATCATGGAATAGATATTGACGAAATCGGTCTCAGCGACTACCGAAAATCTATATCACTCGTCGCACAAGAATCATCATTATTCGAAGGATCAATCCGGGAAAATATCTTGCTGGGTGTAGATGAGGACGAAGTTTCGGATGAGATTCTTCATCAAACATGTCGTGATGCTGATATTCACGACTTTATATCATCACTTCCAGAGGGGTATAACACCGCTGTTGGAGTGAAAGGGGTTGCACTCTCGGGAGGTCAAAAGCAGCGGATTGCCATTGCCAGAGCCTTGATCAGGAATCCACGCGTTTTGTTATTAGACGAAGCGACTTCGAATCTTGATTCTGAGACTGAGAGGTCTGTTCAAACAGTGTTTGAAAAGACTGCAAAAGGAAGAACTATGGTCGTTGTTGCCCACCGACTTGCCACGGTTCAGAACGCCGATGTTATCTTTGTAATTGGCGATGGTAGAGTGGTGGAGACAGGGACACATGGCACTTTGTTGCAAAAAAGAGGCCTTTATTACGAAATGGTAGGTTCTCTGTTTCAAGTTCTGCCTTACAACATCATCTAATCAATGTTTTAGTGTCAATCACAGGCTCTTGACCGGTAGAAAAGGAAGCCAGGTAGGACGTGATTCTTCCAAGTAAGGGTGTCCGGGGCCCTTTTATGCATTTCAGGCCAGGTTAAGCTTTAATCAGAGGTAAGCAGTAGATGATTTGTAAATAGGGTTTATAGCTTCATATCTCAAATGATTTATCATACACATTGTTCGATACTGAAAATTGACTACTGTTTACAAAGTACCACCCAATGATGGGCGATAACCTAACTTTATTTAACCATCCGCTCCTAATTCAAGTTCCAAATAATAATAGAGTTTCGGTCTCTTCGCATAGTAAGCCCGTCCAGATGAGAAAAGACGTCTGTTGTCTAAGTCGAAGCCCGCTCACACGTGACCATATACTCAAATCGTCGAATATGCAGTCCAGACATCTACCAATCAATAGGACAACCCAAGCTTCTAACGAGCGACATATACCGAGACCGCAAACAGCATGAAAAGTAGGCTTGGCCCGAAGGCTCGCTTAGCATTCGATGGCTCTCAGCCAAGTAAGCGACCGCATGCGGCCAATTGCTTAGCAGTGCCGAATGGAGAACTCCCACCTAGTAAATACCAAAGCAGATTATTGTATAGTTGATTTTATAGTTATAAGTTTGAATTGTGTATAATCACTCTTCTGATCGGTTATTGGAACATTTGATATAACAAAGAGAGAAAATAACGATTTGTAGATTTCAAGAATGAAAAGGAAAACATCCAAATGACAAGCTTCGGAAAACATCCAATCATTTCTGAATGTATGATGTCAGATATCTTGGAGTCTGCCGAGATAATGTCCGCTCCCGTCATGTCAGCCATAAAATGGGCCCAAAGCCCATTCCTAGTCACGGCGCCACACCGAGTGTGGCGCATTATTGGTCTACCTTCAACTCTAATTCTGTACCTTGACGGATCCAATAACCTAAAATACAAAGAAAGTCACTGTAGGGCATCGCCGAGTCTTGAATCTGTACGGATGTAGAATCCGAATCGGCACAAATATTCTACCAAAATACTAAGACACGAGATGGACTGAAATAAAAGTAGGGCCCGACAACTGTGGAGAATAACTTTAATAATTTAGCTAAAATCTGGTCAATTACCGAAAAGTGGATGAATAGAATAAAATGCAGAATACATTTTCATTGTTGATGTAATATTGATGCGTCAAAATTACAAGCCAACAGGAGGAATACTTACAGAGGCAGAGTGGAGACACGGATGAAAAGTCTCGTTCAATCTGCGAATGGCATAACGAGAAGGAAGATGCCATGGCGTACCGTTTCCGGGTGTGCCACATGCTATTTTGCTAATATTTACCGACCATAAAAGTGCGGGGAGTTCTGGAGCTTAAGCGAGCGACCTACCCTGTCAGGACAACGCATTTGCTAAGGAAGCATTGAATTATGCACCAATCTCCTGAGCCGATAGTGAACGAATCTACTAGTTACAAGGTGTGGCTCAATTATTTTCCGATGCTGGTCCTGGTTTGGGTTTGGTCTGAAAAAACTGCGTGGAGAAGTAGGAGCTCGACAATCTTAGAGGCCGTCGGCTATTTACTATCCTATAGTTTATTGAACAAAAGAAGCTTCTTCTATTGCCCTATTTGCGGGTGGCGCCTCTGGGGGAGATACTTCCGAACTATAGACGAGATCTAGATGGGAACCCAGGTAGTGCGATGGGGCTGTACACTACACTAGCTTTTATCATGGTTCCCAAAGGACATGGACACTTTCGTTGGCATTCGGATCAGCTTCATAAATATAGGTTCAATTCCAGAATATTCTCATCATCATCACAATCATCATCACATTCAGATCATTCTCATCCTCGCATCCTCATCACCGCATCCCGCTTCTAATAGAGCCTTGCCAACGAAATGGCCCCATCAATGAGCAAAATAACTACTATCCTCGCCATAGTTTCTGCATTCTCCAATCTCGCAACTGGATTAAGCATTGGTAACCTTGGAAAGAGAGGACGATGGGCACCTAAATCTGGCACCACCTGGCAGATTGTGCTAAATAGCGATAAAGTCGACACCACGGTTAAAGCTCAAGTCATCGACATCGATCTCGTCGACAACACTGCCGCTAAAATTGCACTTCTCAAGAAGACTGGCAAGAAGGTTATTTGTTATTTCTCCGCTGGTAGCTACGAGGATTGGCGCCCGGATGCCAACTCTTTCAACGATGAAGATTTGGGAGATGAGCTTGATGGTATGTGACAGTTGAATTATCTCCTCATTTAATATATTCTAATGGACATTATAGGCTGGCCAGGAGAGATGTGGATTGACACAAATTCTGCGAATGTCAGAAGAATTATGGCGGCACGAATGGATCTCGCTGTGAAGAAGGGTTGCGACGCAGTTGATCCTGATAACATCGACGCTTTTGATAACAACGGAGGTGGACTTGATCTGGACGAGGACGACGCAACAGATTATTTGACATGGTTGGCAACTACTGCGCATGGCAAGGGTCTCTCTATAGGCTTGAAGAATGCTGGAGATCTCATCGACAAGGCGATGGTTGGTCAATATGACTTTGCCGTTAATGAGCAGTGCCTCAACTACAAAGAATGCGCACTCTGGAAGCCATTTCTCGACGCAAAGAAGCCGGTCTTCCACATTGAGTATCCGACAAGCGCACCAAAAGTTACAGATGCGACCAAGAAGACCATTTGCAACAGCTCTGGGCGGAAGGGGTTCTCTACTGTATTGAAAACCCTTAACCTGGATAATTGGTTGACCACTTGTTAAGAGACACTTTAAGTATTGGCGCAAGGTTTAAAATTGGGATTTGATGATATTGGTTGGCGGGGAGTTTCCTTTGTACCTAATGTTTTATGAAAAGTTATTTATGAATTAAATTCAATTAATCTCAGATGTCTGATCCTTATTAGAGCTGCCGTCTTTTATTTGCATAGTATAGGAGCTGCCTCCTTCAATTAAACCCAGTCTTGAGGGCTAACCCCAACGTTAGCAACCGAATAAAGGCCAAGGACAGTTTTGTCATTCTCCTTTGCTTGAACAGGTTCAGCAAACTCAGATAAGAATTTAAGCATCCACTGGTCCATGCGAAATGACGTATCGATATTTGTTCTGCAGACTTCATGGAAAACCTGTAACCGAGCGAAACATGATTCTAGAATTGGCCAAAAGCTTCTTAACCGCATTAAGAATTCGAAGTTCCGCTCAAGTCTTGATCTTGCAGCTGCGATCTGAGCCTCGTCGGTACTAAACAACAATGTGTGAATTTGTATAGTAGAGGCGATGACGAGAATATGTCCCACCATGTTATACCATACTTCACAGCCTGGTGTTGCATGTGCTGCATAGACAATACTGCATAACTTGGCTGAGTAATCTTTGCATTTGTTTGCATAGTAATTTTTTCCCGAGCTGTGTCGGTCTTCATCGAGAAACTGGTAGAAGAGAAGCTGCCCAAAGTGATAATAACCAAGATACACCGCTACGAATAACCTCCCAAGACCTTGGGAAGAATATCGCGTAAGATTTTCGTGAGTATCGTGCATATAAGATGGTAAATCTCGATGCCAGGCATCCATCTTTCGAGATAAGTCTTGTATTGTATGCTCAACAACGACATTAATTGTACCGCTGACTGCTGTCTGTGAAATGACATCATTGATCTCTAACAAGATTCGATTTAGGGTGATCATTTGAGCTAGCAAAGAAGACCTTCTATCGTAATTACCAGGATATATTATAACTGATCCACGACTCTGTTGAAGGAATATTTTTTCGTCAATGGGGAGAGCCAGGTCTCCGAGATGAGGCATCTGCCGGGGAAGCCTAACACTTTTTGATGACCACACGTCAACCATACACAGAGTCCACCATACTAATTACATCAGTTTTGTTACCAGGAAATACTGTAATCTTACCTCTCAAGTTGATTTCCTTTTCGAGAGAGTCAGACGTGGCCCTCCTTGGTAGGTCAAGTAGATTCGCCATTCTACAAGCGACTGTGTAATAAACAGATTCCGTGATAGCATCATCTTCGGTGGTACTTATGGCACCAAGTAGAACACAGGCTTGAATTGTGGTGAGTGAAGTGTCTCTCAAATTCAGTAAATTTGCAGCTTGTTCGAAATATAATTTAGTCCTTTCACGAGGAGCAATGCTTGAAAACAATTCGTTGGTCGAGAATCTAAGTAAGTCAGCTTCATCCAGTTATCAGCATTGAAAAAAACCCACCTAGCAGACAAAGCCATCATTCCAAATATAATCACCTTTGGTGCCAATCCCTCCCTCACATCCTCAATGAAGCTTGGTTTATGAAACAGAGAGTGAAATTGGTCATGGATGAGATCGAAGTATAAGCCAACCAGCTCTATGCAGAGCTCTATCTGGGGTAGTGGAGTTTCGGTGATACTAGATAAGACATGTGTTGATTGAGGGGCACTGATAGATTCATGCTGGGCAAGATGCTGTTTCGGTACTTTCACCTCCCGTGCACATGAAAACCCACGTAGACAACAGTAGACACACGTACTTGATCCACGCTGAGTCTCGCATTTTCGACGCCGTGATCTTGTACTGTTAGCTAAGCACAAGGGGATAAACGGGTCTAATACCGGCAAGCATGGCATGCAACCAGTGCTCTCATTTTGCTCGGGCGGAAATCTCTGACCTCCAAAACCAGGAGTATCTGCGTCACCGTTGGCTTCGTTCTTAGAATAGATGGTATCAAACAGCTTTTTGTGACAACATATCAAGATCACTTAGTAATTGTTCAGAGTGTTTAGTGAATATTCGTTGGAGTAGCAGTAGACAACTTTGAGATGTTATGATCATTGTCAACAAACCCCGCCTTTCACAATCACGTGTTTACAAAACTCTAAACATCCTGTACTGCTAATGTAACGAAAGAAGAGTACTCAAATTTTACAGCCTCATTAAAAGATCTATATTAAAAGATCTATATTGTTGTGTGTGACTTGAAAGCTATTCTAATCAGCTTTTTGTTTTGTCTGCGTTCAACTAAATGCCATAAATATTGCATCTGCACTTCATTGAATTATCATACATCAAAATTTTCGTTATAGCTCGTCCTTCGAAAGCATATATCTTTTAACCTTCTCACCCAAACCTCTTATCCTATAAACTCCTGCAGAGTGTCTTTTAGTCTTCATTGTAATTGCTCCTCCCGCTTTAATAATCGAGATCTTTTCTCCAAGAAGGCGAGGATCGTTAGCTTTGATGCCATCTTTGTAGCTTAGCTCGGTCGAATTGTACCAATTCGCTTGCTTCAATAGACCATGGAAAGAACCCAAGTCGTCCTTGGTGGCAAGTATCTTCTCTGCCGTATCTAGATCCATTCTGTTTGCCCAAAGATCATACACTTCCCAATCTTGTTGAACTTGAGGTGCCGATCCTTCCGGTCCATCGTAGTAGAAAATTTCTTCGAGAGAGGCCGAGATTTCGATATCCTCGTCTGCAGCATTGAACAGAATTACGACTTGGTCACCACCAAACAAGCGGCCGGTCCAAACCTGTGTTTCGCCCATCCCGTATTTATCTTTCTTGACATTGGTGTCTCGACGCAATTGAAAGACTGCTTGTCCAAGAGGATCCTGGCTAAGAGCAATGATGGCTGGATTATTGAGGATAGTTAACGAAGCGGGAGAAAGATCACGAAGATCGTTTCCCATCAACAAGGGTGACTTCAATGCCGCCCACATTGAGAAATGAGCCTTATACTGAAATTGGATGTCAGTCAAGTGACTAGCTAATGGGGCATGGAAGTCATTATTACCTCGTCATCTGTCATGCCTCCATTTCCAACTTCAAGCATGTCCAAGTCATTCCACCCTCCTGGTTGAGCACGGTCTGCATATGCTGCCACTCTGTTCATTATATTGAGGACAGAGCAGTGAGTTCCTAGAATGGATTAGCTGTCAGTCCCATAATCGACATACAATAGGTGATTTACCTGGCGCAATGCAATGTGGATCCTTGGGATCATCACAGCTGCACAATGCATCTGGACGAGTGAAAGAATCGTAGATATCTCCAGACATCCTCCAGGAATTTGCAATGGACATTCCCCACTGTGAATGCATGTTAGATATTTCAGGGATTAAAACATGCAGATTCATGTTGGAGGAATGCGACTCACAGTATGAACATAATCCTCGCCCCAGCTACACAAACTGTAAAGCATAGGTCTTCCAGTAGCATTGATAGCCTTCCACATCACATCGTAGCGATTGAATGAGATCTGGGGTGTTCCGAAACGGCCCATATGATAACAATTGTCATATTTCAGATAATCGACACCCCAGGAAGCAAAGGCATTGGCATCCTCGGTTTCGTAATCTAAAGAGCCAGCTAGAATTTATCAATACAGATGAATAAAAGTTCGTAATATTATTTGAACTTACCATAACGAGCACAGGTCATCTCGCCAGCACTTGAGTACATTCCGAATAACAATCCCAAATTATGAATATCATCTGCAACACTTCTCATGCCGCTGGGAAATTTTTCTGCGTCTGGTACAAGCCAGTTGTTCTCTGGGTCTCGTCCAGTCGACCAGCAGTCATCGAGAACGACATATTGGTAGCCAACATCGCGGAGACCTGAGCTCACGAGCTTTGCAGAAGTATCGACGAGCAGGGATTCGGAAACATCGCAACCCAATGAGTTCCAATTATTCTGAATACACACCGTATATTAATTCAGTTATTGCAATATTGGAAGTGGAGAAGTACCCATCCCATCTGAGGTGTTCTGGCGAGTCCATTATTCACACCGATGGTTTGTTGTGCGAGAAATCCAATAGCAACTGCAATATGCATAATTGCCATTTCGGAAGATTTGACTGGGTGTGGAAAGTGTGAGGTGTTCCGACTCGCATTCAACTGCACAGTTCTATGCAAGCAGAACAAGAAAAGGAATGCGGCTCTATTTTAACTCGTGAAGAAAATATCGTAGCTCACTTGCCGGTACTCGGTCAAGGAATCAGCAGGAACCTGTATTTTTATACGACTTTTGTGGAATTGTAACCGTAGTCCGAAGACAACCATTGGGAGTTCTTGGGATAGCATTGTTCGACACATCTTGGTTCATGCAGATCGGAGTTGGCTGATGTTGGCTAATGTTGGCAGCGAGAGGGGAAATACGCTAAAGGCGGGATAAGCGGTAACGGCGGAGCAGAAGGCGGAATTGATAGGAAGAGAGAGAGTCTGAATCGACTGATGAGGCAGCATTTTGGTCATCTTTCGTCGATGGTTTGCATTAGTGTTTCAACGTTAGGACACAAAAAAGACTACTCACAGTGTTGATTGCTTTCTCCTTAATGCCTGTAGTTGTATGGTAGGCGATGTCTTGGTTGTAGTGCATTCGACCACTATCGAAGGATGTTGTAAGCGAACAATGCGGAAAGATGTATTCCGAACCCAAATCAAGCGTCTAGATTATCAGTAATTTCTTGTATAGTTGATTTGGCAGGTGAACGATAACAAAAATAGTTGGGGTCAAGTCTATATTTTCTTCTCCGTGTCCCTCACCTGCCAATGCATTGTCAATTGAATCTTGGAATGCAGAATAAGAATCTATTATTACTCCCAACAGGAGCTGAGTGTAGCGTATGCCTACTTAAACTACTTGTATTATCAACATTCTCGCAATCATTGCCACTTAATTTGACATAAACATTATTACCAGTCAATAGCCAATGAAGTCAAAAGCTTCATTAAAGATAACCACTTTTGGTAAACTATAATAATTGGTTATACTAGATTTAATTTTCATATTTTGTATAAGCAATTTAAGAACACCAAACTACATTATATTAGTCCTTCACGGCCCTTCAGTCCGTATAGCTGGCGGGTAAAGCTTATAGCATCCATAAAACCTTCCTCCCTTTTGCTTCCGAGAATCATCGAAGTCAGGTAAGCAGATTGAAATATGGAAATAGACCTGGTGTCGTAAATTAAATGGCTAGCTGTAAGCATTTGATTTTTTAATCATACCTCAGCGTTAAAAAGAGAAGCTGCTAGCCTTATAGATGAAAATCTTGATTGATCTTGGTCTCACAATATGTAAATTTGCACTATATTCTCGTCACTATAGGCTAAATCAGGTAAACTAAAAAGGAAGAGAAAAACATCACACCACCAGTTAATCGTGCAAATCAAGATAATAGACTAACTTTTCGTTGCCATTGTGATAAATTTGCAACCAGCCAGAAGAGCATTCACCCAACGGATGTTAATATATACTTATATTGAGAATGAAGTTGAGTAATAAGATCCCAGTGGAAATGCCTTCAATGGAAACGTTAACAATCTAATTGTTGTTGATAATTATATTCCCGTCCTGGTCTATGCCCCCTAGTAGAAAAGGAAAGGAAACTGACTACCAATTTTGCCATATGCAACCATTCTAATATCCAAAAAGAAAGAAAACCCATCGCCACCAGTTATAACCGTGAGTGGATATCGGTAACTGTTCTCTATTCCTCTCAAGTGTATATGCTCGCCTACCTCACACTTTCTTTTAGTGCGACCTTCAACGGCGGCTTTTCCCAGCCAACGATGATGATCTTTTGTTTGTGCCAGTCCTGGCACTCGGGTGCGAGAGACAACAAGTCAAAATTCCACAACATCTTAGCCATGATAAGCCGCATCTCGTGGTATGCCACGTTCCGGCCAATACAGTCTCGTGGCCCAAAGCTGAACGGCTTGTGCACTTCGCGTTTGTCGTTGTAGAAGGGCGATTGTGCGTCTTGAATACTCTCAGGCAGCCAGCGCTCGGGTATATACTCGTCTGCTTTGTGGAAGTTGTGTGACGAGCGGTAGGCAGAGAATTGATGCACTCCCACGAATGTCTGGCGAGATTGTCAGTTGATGCTTAGAATTGCTTCTGAAAAGATGACCCCTTCGTGTTGAAGTATATACTTACTCTCTCTGGCACAAGTATACCGGCAATGGGTGTTGGGGGACCAGGCAGCGTTATCCGGGACATGGCGAGTGGCGCTGGAGGAAAAATGCGAAGGGCCTCGTCCAAGCAAGCGATGAGATAGGGTAGTTTAGCCGTCGCGGCACGGAAGGTGATATCCTCGTCTCGATCGAAAGCTCCTCGGACTTCCACGACCGCTCGCTTTAGAGCGTGTGGGGTTTTTAGCAGCCAGAAAGTAACTCCAGAGAGCAAAGTTGCGGTTGTCTCGGATCCAGCAAGCATGAGGAGGTCGCAGTTCTTTATAAGCTCGTCGTCGCTAAGCCCGTGCTTTTCGCCGCGCGAACGCATGATGTAGTCCATGAAGTCGCCTCTGTCGGCATGTTCCTTGTGTACGATTCGATCAAGAGTAAGCTTGGTACAATATTCCTCATGCTTTGCTTGAGCCCTGCGGGTCTTGGGGCCAGCGAGGCACTGGAGAATCGTACCGAAGATGGGCGAGATCTTGATAAGTATCATAGCTGGCAAGAATCTGATAGCGGTCTTGAGGCTGTTAATCCATTCGTTCGACTTGCCTTCTGCCAGCCCTTGCAATGGAATGCCGTAGGTCAGGTCGGCTATTAGGTCGAATGTGGTAAAATTATACCAGCGCACCATGTCCAAAAACTGTTCCTTCTTCGCAGCTTCCCGTAGTTTCGTGACTAGGAGATCCACATATACAAGCATCAGAGACTCCTGCTGCGAAATGGCCTTGTCAGAAAAGGCAGGGAGCATTGCTCGACGGTAGCGAAAGTGATTTGCGGCATCTGCAGCGATGATGGTTTTCTGGTCAAAAAAGACACCACCAGAGAATTTAGGTAGCTCTGCATGCCCATGTCCATAGATGTCTTTCCATGCAATAGGTGCCGTAAAGCTTAGAACATCAGGTCCGTAGCGGACAATATCCCCCCAACGTTCGTGAAAAGCTGCCAGTTTCCAGTCTACATCACCGCGAAACATATAGTAGTATCTAAAGAGCGGAAAGGCAATCCACAGTTGCGGTCCTGGTACTTTGCGAAGTGGGTGGATGTAGACATTATAGAAGGCTTTTGCAAGCCATTGTACAATCTGAAAGATAGAGTAAAGAATCATGAGACCTCTAAGGCTACCCCAGATATCAAAACTGTACTTTTCAAACTCGTTTTTAACAATGGTCATGATTAAATTTGGAAGCTTCATTATGACATGCAAATTCCTAAAAGTAGGTTGATCCGGAGAAAAGAAAACACAAAACTACACAAATAAATATATGACGTCTTATCAAAAAATCTTTGTGAACCGAAGGCAGATGGGCAAAAAAAAAAGGGAATGACTATCCAGGGACTTCACATGTCTCAAGATTTACCAGATTCTCTGCCGATGGGAGCCAAGGCAGAAAGAAGCAGACTGTTGGGTTGAAATACAACTAGTACACTTTTGAATGCATTTGCAGAGAGGTAACGTAGCATTAATGCTGTATCAGTGCATTGTTTCAGGCTTGGACTTTCACCGCATACGCTATGGCAATCCTTCAACACTGCATGAAGTTCTTGCATTAGATGCGGCGGACGTATTATGAAGTACATTGTGCTAAGCTAAAAACTAAAAGGGATTTTGCGGCATATGTGACGTATTATTACAAATATCAACACGAGTTTCAAATGACCTATCGAATTGATAGGCAACATGTGAAAATATGCTTATCGTTTGGGCTAACATCCAAGAATTCTAAAAGCCTTGGGTGATAACATTAAACAGTTAATATTTTCAAGGCCAATTTCGACTGTTTCGTGAAGGTCTCAAGCGTTTACAGTTTGATTCGTACTTTTATTTGTACTTCGTAGTCTGTAGCTATCTAGATACAAAATCATATTTTGAGCTGAAATCTTTGAGTATGTTTTGAAGACGTTCGCTTTGCCATCTTTACATGTTACTCTTGAATATCTAATGTTCATGGTGAATTCTCAAAAGCGCATTAAGTAAATATATGCTTGAAGTCACAAGAGCCAACAGCGCCACCGATATTATCGTTGCATCAGTAACACATGTTGTTAAATGAGCAAGTATTCCAACCGAGGCTCGATGGCAGTGAAGTAGATAAAGGATAACCAATGTCTGAAAATAAGTAATAAATAGTATATTCTAATATGAAATGACTTGATTTAATGACACAAACGCAGCTACGACCTCCATGTATTTTCACCGGTCGAGAGCCTGGCTTTGACACTGCACGATATGATGGTCAGCTCACTTCGGTCAAAAAGAGGAATCAATAACATCTTACCATATGCCAATAAACACCCTTCTTCCTCAACAACTCAATATGGTTGCCCTTCTCCAGCACCTTGCCCCCACCAAGAACAAAGATGACATCGGCATTCTGGACAGTCGCCAACCGATGAGCAACGACAACCATGGTGCGTCCAGTAGCAGCCTTCTCAAAAGCAGCCTGTACGAGCCTTTCGCTCTCTGAGTCCAAGCTACTGGTGGCTTCATCAAGAAGGAGAATATGTGGTTTGCGGATCAGTGCTCGCGCGATAGCTATACGTTGCTTCTGTCCGCCCGAGAGCGAGACACCCTTACTTCCCACTTCGGTATTATAGCCTTCGGGGAGCGAGGCGATGAAGTCATGGATACTCGCATCGCGGCAAACCGCATGCAGTTCTTCGTCGGTCGTCGTCTCCGCATCGACGCCAAGCAGGATATTGTCACGTAGCGTGCCCTGGAACAGCGTCGGCTCCTGCGCAACGAGCGAGAGATGCTTGCGGTACTCATATATATCGACATGGGCGATGTTGGTGCCGTTAGCTAAAATTCGGCCTTTTTGGACATCGTAGAATCGCTCAAGCAGTGAGATAATACTGGTCTTACCACAGCCGGAGGCACCAACTAGTGCAGCGAATTGACCTTTCTCAATGGTGATGCTGAGACCCTTGAAAATGGAGATATTGCGCGTTGGGTATTTGAAGTAGATGTCTTGCAACTCGATCTTGATACCACCTTCGGTGTTGGTGATCTGTCCCGTCTGCGGGTGGAGAGGATGGTTCTTTGGCTCCCTGATGCTCAGGATTCGATTTGCTGCCGCCGATGCTTGAGCGGCATTTGGGCCAAAACTGAAACCCTGTCCTGCGGCTTCGGCACCATTGATGACGGCCAGATAACAGATGAAGAAATTCAGAGCCTGATACTCTCGTGTAGCGAGGAGTTGCCCACCATACCAAAATATAAGAGCCTGGCATCCCATGCCCACGCTATCCGAGAAGGCGAAGATGAGAGTCGACCACCGAGCATTTTTATAAGCCTTGACAACATGACTTGTCAGCAGGGTGCTATAGCGAGAGCAGATGGTATCCTCCAGAGTCAGGCATGCTACGGTCCTGAATGCTCCGATCGACTCGGCTGCAAATTTTGAACTTTCTTCGAAGACAGTACTGTTCATATTCTCAAATTGCAGCTCGTACCGAAGCCGAAAGTATCCAGCGAAGAGACCTAGAGGAACCGTCACACAGAGCGAGACTAAAGCGAGCTTCCAACCAAAGACAAAAGCTATGGCCAGTGAGCCGACGAGGTTGAAAATCGACGTGTATACCATGGCCATATTCATGCCTAGTAGCTCTTCAAGTTGTTTTGGATCACTTCCAACTCTAGCGGTAAGTGTTCCCGTTGAGTTTTCTTCCTCGTCGAAGAATGATGTCTTTTGGTGTAATAGGCCTTCGAAATATTGTATCCGGTAGGTTGCCGATATATACTGTTCATGATCAGTCTGTGAATGTTAATACGGGGGTGCAATTCCGTACATGAGCAAGATGGGTTGAAACGAAACCAAGGACAAAGTGGGAGAAACCCGTGCAGATAGCTAGCACTAGCCACATCAATGACCAAAAGTTGGCCTCCGAATTGAACTTATCTTGGTCTCCGACATATTGGAATATAACGATGATCTTAGCAAAGAGGTACGCTTGTAGAGGATTGGCAGCTGTCCAATCCATATTAAAGGTTGATCTGATTATACATTAGAGGAAGACCAACCTGCGGCACACATGGAGAAGACAATGGTTAATCCATAGAATGGGAATCGACTTCGCTGCTCATAAAGCAGCCTACCAAAGCTGCCAAATAAGCCTTGCATCTTGTACTGATAAGCCTGCCCCGGGCTCTCGGTTTCGCATTCTAGAGCACTTTTCTCTCGATCAAGAATGACTCCCTCTTCAGGATCTTCAACATCATCAGCTTCTGTAGGCTCCCCGAAAGATATTTGTTGCGCATGAACAAGGCCAAAATAGATACCGCCTTTGTTATTAAGCAGATCGTCGTGTGTCCCTTGCTCGACGACCTTTCCGCTACTGAGCACAACGATACGGTCAGCCTTCTTGATAGTAGAGAGTCGATGTGCAATTGTAATCGAGGTTCGATTCCTGGAGACTTTGTCTAAAGCGGCTTGAACTATCTTCTCTCCTCGAACATCGATAGACGAGGTTGCCTCATCTAGTATGAGAATCTTGGGCTTCTTGATCACAGCACGAGCGATGCTGATTCGCTGCCTCTGACCCCCTGATAGCTTGGTACCACTATCACCGACTAGAGTATCGTAGCCATCCGGAAGACGATCGATGAATTCATCGGCGAAAGATTCTTTACAAGCATCCCTGACGAGCTCTCTCTTGCGTTCTTCACTCTCGCTTTCGAATTTAGAACCGATTAGGCCGTGAGCCACGTTGTTGTAGATACTATCGTTGAACAGAAAAGGCTCCTGCTGGACAAGACCAATTTGTGATCTCCACCATTTGAGATTAATCTCATCTAACTCGTGGCCGGAGATTGTAATCGATCCTCTCAGCTCAATTTGCGGCCCACCAGCTTCAAATTCAGGATTGAAGGTAATCTCTTCTGTCTTTTCGTCACGTATTTCACCCTTCTCATTTTTCTTCTTCTGGTTACTCTTCTTGTCCTTTTTAATTGTCTTCGCAATGAGATATTGACCATGGAGTGTGTACCATCTTTCGATCAGACCAACAATCGTGCTCTTCCCAGAACCAGAGGGGCCGACAATAGCCGTTAGCTTTCCTGCCTGGATTATTAGATTGAAGTCATCAAGTACCTTGACGTGTGGTCGGCTCGGATAGGCAAAGTCGACGTCACTGAACACGATGTCGTCTGTTGCCGACACCTCTGGTTCTGTCAAAGTGCCCTGTTTTGGCAACGGGGCATCTATGACAACAAAGAACTCACAAGCGGCCACCATTGCTTTACTCACGGCAATCAGCGGAGTTGATATTCTTTCGATGGACATGACCATAATCATGATGGTCATCAGCACAACAACGATGGTGCTGACGCCATCCAACCGTCCTTCAATGTAGGACTTGGTACCGTACCAAAAAGCCAATCCAAAAGCCGCATATACCGAGAAGAATATGAGTCCGAATTGTGTTGCCATCAGTGGAGATGTTCTCTGTCCATGCCTCTTTGCTGCTTCAGCCCAGATTGAGAATTGCCTAGCGACGCGGCCTTCGGCACCACAGGCTGCAATCATGCGAATGCTTCCGAAGGCTTCGCTCGCTACGGATGACGACTTGGTTTCTGCTGTGGACATCTTTTCCTCACCCTTCATAATGAACGGTAGTAAGATGCTTACGACAAGCAAGATGAAAAGAATAAGCGAGCCAGTCACCAGCGTCAAGGACCAACTGTAAGTGAAGGCGATGATCACCGCCGCTATGATAGTGGTCAAGGACTGTACAAAAGTTCCAAGCTTCTCCGAAATACCCAACTGGAGCGTATTGGCTGCGGTCGTAATCGTACCGGCCGCAGCTCCTGGTGGCATTGCATCAAGGACATGGATCGTCTGTCCAAAGAGATGTGTCAGAAAGTCAAGTCGGATAGCTGCTGACATTCGAATGCCGATCATGCGCAGAGCAAACTATTTCGGTAAGCTGGAGTGGGGTCGAGGGAGACTTTGAAGATCCTGACTGACTTTGCTGATATAATTAAGCAAAAACCTGGCGATGAAGAGGTAAAATATGTATAAGCTACACGAGTAAGTCAGCAAGCACTCTAACTCTACATGCACCGAGCACAACATACGCAAATTGATTGAGAGTACTCTCAAAGGAAGATTGGGATTGCGTGTTGCCAGGGGTAAAGTAATTGTTGAAGGTGCCGACAAGTTGACCTAATAATAGATGAGTGAGCACTGAGGATGGTTTTCTTGCCTCGACTAAACATACCAAACACGACATTCATTAGCGGTAGAGTCTGAGAACTGTTACCAAACAGCGTCATCGAGATCTGACTACCATCCTTGACTTACAACACCGGCTCCGATACAAGCCAAGGCCGCAGCGGCCATCAGAGGGAAGTCCCATATTTTGGCGTACGTGAAGATTCTCTGGAAATGGGGTGTTGGTTATTGTCTTCTTCTGACTACAATTCGAATAGTACTCACTAGATAATCCTTTACATTTGCTTCTCGTTCAGTTTGAACCTTTGCACTCTGCTTTGCGGAATTATCGTCGGCTCGATGCCTGGTGATCGTCGTTGGCTGCAGTTCGACGGTCTCGATAGCCTTGGTAGGCGAGGAACCCACTGCCTCGGGTTCCAGCATTCCCTGATTCATAATGATGAGTTTCTAATTCATGCATAAAATTTAACAAAAAGAAAATGCGGTAGATTAAACAACAGACAGATTGAAAGTCATTGCATAATAGTAGGATTGGGCTAGATAACTGGAAATCTGCTTAGGGTGGAATTGGAATTCACGAGAGAAACGGGATAAAGTCCACGTAACACACATTCTAGAGTTTATCTGTCTTACTAACAATTTAGATAAGATCGAAACAGAAAATAAGAAAAGAAAGAACAAATACGAAGAATACGACAAAGATAAGATCGAAGAGATCAAAGCAAGCTTGACGACGGCCTCCCGCAAGCTCCAAAATGCGGGCCAGCGGACAAGATCCGAAACTGGAAGAGGTGTGTGGGGGAACAAGCGATGACCGATTCCTTGCCTAAACGAGGGCCCGCTGCTCACTGCTTACAGGAGAAAAGCGCGTCATGTCGTGTCATGTTGTGCTGTCTGGAATGGACAACAACAACTTAGCCACCGCCTGCTTGCTTGCTTCCGCACAAAGATACAGTACTGATTGACATTCAGCTCAGCCATCAAGTGAGCTGCAGGTTGGTACAGTACAGTAGCTGGGAGGTGCTCGCGAAAAAGTTACCAATCAGCACCCGCCGTTTAGCCCGTATGCACAGGCATGATGACAGGAGTGAGGAGCGGGGATGGGCTAAGAAATTGGAAAGTCCCAAGAGACTGGTTACGCTTGCATGTGTCAGCGTGCATCATTCGGCGCTGTTCTACTGGCAGGGGGGATAGATGGGAGTGGAGGAACAGTATGATGATTTTATGATTTCGTATAACTCTCGTCGTAATAAACGAAGAAGTAAAAATACCCAAAAGAAAAAAAGAAAACAGGTTTAGTCCGTTGATCTGAAAAAGATAAGACTTTGTTGCAATTTGTTAAAGATATATAAGGTGACGTTGTATAGAATTTCTCTCAATCTGCTTCTCTCGAAACATAATCTGACAATCAAACAAACACGCTGAAATATTTTTTGCCTACATAACATTGGAGCGTCTCTCTAAGCAACTTTTATATTTTTATTGATAGAGTGTAAGGGAGCTCAATCACTCTGGATTTCAGAATTGCTGTTTCGAAACTTCTGTTCCCTGAAAATTCCTCAAAATACCGAATCATACAATGCCTCACGTTCTCACCATCCGAGAGAAGAAACCCAAGGCCGGAAAGGTCTACTATCCCCTCCAACTCAACCTCATACCCAAGCCCTCCCCGGGCCCAAACGAGCTTCTAGTCAAGATACACGCTGCAGCTCTAAACCATCGTGACTTCTACATCCGTCAGCATCTGTACATGGGAATCTCCTTTCAAACCCCTCTACTTTCCGACGGCTACGGCACCGCTATCGAAGCAGGTCCCGGCTGTGCATCTGACTTACTTCACCGGAAGGTTCTGCTCACGCCCTGTCGAGGATGGGATACGAACCCAGATGGCCCAGAAGACTACTCCAAGTTCAGTGCCATCGGTGGTACTGAGCCCTATCATCTGGGAACCGCTCAGGATTATATCGTGGTGCACGAGTCCGAGGTCGAGCCCTGTCCCGAGCACCTCAGCGCCGTGGAAGGTGCCGCACTACCGGTGGTTGGACTGACGGCCTGGCGGGCGCTGGTGACCAAGTCCGGAAATGCCAAAGCCGGACACAACATCCTTGTTACGGGCATCGGAGGTGGTGTAGCACTACAGGTGCTTCAGTTCGGTATCGCTCTAGGCTGCAATATCTACGTGACTTCCGGAGACGAGAGCAAGATCTCCAAGGCACAGCAGCTGGGTGCCAAAGGAGGCGTGGTGTATACAAGTGATGACTGGGAGAAGACTCTGAGCAAGATGTTGCCGACTGAGCGACCCTACCTAGATGCGATTATCGATGGAGCTGGTGGTGATATTGTGGGTAAAGCGATCAACATCTTGAAGCCGGGAGGAGTGATTTCTTGTTATGGAATGACAGTTGCACCTGTCATGGACTGGCTGATGCTTGCTGTGTTGAAGAATATCGAATTGAAGGGAAGCACGCTGGGATCGAGGGTTGAATTTCGAGACATGGTCGATTTTGTGAGAGAAAAGAAGATCCGACCTGTCATCAGTCGGACGGTCAAGGGACTGGATTGTTTAGATGCTATTGATGGTCTATTCGAGGACATGCGAGGTAATAAGCAATTTGGCAAGTTGGTGATTGAGATTTCCGAAGAGAATATAGAGTTGTAGAGCTGTCAATTTAATCACCTGACTCGCTCTTCGAGAGAACATCATGGAGATACCGTAATATCATGAATTGAAATTGTGAATTTAGGAATTTATTATGTGATACTGTGTTCCCCACGCTCAAAGAAATTAGTAGAACTAGGCTCAACCGGGTTGGTATGGGTGACCTGTCATTTACAGGAGTTCCGGGTCGTAGGGCCGCCCGCGGGTTTTTAGCGAGGAGGCCAAGTACCACGAACTCTATTGGAAATGACAGTTTTTGTGATCAAAAGGAGGCTGGCTTAGCCAGTAGATAAACTTGCGGTCAGGAGATAGGGTTGGCAGGGGGGGTTTACAAGGTTACAAAGGAGGAGTGGTACAGCAGTAGCCAAGAGCTAAGGTAGGAAATATGCGAAGCGATGATGGATCCATTGAGGGTACCGTAGGTAGGTAAGCCTTTAAATGGGATAGTGTTTGTTGCTGAAGTGGCAATGAAGCTAGGCGGAGAAGCATCATGTCTATCCAGGAAAAAGTTATTATGTTTGTCTCGAGTGTGACATAATGTATGACATACATTTTGCAGGCGAGCAAAGCTGGTATCAAGTCAGAATCAAATTATTGTAATTCTTACCTTGTAGGAGTGACTTAGGTCTGGCATGTGCTACAAGTGACGTCTGTTGGGACGGCGTCCCAATCCAATCAATCCAATCTGGTTAAACAGACGAGAGACAAACGGCAACGGCAGTAATATGAACCTCTTCTCCAATTCTCTCCATCTTGTACGCCTCTCCCACCTCCTTTAACGCCCATTTGTGCACCATCATCCACTAACCCCGACGCCTTTCGTCGAAGTGCCTTTCTTTCCAATCATACTTTCTTTTTTCCTCGCCGCTAAAATGTCCGACAGTCCCTACACAAACTGCACCAAAGTCTCCCCCGAATGCCCTGTCGTGGCTAATCTCTACGGCTACTCTCCGGACCTCGCCGCCAACGTCACTTTTACCGTCTTCTTCGGTATCTGTTTTATTGTTCATGTCGTTACCGGTGTTTGGTATCGCACCTGGACCTTCATGGCGGCCTTGGGCTTGGGTTGTCTTTGTGAATGTGCCGGCTACGTAGGTCGTGTCATGATGCACTACAATGTCTGGAACGAGGTTGGCTTTCAGATGCAACTCTCCTGCTTGATTCAAGGGCCGAGTTATCTCGCAGCCGGCATCTACCTCACGCTGAAACACGTTGTCCTGAATATCGACCGGCGGTATTCGCGTGTGAAGCCAGCTTGGTACACATGGATCTTTATTTCGTGCGACTGTATCTCTCTGAGCTTGCAGGCTGCTGGCGGTGGTATTGCGGCGGCAAACAACAACGATCTTCTCGATCTGGGCACCAATGTGATGATTGCTGGTATCATCTTCCAAGCTGCCGTCCTTGTCTTCTTTGGTTACTTCCTCGTCGAGTACTTCGTTCGAATCTTCCGTCATCGCGACGAACTCGAAGCTCGCACTATCTTGGAGTCACGACGTTTTCACTGGTTTATGACCGCTATTGTCGTTAGTTACTTGGGTATTTTCATTCGATGTGTATACCGTATTCCGGAACTTTTAGAAGGCTGGGGGAGTCCACTCATGAGGCATGAGCTCCCATTTATCATCCTCGAAGGCGTCATGATTTGTCTGTCTACTCTCGCACTGACGGTTGGCCATCCCGGTTGGTGCTTTCCTGCCATGGTTAACAGATCGAAAGACAAAAAGGAGAAGAACGGTAAGTCACCTACTGTCAAGGGAGAAGAGGGTTGGCAATCAACTGGAGTAGACACTTATGCCTTTCAGGACCTGGAACCGAGGGGAACACAACATGAGACGTCGTTATCGCAGAGAAGGCTTATGGGCGAGGGCGAAGAGAATTATTCTAAGGATATGAATCGGTATTTGTAGTTTCATAATAGCCAAAATATAAAGTAATTAGATGAATACAGTACAACTTAGAAGTGAGGCGAGTTGTATACTTAATCATTATCTGACACTTCAAGTTCTAGTCTTTGAATATTCTTAATATTGCATTAATGAAAATTATTGTTTGATTGATTTTAATGCGAGAACGATAATGTTACTCCCGCCGCTTCTTCCTACCTCCCTAAAAAATGATATAAATTGGAATAAAAACGTGTAATATATGTAAGCCAATTTACAGAGAAATTAGTCATAAAAATTGAACAGGATACATTTTTTAATGATTTAGCAGCACCTATTTAAACAGAACCTCAGTAAATTCCATGCTTCGGTCGAAACATTGTATTTTATGATAGCACGAGGAGATTGAGTCAAACCACAACTCTCTACATTCCAGCCTGACAAGACTTTACCTTCTAAGATGTTTCCCCCCGCCACCATGTCGCGAGCTGAAGTCGACGACTCGACATTCACCGAAATCGCCGAAGCATGTAATGTTTCTGCAAGCCAGATTGAGGATATCTACGACTGTCTTCCGCAGCAACTCGACCAGATAGCCGAAAAACGATCAGAGCAATTCCAATTCGTGCTTTCATTCGGCCCAGCAGCTGATCCGGATCGGTGGTGCGAAGCTCTGCGACAAATTGTCTCGTTGAATGCTGTCTTGCGCACTCGGTTTGTCCACTGTCGACGTGGGATCGTGCAGGTCATCACGAACGAAGAGCATGTTACCGAGCGCCAGTCTGGAGATGTTGAGCAATATCTACGCGATGAACAGACGCACCGTCTCGGTTTGGGAGTGCCCCTCTTCCAGTCCACCTTCATCGACAGGCATTTCGTCGCGACGATACATCATGCTATCATGGATTACTGGTCTGTAACCACATTTCTCAAAGAGGACGTCGCGCGTGTGTATTTCGGCCACGCGCCGATTCAGCGTCCCGCGTTTAAAGAATTTGTGGCACACTGTTTGAATATCGATGAATCGGAGGCAAAGTCTTTCTGGGCGTCCCGATTCAAAGGTGTACCAGCCATCTTCCCGAAAATCAATCCTCAATACTCCCCTCATCCAAGCGGGGAAGAGACAAGGAAGGTAATATTGGATCGTATTGGCAATGGCGTCTCTCCTGCCCACGTACCATGGTTCACTGAGGCTGCGTGGGCTCTGACTGCTGCCAGGTATGCAGACAGTGAGAGTGTTGGGTATGGCCTTGTTCTGTCTGGCCGATCGTCTTCTCTTAATGGAATTGAATCAAGTTTAGGGCCTGCAGTTGTTGAAGTCCCAGTTCAGGTCAATCTCCAGCGCAACATGACCGTTGAACGATTTATCATGGACCGAGCTACATCGCTACGCCAGCTTCAAGCACACCCTGCTCTGCAGTACGGCAATGCAAAAATCAGTAAAGTGAACGAGGCAGCACATACTGCTTCGGGCTTTCAAACCCTACTCAATATTGTCCCCGCGATGCCGATAAGTCTACCGACGTCAACAGAAGGGTCAGATGTAACATTCGAACGCATGGTCTGGCGTGCCCGAGGATCCTTTAGCCTCATGCTGCAATGCAACATCCATGACGATGGCATATTGGTTGAAAGCAGGTACGACCCGGAGATTCTTTGTGAAGACCAACTGCGTCGGATTCTGAATCAGTTTGAACATATGCTACAGGTACTGATGGGGGCTCCGATGCACATGAAGCTGGATAATCTACAGCGCTTGAATCGATTTGATCATGCAGAGATCCTTTCGTGGAACAAAATTGTCCCTGAGCCTGTGGAAGGGTGCCTTCATGAGCTTTTCATTGCTCAAGCCCGAGCGCAACCTGAAGCTATAGCTGTTGAAGCCAGCGATGGAAATGCAACTTATAGAGAACTGGACGAAATGTCAGGCCGGCTTGCTCACGAATTGTACAGGAGAGGCGTATTACCTAGGAGTCCAGTAGCTTTCATCATAGAGAAGTCACTCTGGACCATCGTCGCTATACTCGGCATCCTGAAAGCAGGCGGAGCATGCGTTCCTATCGACAAAGATGATCCTTACCATCGAAAAGCAAACATTATCTCCAACTCAAACATAAAGAATATCCTAACTTCATCTAAGGAGTATTCAGGATCGCTTGATCTCGCACCAGACGTCTTCGTCGTCAGTGCTGAATCTATTGCCGCGCTGCCAGCAGTTGCTCGCACGCTTAATATTGGGATGAGGTCTTCGAAAGATCTAGCATACATCATCTTTACCAGTGGCAGCACGGGAATTCCAAAAGGCGTCATGCTGGAGCATCGAGGTTTGGTTTCTCAACTGACCTCACTGGCTCGCCGATTCGGCTGGCAACCAGGCTGTCGAATGCTCCAGTTCGCCGCTCATGCGTCGAATATTAGCATATCTGAGATTTTTGGGGTGCTCCTGTTTGGTGGCTGTCTTTGTCTGCCATCTCAAGAAGTACAGACTTCGAATCTCTCCGCCTTCATTGCTTCCAACAATGTAAACTGGGCGATGTTGACCCCTACTGTACTTCGTGGTATGTCGCCCAGTGACGTGCCTAGTTTACAGTCGCTGCTCTCCTTTGGCGATCCCATTGACGCTGAAGTATCTAAGCTTTGGGCTGAATCACTTAATTTCTTCAATGGCTGGGAAGCATGCGAAGCCTCGGCTTTGAGTACCGTAGCAGAAGTGATACCTACTTCTCACTGCCCCGACAGTATCGGTACACCAGTGGGGTGTGCAGTCTGGCTAGTGAACCCCCAAAACATCCAAGAGCTTGTTTCAATCGGCAGTGTTGGAGAATTGTTGATTGAGGGTCCCGGTGTAGCTAGAGGCTATGTGAATGAAGAAACAAAGACGGCATCATCTTTTATACCGCCACCTTTATGGGCATCTTCATCTGGTAGGACAGTAACACAATTTTACCGCACCGGTGACCTGGCAAAGTATAATCCCGACGGCAGTATTGCCTTCATCGGTCGACTATCTAATCGAATCAAGTACAGCGGCCAGATAGTTCAGCTCGAAGAGGTCGAGAATGTAATTGCGAGCTGCGAGGAAGTGAGGGACGTTGTCACATTGTCAAAGATATCTGCTGGCCGTACACAACTGGTCGCTGTTGTCTGCTTAGCTGATCCTCATTTACCGCAAAAGGAATTCCTCCGGGAGTTATCTGATGGCTACGCAAAACTCGTAGAGGAACGCCTCAGTGCTGTTCGCATTGATGCGAGGTCTAAGCTGCCTTTGGATAGGCTCCCTGCGATCTGGCACACTGTTGAACAGTTACCTCGAACGGGATCAGGGAAGTTAGATAGAGTTGCTGTTCGTGCGTGGTTGAGTACATTGCATTCTTAAATTCTAATTTGAAGTCATTTGGTCTGTTTATGCAAATTTCGCACAGCTTTATATCGCAAACCCCCCCTGAGATAGTTTTCCAGAAATAGCTTTACTTGAAATTTACATCTCATACTATATCAACATTCAGTTTTTGTTATTATTCAAGATAAAACTATTCTTGCTTGTTTTGAACTTTTAACTTAGTGAAATGCAAAATGTTAGGGACCATAACCTCTATTACAAAGATGATTGTCAAAGTAAACAAAATACTGGTTTACTGATTTACTATATAGTTACAAATCTATAACTTAATAACCAAAGAAAAGATGAACGTTATTAGCATAAATCTGTTAATTGTATTTTAACAAGTGCTGAATAAGTAATTACCAACTACGGAATCGTAATAAGTTACCATGAGTTAAGCGACTAGTGAAACGTGGAGTTGAGATTTCACGAGCAAAATATCCACTAAACGCCGATCCGGTCGGTAGAAGTTGTTATTACAAATTTTTTACCTGTCAACATACTAGGATACGATTAGCTAGGATTACAGTTAGCCAAAATTGTGGTCATCGCCGATTAAACGCATCGGAAGATCTGAAATAACCACCGAGTATCGCGATCGGCTTTTTTTTGAGTTGTACAGTGGCTGGCTCAGCACGACCAGAACGGGTTGTATTAAGCGGAGAATATGCGCGCACGTACTTGCGGGAATAACCTTGACCCCACGAGGTATAGCAGCTAGCTAACGAGATTTACTTTTTTCTTTCTTTGTTTTACTTCTTCGTTGTCATCACCGTGCTTGTATCTACTCAACTTATTCTTTGTTCACGGCGATTCCTCTCGGCGATCACGCAACGTTACGTCGCTTAGCATAGCACCGCATGGCATTTACTCTTTTAGTGGAACACTTTGGACACGAGACGGGAATGCACAGAAAGTGGGGAGCATGACACCGGGAGAGAAGAGATAATAGATAAAAGTGTGGGGGTTGCGGCTGCGGCTGTACAGTAGCTACGGCTGCAATGCTATTACAGTGCATGCTATGCCATGCAACTCAGATTCGGGTTGATGCACGGCACAGCAATCGGGCAGTTCCTTTGTTGCCTAGTTACTTATCGATGATCCCTACCGGTATTGCTGTATCTCTTGACGTGCATCGCCCGATCGCATCATTACTAGATGGGAATAGTGGCGTCTGCAAGGCGATAACATGTTGTGGATTTCATTCCATGGCACGGGCAATCGGCACCGGCACATTTACCAAGTATTCGGGCGGTCGTCTGATGATCGCTTGTCGGTTGTCGTCAGCAGAGGCATTTTCTGCTCGCTTGCATGATTCTGTCGTTAAAAGTCGTACGATACTGTTAGTTGTATCATTTTTGTTCCTCCATCGAAGCTTGGGAGATTCAATCGACTTGGCTAAGGTGTTGCGGAAGCATGTTGGCGATGATATATCAATTGAATTACGAATTAGTTATAACTAGTTAAACGATAGATAAGATAATTAACTACCTCGTGATAGCACATAATGCGGTTGGGCAGCTCATCACATGAGCTATTTTTTCGTATGGTGAATTTAAATTTATCCTTTCTTATTTCAAAATAAACAGATAAAGTAAGTTATTAAAAGTCAATTTTAGTTTTGGGTTTCTAGTCTGCTAAGCAAACTAAATTGTGGTATTTTCAATGTTTATCTTTTGCTGAATATAAGTTTTAGTTTTATTTTTATTAAATTATATATATTGAGCTTGCTTATACGAGGTGAAGATAGAATCTCGAAAACAAGTTGTTGTATAAGAGACATAGCTGAGCATAATTGATTTGTCCTACAACTAGCAAACACTTGAGCCGATCCTAGCCTTTATTACCTTCAATGTCAAAACTTGGCTTAAATGACAGCTTAGTTATTATATTGTGAGCTAATGAAGCAGATGTATGCTGCAAAGTTGTGGAAAACCATTGAAACCGGATGCAACACAGACAATCCCTTCTGTATGAGTGCTCGCTAATAATTACGCCATGCGGAATATCATCCCTGTGGAAGTAGCCATCTTAGTAACAAGATGTCAAAAGAAACCTTGAATGATGCTTACTGCATATGCTGGGAGGGAATGACTCAAGTGCGCGTCGTCAGTTGCGCTGATCCACGGACGCGGATCATTCAATGTTTCTAGAATATCTTGCCTGAATGGGTATTCCTTGTTGGCCAGATGGCAAAAGAAACCTTGAACAGATATGCTTGATGCGTGAACTAAGACCAAATGAATCGGAGGTATGCGATCAAGTTGCCGAGGAACATTGGGACATGTTTGTACTATGAGTATAGGACGAGACATGCACGTTAAAGTTACAGATAACCATTGTCCACTGAGGGGATAAGATATGATAAATTCGTGCTTATTGGCTTTTTTTGTGAGACAGAAAACCATGCATGTGGTGTAGGGTTGCAGGAAATTTCCGAGAAGGATTTGAAATAATGGTTATGGCTTGTGCTGTGAGCGAATGATTGAGATCTGCTGGTGTAGTTACAGGGAATAATTGTAGGAACTCTGAAATAGTGTTCATGGTTTCTACCATTAGGGAATGAACTAGTTGGGGTGTTGTAAAGTGGGAGGGAATTGTTGATAGGATATATGAAATGATGGTTGAGGCTTGTACTGTACTGCGTGAAATAGGAAGGAATAATAGCCTTGTCTATCAACTTCGAAATGTGGCTATATATTGTGATAAACTGCTTGAAATCTTGATTAAACTGTTTGTAAATTTCTACCTAACATCCTTCGTCCTGCTTGACCTTGAAACCAATTTATAATCAGCGAGACCCTGCACAACAATCACTGTATAACAAGGATACAACAACATGGCTAACGACACTCCGATTGCCATCGTCGGCCTTGCTTACCGCGCTCCTGGTATAGGGAGAAAAGGCCTTTGGGACTACCTGGCACAAGCTCGGTCTGCCTGGACCAAGATGCCCGCTAATCGCTTTGATCAGGATGCATACTTTAAGAGTGGCCCAGAAAAATCCGGCTGCTTTAGAGTAGAAGGAGCCCATTTCTTACCCGATGACATTTACGAGTTTGATGCCGCTTTCTTCAACATGAGAGCTGAGGAAGCTCGGAACTCTGACCCTCAACATCGAATGCTTCTCGAGTGCGCTCTAGAAGCTGCTGAGAATGCTGGGCATAGTCTTCTTGATCTGGCTGGCAAAAATATTGGCGTCTTTGTGGCCTGTGGTTCAATGGAATACGCACATCGTCTTGCCGACGACTTATACTCGACCTCGACCTTCTCGGCTACCGGAGTGGCATCTTGCATGTTCGCCAATCGGCTGTCATACTTCTTTGACATCCACGGACCCAGTGTTGCTGTCGAAGCTGCATGTGCAAGCAGTGCTTATGCTACACACCAGGCTGTTCAGGCCCTCCGCAACGGCGAGTGTAACGCTGCGTTTATAGGAGCATCTGCATTATGCTTGAGCCCCAATCTATGGATTACGCTTGAAAAGACGGGGTAACGTGGCCATTCTAAATGCTATTCAGGGATCATCTAGCTTACCACGCAGGAACAGAGCGCTATCGTCGCATGGTAGAAGTTATTCTTATGATCAGAAGGCCGCTGGATTTGGTCGCGGGGAAGGTGGGGCATGCTTACTGGTCAAGCGCCTCGACGATGCCATTCATGATGGCGATACAATCCATGCTATCATTCGCAATTCTGCCTGCAATCATGGCGGTCGTTCGGAAGGAATTACGATGCCCAGCAGGGTGGCTCATGAGAGATTGCTTCGGCGAGTGCATGAAGCCGTCGGCTTGAGCCCCTCAGATACACCTGTTGTTGAGGTATGTTTTGCCTTGCTCATATACCTAAGTTTGAAATGACTAATTCAGTTACCAGGGCCACGGGACTGGTACTCAAGCTGGGTAAGTCATCACAAGTCATCACAAAGGTATATCGACACTAAAAAACTAATGACGGACAGTGATCCAATTGAGGCCGGTGCCTTTGCGTCGGTACTTGCGAGGGAACGAACAGAGTCGAATCCGCTATACATTGGATCAATCAAGTCCAACTTTGGGTAATGTCTCCAACCCCTCGCTTAATCTCTTCTCACGCATGTATGCAGGCACCTGGAAAATGCCAGTGGAATTCTCGGGATTGTCAAGGCGATTTTGATGGTCAAATATGGTGTCATATTACCTACTGCAGGATTTGAGAAGATCAACAGCAAGATTGAAGGTGGGGAAAAATTGAAGGTAGTCCAAATCCCGACTCCATGGCCAGAGGGCGAGCCAAGGCGAGCAATTGTAACAAACTTCGGTGAGAAAAGCGTCCCATGATTACCATCTGATGTGGAGTTGCTGATGGAGACAATGCAGGATTTGGTGGTAGTAATGCCGCAGTAATTCTGGAGGAAGCTCCAGCCTCTGCCACCAATGGCACAAAGGGCACAAATGGTGAAGCCACAAATGGAAAAGTCATAAATGGAACAAACAGCACCAATGGCACCGATGGAACAAATGGCGTGGCCAAACTCAATGGTCCCGATTGGAGACTTTTCGTCCTCTCGGCCAAGACAGAAAACAGCCTTACGTCTTACTTGTCTTCTTTTGATGAGTACCTTGATGACGCTCCTGAGTCCAACGACTTTACGAAGGATCTCAGCTATACATTGGGACAACGCCGCACACACCATCCATATCGTATTTCCGTAGTAGCAAACTCTACTGCCAGCCTCCAAGAGAAGCTCTTGACCGCCAAGCCAAGTAGGATAAAGGACCGGGTCATTGCCTTCGCTTTTACTGGACAAGGCGCTCAGTAAGTTAATATCCCTGTCATCGTACTTATTCTGTTATAATTCAGCTGACTTAAATGAGATATGCCCAAATGGCTTCCGGGCTATGGCACTATAAGACATTTGTCACTGCCATTGACCAGGCTGAAGCCCATCTTCAGACAATGGGAGCAGCTTGGTCCTTGAAAGATGAGCTCGCCAAGACAGCTTCTTATTCTCGTATTAATGATGCCGAGATCAGCCAGCCAGCATGTACCGCTGTTCAACTCGCTCTCGTGATGCTGCTTAAGAGTTGGGGAGTTACCCCATCTACCGTCACAGGACACTCAAGTGGAGAAATCGGTGCTGCGTTTGCTGCAGGCTTGGTATCATTTCGATTGGCCATTGCCCTCGCATATTTTCGTGGTCAAGCAGCTGCTCAGTTGGCTAGCCAGAAAAGCCAGAAGGGGGGCATGTTGGCTCTGGGTGTGGGCCCTGAAGAAGCGTCAAAGCTCATCGAGCAGTACGCAGAGAGCTACGCGACCGTTGGAGCCATCAATAGCCCCCAGAGTGTAACTATCTCGGGAGACCAGTCAGCCATTGAGAATATTCACAAGGTCGCTGAAGCGCAGGGTTTGTTTGTTCGGAGGCTCAAGATAGAGCTGGCGTACCATTCTCGTCACATGGAAGAAGTAGCAGCCTTCTACCTCGACGCTATCAAGCCCTTCTATGAAGATGAAAGTCCCATCACCCATGATGAATCTCTCCCAGTATTTGTGTCTTCCGTTACGGGGCGAGTAGAAAACTCAAGCACTATTGACGCATCTTACTGGGTCAAAAATCTTGTCCGACCTGTTAGGTTCGTTGATGCAATCCAGAGCATTTTCACGCCACAGCAGGATAAATTGAATGACGGCAAGAGACTACCGAACGTTGTTGTGGAAATTGGCCCTCATTCTGCACTCAAAAATCCGATTAAGCAAACAGTCGACCTCCTTCGCCAGCGGAGCGACAGACTTCAATTGTCTTTTACTTACTTTCCCTCTCTGGTGCGTGGGACAGACAGTAACGAAGCAGTGCTCAGCCTTGCTGGCAATCTCTTCGCCACGGGAACTTCAGTACAATTTGAGGAAGTCAATAAAACCAATATGCATAACGCACACGTCCTCACTGATCTCCCAGCATACGTTTGGGAGAAGTCTGTAAGTTACGAACTTAAGCCACGAGCCACGCACGAGCTGTTATTCCCTGGTGAGTCTTACCATCCTCTTCTCGGGAGGAAGACTACATCCAACGGGAGCAACGAGCGTGCATATAGACAAGTGTTCACTCTGGACGAGATGCCATGGATTCGAGACCACAATATAGCCGGTGTCATCATCTTCCCAATGACAGGGTACTTATCGTGCGCGATCGAGGCTGCTAGAAGACTGATTTCTACTCCCGCAGCTGCATTTGTAATACGAGACTTTCACGCGGTGCGGAGTCTGGAAATTCAAGAAGAGGAAACTGTCGATATGACGACAAAGATAAGACCATTCGCTACAGGGACAGGAAGCTTCTCGCCTACGGCATGGACATTTGATATTTCAACTTGGACCGAGGCAAACGGGTGGACGAGACACTGTTACGGCCAAATTGAGCCAGAGACAAACGAGATGACAACTGAAAGTCCAACATTGAAGGAATCACTTCCCCTTGTTGATGACCCAAATCTCAAGGAGCATGATATACAGCATGCATATGCCACAGCTGGGGTGCGAGGAACACGCTACGGTCCAACGTTCAAAAATACTGTCAAAATTTTGGATGGTCAAGGTTTCACAGTAATTGAGCATCAACTGCGTGACCTTGGTAAATCAGTGCCTACTCAATACGGATCGCCCATTACAGTTGACCCCCCGACACTGGACGGTTTCCTCCAAGGTGGCGGTACTCTTCAGGAAGTCGAGGGAAAGAGGGTTGCCCAGATGCCCAACTATATCAGCCGGTTCCGTGTCTCTAATAAGATCCCATCGAACCCAGGGCAGCTCTTTTCCGTTGTGACTCGCCTTCTGGATTACGATTTCAAAGGTGGTCGTATGCACATCAGCGTAGCTGTATTTGCAAGAGGTATTAACGATGTGCTAACACCAGTCGCCGAATGGGAGTCGGTGACATTCCGCTCTCTATCATCGCCGGAGGGCGATGATCCAGCTTCAGATATTCCAGAAAATTGGTGCTGGGAGCTAGTTCCTCGGTTTGATTTTCTCTCCCGTGAGGAGTTGACCAAGAGGTTCTTGGTTCAGGACTTAGGCGATGCTGAGATTGTGCGCGGGCAGAAATTGAACAAGGCTGCTTGCTACTACATGCAGCGAGCGTTGCAAGAGACAGCTCAAGACGACCGTTCAAAGCTACCGAACCACCTCTCCCGCTTTGTTAATTGGGCATCTAGAGCTATTGCCCGAGAAGGCTTGGATCTGAGTGCTAAGCCAACAGAGCTGCTCGACGACTTGCGAAGTCACGATGCCCAAGGTGAATTGCTCTGCGCTATAGGCGAAGAGCTTGTGCCAATCCTGCATGGAGAAGTACAACCGCTCGAAATCATGCTTAAAGATGGTCTTCTTACACGGCATTATGAAGCAGACGTGGTGAATGGACATTTTAGTAAGATTTTGGGTGACTTGGTCCTGAACTTATCTGATCTCGAGCCCAACTTACGCATCCTGGAAATTGGAGCCGGAACAGCTGGTACGACACTGCATGTTCTGGAGGCGCTCTCACGTAACAATGAGGATAGTGCATTCCTCAATTATACGTTCACTGATATCTCATCTGGCTTCTTCGAAAATGCCCGGACTAAGTTGGCCAAATGGTCACAACGCATCACGTACAAGAAGCTTGATATTAGCCAGGATCCATTGGCACAAGGCTTCACTAACCAGGAATTCGATATCGTTATCGCATCCAATGTTTTACATGCGACTCCAAATATGGCTGATACTATGACGAACGTGAGAAGCTTGCTTAGACCTAAAGGCAAGCTGCTTCTGCTGGAAGCTAACCGCCATCCACCTCCGACACTACCATTTGCCCTGCTCCCTGGTTGGTGGTATGCCGAAGATGACTATCGCGACCGTGAAGAAGGGCCACTTCTCACTGTAGATAAATGGAACCGCCTCCTCTTAGACACTGGTTTCTCGGGGGTAGATATCGCAATTCAGGATCGTCCAGGCTCTTTTGACCAGATGATTAGTGTGATATCCTCGAGCAGAATTGGTAAGCAGGAAGGGAGTCCCGAGATAGTTATTTGCGGACCCTTTATGGACGACGAAGAAGTGAAATTCGCGGAGATGGTGGCCGACTCAGTCTCACATCACCTTGCTTGCCCAACGGAGGTGAAGCCCTTTGCCGAGATCGATCCTGCAGACGAGCCGTATTATATTTTCATTGACTCTCCGCGTGAGAGTTTAATGAAGAACGTCTCATCAGAAACGTTTGATGGTTTGAAGAATTTGCTGTTGCGAAATACCGGTCTTTTATGGATTATCCCTGAAGGTGCTGCCCCTGAGACTGAATTTATCAAGGGCTTAATCCGCACTTTGCGCCTCGAAAATGACCCAAAGAACTTGCTCTTATTTGATGGTGTGCCTTGTACATCTCAGGGCATCTCTGGGATCATCAAGCTCACTAAAATCTTGCAAGATCCAGAGGTGAGGGGTGGCGAAGACCAAGATTATGGCTGGTATCAAGGCTCAATCCATCTCCCTCGTCTGCGTCAGATGAAGGAAGTTAAAGAGCAGTTTGCGGTTGAGCAGGGAGTTTCTATCCGAACGGTTCAAAATATCTGGGGAGGCGATGGTGCTCTGGAGATGACTATTGATGCGGCAGGCAGTCCTGACTCCATTTACTTCCGCAGGACCGATGTTAGTCAGCAGGCTTTAGGTGATGATGAGATAGTTGTCAAGGTTGAAGCAGCAGGTGTAAGTCACCGCGATCTTGATCTCGTCTTAGGTTCCATCCCTTGGGCTCCACCAGGCTTTGACGGAGCTGGCAGGGTCGTCAGGACAGGCTCCTGCGTGACTGATTTGCAACCAGGAGATAGTGTTTTCTTCCTGGCACTCGAAGAAAGCGCCTTTGCAACATATAAGAAAATACCATCCTGGCATGCTGCCAAAGTTCCAGCTGGCACGAGCAACACGGACGCTGCTAGCTTGCCGCTCGCATACTCTATCGCACTTCTGGCTCTTACCCGGACTGCGCGAATCAAGAGAAATGAAACAGTCCTCATTCACTCAGCATCTGGCGCTGTAGGCCAGGCATGCGTTGTGATCGCTCAAAGCCTGGGAGCTCAAATCTATGCTACTGCTGGCACTGCAGCAAAAAGGGACTTTCTTCATGAAACCTTTAACATCCCCAAGGACCATATATTCTCCAGTCGCACATCTGAATTCAGAGATGGTATTCTTTGCGCAACCGACGGCAAGGGTGTGAATGTGATTGTAAATTCCCTTGGTGGCGAGCTCTTACAAGAAACCTGGGCCTTAACAGCAAACTTCGGCCGATTCGTGGAAATCGGCAAGAAAGACGGCTTCCAGAATACCAACTTGCCCATGAAGCCCTTTGACAACAATGCTACATTCAGCAGTATTGACCTTCGCGAACTCTATAAGCACAGGCCGGAAGAGCTGAAGGAGGTCTTTTTGGAGGTTGCCAGCTTACTTCGGCACGATGTCATTGTGCCCATTAAACCTGTGACAGTGCTGCCCATTTCTCAATTTGCGGCAGGGTTGCGAAAACTCAAATCTGGGGACAACATTGGTAAGATAGTTGTCACCTTCGACAAGGATGAAAGCGTTCTGGCCGAGAGCGCTCTACGACCGTCACATGTAAACCTGGACGCGAACGCAACCTATCTCATCACCGGCGGAACTCGGGGAATTGGTCTTTCCCTGGCATATTGGATGATCGAGAATGGAGCTCACAACATCGTTGTGCTAGGTCGCAGTGGTTCTTCTGGTGTTGAGGTTCAGAAGCTGTTGAAAAAGTATGAGGGGACTAGCATTCGGGTGAAAGCTCTTACCTGTGATGTTGGCTCCCGAACTGAGCTCGTCAGCATTCTGGAGTCAATCAAGGACCTTCCCCCGGTTCGGGGTGTGGTGCACAGTGCTCTTGTGCTCAGCGTAAGTTGTTGACTGTCATTTTAACCAAATTTAACAAAGCTGACACTTGATAACAGGACAAAATCCTTGAGAACGCCACGTATGAAGACTGGCAACTGGTCACAGGACCTAGAGTTCAAGGCGCATGGAACCTTGATAAGTTATTCCCCGACCTCGACTTTTTCGTCGCTCTCTCTTCATTCCTTGGAGATACTGGCAATGTTGGACAAGCTATTTATGCTGGCACGGCGGTAAGTGCAAGATAGCACCACCACCACTTCTACAGTAAAACTAACTCTCAATTTAGTCATTCTACGAGGCTTTTGCTAAGTATCGCAATGCCCGTGGCCAGAACACCGTTTCCATTGCGTTGCCCGTCGTTCTCGATGTCGGCTACGTAGCTGATAACGATCTCACCGAGAGACTAAAAGCAACACTTGGTGCTACTCTGAGAATAAGCGATATCCAGACTATCGTGAAGGGTGCTGTAATTGGGCAGTCTTCTCCCTTCAATCACAACGGCAAAGCAACCGCTTTCAAAATGTACCTCAATGGCCAGTCCGTAGGCAATCTGCCCTGGAAATACTTCCACCCAGTGCTCATCAAAGAACGTCTCAAGGCCGACCGTAACAAGAAAGAGCTGACTGGTGTAAGTGGAGGCGTTGACCATTTGGCTTCATGGACAACCGCAGCAGACCCACAAGTGGGTCTGACAGAGGCTCTGATCACCAAGGTTTCTGCCATGACCATGATTGAAAGGGATGATGTGGAGGCAGATGCTCCCCTCTCATCCCATGGTCTCGATTCGCTCGTGTCAGTCGAACTACGCAACTGGATTCGCAGGGAGACTACTGTTGAGTTGGCGCTTACTACCATAACTCAAGCGGCCAGTTTGCGAGCTCTTGCGACATATATTCTTGCACAGTTGGGGGGTGCTCAGAAAGCATAATCAACTTCTATAATCAACTACTTTACAATGGGTATGTCTTAGTTTAGAGGCTAGCTGCTGACTACTGAACTGATGTCTTGGATTAGATTTGTGGAAATTTCTGAAATTGTTTTTGCTAGTGGTAGTTTCAACATGGGTTTTCTATTTATGTGAAGGTGTATTCGTTTCCATTACTGATGCGTAGTTCAAACATTTTTAGTCTTGATAATCGCAAATACTTTAGAAATTTCGCATTCTAGCTTTTTGAACAATGAATTTACTAGATACCTATGATGATACTAAGCTAAGACTGCCACAGTGTTGAGGTGCATGGCTGTTGTTTCTAGTAGTTTGGCTCCACGTAAACATCCACCCACTGGGAGTTAGCAATAGACAGCTGTATATAAGTGCACTGTGAAAACTTATCCCGACAGTGATACTATAACGATAAATTGCCCTGGCATAGAATAAATTTGAAGTCTTCAATCTATAAATAGTAAATTGTGGTCTCCTTCGTTTCCTTTTAGACCGTCTTGGAGTTCTCATCTATAGTAATTCCAAACTGCATCTTCGCCATTCCATAACTTGTCTTGACAGCCTCACTAGCATATACTCTCATCTCTTTCTCATAAGCCTCAGTCACACCATCTTTATATCCACCCGCCTCACCTAGCAGTCTACCAAGCAGCGCAGAGTCCCGGACAGCCGTATTTGCACCAATCCCGCCAGCGGGTGTCATGGAATGTGCAGCGTCTCCAATAACAGTGACACGCGGCTCATTCTTCCACTCAGGGACGCCAGTAGGAGTAGAGCATGTAATTTTCCAAAAAGCCGCTTCGGACTCCTCCATCTGTTCGAAAAGGGGCTTTAGGCGAGGATGCCAATTTGCAGTAAGCGTTTTCGCTATCTCGGCTGCTGGAGCCCCTATCGTGGAATAGTCGTCATTCGGCGCCTTGATGACGCCTGGCTCAGAACCCATCGTCCACCCAAACTGTAGGTTGGGATCATCCAGCTCATCCGGTCGGACATTTGTAATGATAAAGACCTTTCCTTTAGCATTGGAATTGTCTGTCAGTAGCCAAACGCCTTCTCCCAGTCCTTTGAACGCCTCGGTTGGTGCTTGACCGTGTATCCCTCTTGCACCGGTATCGTAAACTTTGAGTTTTCCTTGTGATAGCTGTCTTGCTACTTTGGAATAGATGCCCTCGCCACCGATCAGCATTTCCCCTTCAACTGACTTGGAGCCGTCTGCAAAAATTATACGGACACCAGAAGATGTTAATTCGTAGCTGGCGACATGGTGAGACCAGTGAATAAAAGGTTCGCAGCCGGTCATGAAGAGCTCACGCATGTCGCCACGTGAAATTCCCACGATCTTTCCAGCACGGGACTCCAGGGATCTTGGCGCGACTTTTGGCTTCTCATCGCTGCTCTTTTCGCTATTTGAATCCTTTGCCGCTTCAGGAACCTTCAGACCTGTTATTGCGTCGATGGTTGCAAATCCACCTCCCCCAGTTTTGCCACATCGGTCCCAGAACCTCTGGAATCCTTCTGGTCCGAGGACGGATTCAATGGCATCCAAGCCCTCTGAAGACAGACGTAGCCTGTATCCTTGTGCGCGGAAGGAGATTGAGCTGTCGTGCTCAAAGATGAGGAAGGGAATAGAGGCGCGGAGGAGAGATTGTGCGAGCAAGAGCGAGGAAAGGCCTGCACCAGAGATGAGGATTGGTTTTCGAGTGCTTGTAGACATGGCAATGGTCTTACAACTACTGTAGGTGGGAAGGATGAATATTAGAAAGCAGCTGAAATCAACATGTGACAGAATCTGCGTTGGTTGGAAAGAGGTTTAGTTATTTCATACCCACCTTAATCATGTGGGATCTGTTTTCTATATGTATAACTTTGTTGATCTGTGATTGAATGATAAATCAGGGTGGATGATGGAATCAACAAAGTTCGGCTTAATTTTATTACTCGGTCGAGTGCTTTGAAATCAGGAAGTTAAACGGAGTAAAGGTTGTTCGGCCGTTCGGACCAACCTGACAAATGTAAGACAGGGTAATAATAATGATACAATAAAATGCTAGCATTGCATGATTGTTCGCAAAAGTCCGAGTTATAAGAAAATGAACTATAATCGTTGCGAAGGGAGGTTGTTTTAGCAGCGAGCCCCTGTACACTTCACAAATGTTTTTGTTACGATCATGTTTTTGAAAGGTTAGTGATTTCTTAACGAGGTGGTGTCCGGGAAAAAACCGAGAGGCTACAAAAATTGAAGTCTAAATATTATAAGGTGTGAAAATAGGTCTTCTAGAATATAAAACCTGCGAAGAAACTTCCTCTGAGTTCAAAAGAGATTCATTGATTCTTAGGAATTTTATAAATACCGATAGGTGACGTCAGTTATACGAGTTTCAGTTAGACGAGGCCTAGCCTCTGATGTAAGTTGCTGAAGGGACGCAAATAAAAGCAAGCCTCAAACTTCATTCAACGGTTCAGCATACCTCACATCGTCTTTCAATAATCAACTCGTCTTGAAAATTGCGTTCAAAGGTCTGATTAATTATTGCAAACCAACTTTTATGTATTCTGCAACCAAAATATTATTTAGCATACTCCCAATATCCAGGTTCCTACCCTGCATTATCCCGACCAGTTAAACCGGAACTTTCTCCGTCCTCTAATGTTTAAAATCTTACATTCGAATCTATGTGGGTATCATGATTCTCGGGGTATACTAGGTCGGGAGGTATAGCAAGATGTGAATCATTCAGTCGCTAAAGTCCTTCTCGTGATGGAAAGGGCCTATAAGCCTGTCGTTAATACAGTACGTCAGAGAAGCGTTACCCGATATATTTTTCATGTAATGGTTTAAGTATTTGGATATATCAATGTTTTTATAGGTTGTAATTCTGTGATACATCTTCGCGGTTGTTGAGTTATGACTTATCTTTTGATCGTTGCACTCGTCACCGACTAACACGAGCTCTAAACCATTCCTGATATCAGTAGCATCGCCCTAGAAGAGGAGATAATCAAATCAATCGGAAGCGGAAATGCAATCGAACTACATCCGCCAATAAGCTTCAAACATTTCAACTCTCTTGCGAGTCGATCTGGTAGCCCACATAAACTCTTATTCCTGCCATGAAATGGAAGTCGGGAAATCTAACCAACCTGCGAGAAAATATGCTTCGGTGAGTGTGTTGGACATTTTCTGAATATGAGAGTAGCGTGGTGTATTTTTAACCTTGGCAGTAATACTAGTCTACTTGAGGTATTTCCAATACCAATAATAGACGTTGAGAACTTATCAATGTTCGAGTACGAGGGATCCGCTAGATTATATCGCCACTGGACGCCTTGACCTACAATATGAAAATAGCCTAATCTCTTCCCGGAAAAGAAGTACACTGCTTGCTTGCTTATCGTCCGTAGAGATGCCAGAGAATTTCGCTGAGACTGGATGACAAATATGCCTAGGATGTCATACATCCACTGCTATTTATTGGGAATTATCTGGCCAGTACCACAAGATCTAGAGCTTATTACGTCTTATATTTTGAATACGGTGAGACGGACAATTGAAAAACAGATTATATCACCAAAGCATTCCAATCTACGAGGAAATGATGAATCTTTACGCTCGTTTGATCATTGACGCAGTTCTACAGTGATTATCTTAGCCTATTGGCTATATCTAGCGTTGTGTATAGAGCTTTCTACTAAACTCCAGGTTAGCCATTCAAGTCCTGCACGGTCACCAAGGCACAAACAAAGTACCCATTCAAGAAGGGAAATAAGAGCATTGTTCATTATTTATTAATGTTCCTCGCGAGAACTTCTTTGTTGCCGTCCATAAACGCACCCCCGCGTGAGAAATATGTTGCTTTTTGAATCTGTTGGCAATATCAGGTGATTGGACTGGGTGAATAACCACTCTTATATAAGCTCAGGGATCCTTACGATCCTCCATATAATATCATTAGCTTTACCTACCAAGCTTAACGCGTATTATTCGGTGAATCTCACTGATATTCTATGCAGGGCTACAGGGAATCACCCTCGATCACCCTACTGTACGGCAGTACGAGTGTATCGACAGAATCATGTACAAACTTCGCGGCTCGAATAAAATTAGAAGATCGACAATCACCTCTTAGTATGAAGTTACATTGCAAACAAAAAGAATTTCTAGAAAACTGCTAGATGATGTTCTCGCTTACTTGACGTCACAGTAGAAACGGGCAGAATATTACGCACGAACGAGATAGTTAGCTATCATTCTAATTATAAGCGCTTCTTGACCCATCTAATATCCTTGTTCTATTCTCACTACTGACTGGCACACCTTGTTGTTGGCTGTCGTAGCATCAGCTGTTTTCCCACGGCCGTCTTTCAGGTGATAGCTTTTCAAAGGAAATACTGATCCGTCCCTTGTTATTTGTATTTAATATAAATCAATTGTTTATCCATTGATTCGGTAGCATTTTTATAGGTAAATTCTTCCTGCACATTTATTTCTCGCTAGACAACCATTTTAAACACACAAACACGACCACACAAGCATTCTCTTCGCTTTTACCACACAAAATCTCGGCCTTTTTTCACCATGTCTGTACGGACACATACACTTCTCGACGATATTCCAGTAATGAGCAATACAGTTCTCGCCAACGAGACTACATACACGACCATTGAATCAAGAGAAGGCGGAACTATGGTAAGTTGAACTAAATTTCCAGCGTTAGTCATTTCTAACAATATCTTAGGACTGGGGAATCTTCTTAACAACAACAGCCCCGGCCGGACAGTACTACCATATCACCAAAAAGGATGGCGAATGGCAATTAGAGTCCAACGTGGTTGATGACATCCTAAACCCGGTGCGCACGATAGTGTTTATAAGAGTTGACGAAGCATCAACACCCAAGGTGATGGACGACGTTATACGGAGCCGGCCAGTAGATGGTTCAGCCTCAACGAGAACTGGAAAAGCCTTCAGCTCCCAAACCTGGGTTGAAGACTGCCTCATCGAGCTCTTCGTTAAAGAGGTTGCCATAATACCTGTAAAACTCAGTAAGTAGAAACGCCTACTGATCCAGCAGATAGACCGTTGAACAGGTTAACTAACAATTCTTCCTCGCAGAGACTTTCATTGAATTTGCCCATTTGGCTGTAATAAACAGGTTGGACAACACTTACAATGAGGCCAACGTCTACCATTGGACTTGCTTGGATTCGGATTCGGATTCGGACTCGGATTACGATTCGGATTCGGGTTCCGTTTCCGTTTCCGATTCCATCTGAGCCCTCCTGCCCTTAGACGCTATGGTTCTTGTTCTGTACTTTGTTCTTTTTTTGATTTTTTTTTGGCAAATCTCTCTGAGATAAATGTATTGGCACCTTCAAAGTGGATATTATAGAAAAAAAAGTTACAATTGCCTAAACTCTAAATATGTGATAAATCTTTGTATGGATGTGATAGTTTTTGAAATAGATATAATTTTTAAAAGAATAATCACGTAGGAAAGTGATACGCTAGTACCTATATAAAGGTCCCCTTCCTGTAATACTTCGCTCTGTTCCTTAGATAAATCAAGACTTTCAATGCACGGAGTAAATATAATACCTATCGTCTTATAGATCACAGTCAATCGATAATAATATGAGAAAAATAAAATAATCTTAAAAAGCTGAAAGATAAACTTAAAATTGAATTGTTTTGAAGAAAAAAAAAGCTTGTAATATAACTATAAAGGTTATTATTGATTATAATTTGTTTGAATGAGACTATTTAACTTTTCTCGAAGATTTATACAAAGCTTATATCATAAAAGAGTAAAGCGGTTCTTGGAATAGGTATTAATGAAATCTTAATCAGTATAATATCTGAAATAGCACCTCGGAGGTGCTACTACAGATATTTCAGATAGATCTGGGTGCTATGTCAGATATTTGCTCTTTCTTCATAAAACAAACCACTTGTTCTTTCCTTATTCTTTCTTTGTTCTTTCTTCTTTTGTAGAACAAACCACTTGTTCATTCTTTGGTTCTTCAACAGGTCATTTAAGCTGTCTTCTTCCCACACCTTTATTCCTCAGCAGCAAGCACTCCAGCACTCTCAACACACACACACACACACACACACACACACACACACACACACAACTACACAACACAACTCTCATCATGGATATGCTCTCAGAGACAATCCTGGAGAGCCACACTGCATACGTGATTTTTGAAGCACGAAGCGGAGTTGAAGAGGTATCAGAAGGAGAGGCGTACATGAGAGCAGGAGAGCCCGGAATCTTCGTAAGTCAAAGCCCCACTCCCAAAAACTGACGTCTTAAGCAATGCAATTTCTAACCACATGACATGACACAGGACTGGGGAATCTTTGTAACATCAGTAGCGCCAGCAGGTCAGTACTACCGAGCAATTAGGAAGCCCAGTGGATGGGAGCTAGAGTTCAGCCAGGTCCACAACATCACCGCCACAATCGCTCACGTAGTCCTCGTCAAGGTTGATGTTGTCTCCTCGCACCAGGTGGTTGATGCCGTTATCCGCCGCGTGTCAAATGAGACTTTGCCAAATAATCGATCTAGGCAGCCCTCTGTCGGCAGAACCTGGGTAGTCGACTGCCTCATCGAGCTGTACAACGCAGAAGCGGCTAAGATCCCGATACAACTTGGTGAGTAAAAACAAACCCAACCCCTTGTAACCCGTGAACACGTTGGCTAACTATTTCCCCCCCGCAGAGACTTTTATCGGAGGTGGCATTCGGTACGCAAGCGAGGTAGCGCCGTACAATGAGCATACCGCTACCATCACCGCATGGAATCCCTTGACTCTCGAGAATGGTGCCTCATTAGATTCCCTGAATTTCGAGGGTGATGGGGTCACGGACTCCGAAGAGAATGGTGATGGCTCAGAACATGTCTAAGCAAGCTTTCCTGCTCTCGGACGGCCTGGTCTGATCTGGCATTTCCTTTTCTGTTGTGGGTAATCCTGTGCGCGGGACGTACAGAACTGAGACTGTTTAGAGTTATTTTGCATCCTGGATAGATAACTTTCTTGTGCTACCTGGGTAGCTGTGTGTTAATACTAATTTATATCTCTCCTTGAATTAAATGTCTTCAACCTCTGTCCGTAGTTATGTGATTGGTCATTCGTTGCCGTTGTCGCTTGGAATTCGAGATTAGCTTCTAAGCCTTCCTGCCCGCCCTTGGGTTAAGCTTTAGGCGCCGTGTTTGATCTGGTATTCCTTTTTCTGCTCTAGTGGGTTCTGTGCGCGGGGCGTTAGTAGTAATGTTTTAACAGCGATTTAGATTTACATCTCCTCTTGAATGGAATGTCTTTAAATTCTGTCCGCATGTGATTATTCGCTACTGCTCTCGCCGCTGCTCTTGGTACCGTCAGATATTTTCATTCTGCAGGAGCATGAAAAGTAGAAAAACAATCGAAAAAGAAAAGAAAATCGCTAGAGGATCAAAGTTCAAGGATAAGTCGCAGAAGATTATCATATCACGCATAGCAATGATACTACATATTCGAAATTTCGTCAAGCTCAGGAGACGAAGAAAGATTTGGATAATGCTGATACGACAGTTACGGTTTCAAAGTCTGTGTGGGATACAAATGTTACACATTTGTAGCAGACTGTTATGCAAAGGAATGGCTTTTGAATAGATGGTACAACTTTCTAGAATGTAGAAAGAATCTTGTTGTTTCTATCAGATATGATCACCTTTGGTATACCTTAGTCTATAGCATGGAGTCTCAAAAGCAGAGCATTAGCCTACTGTTGTCCTTTTGGAGAATTGGTATGTTACCGATAGCAGAATGAAGTCAATAATTAATATATGGAACGCCACCGATAGAAAGCAATTAGCTGTAGTAATCTATAGGGCTTATTTATCATTATCCCACTTTTCTAGACGTTGCTAAGGGAATATTAAAGCTATAGTAAAAGCGCAGATACGCATATTCTCCAACTTTCATAAAGGATAGCATATATTTCTTGTTATAACAAAACTTCCAAGATATCTGCGTGAAATCAATAGCCTCCTTAGCTTCGATTCGTGCTCGCAGCTTATGAACAACTGGGATATGACCATTTATATCGAATTGGAAATTGGGCATGAACCCGCACACGATCTCATTTGGAGTCTTCCCAATTAATACGTTACTGTTATTAAAAATTACTTGAATATTTGGTAGTGCTGCCTTCTATTCTATAGGATCTTCTATACTATTAGGAAACAAACAGTGTGCTATTGGAATTCTGCAAGAGCATAGGTGGTGATTTGAAAATCAAAGATACCAACAACCTCCTGGTATGGGCTGGTCAAGTGACTATCTCTAGATTAGAATAGGTTAGACGGGTAAGGAGGAGGTAAGCATATAGTGGACACGTGATGTACCAATGGGTACTATGTCAGATGCGGGGAAACGCCTCAAAATAACCAACCCCACGAACCAAAAACCTTTTTAGGTACGGCTGCTGGAACTTTGTAATCGTGTCTTTGCTATACTACAAGATTGGAGAATAAACTCTATCATGGCGATCAAGATCAATACCAACGTAAGAACTCCGATGTATCAAGTACAGCTGCAGCTGACAGAGGACAGTCTTTTGCTGGCAATGTAATCAACAACAAACTTGTTCCCACTGCAGAGACGCGGCATACGATCAATCCTGCAGACGGGGAGGCTCTGTACGAGGTTCCAGTGTCGACACAAGAAGATGTCGATACAGCGGTCAAGTACGCGCGAGAAGCGTTCAAGAGCTGGTCAAGAACGAGCTATGAGGAGAGGGGAAAGCTGCTGCTCGCGTATGCCGATGCCATTGAAGCCAATCGAGACGAGCTAGAGACGCTGCTGGTTAAAGAGCAAGGAAAACCACTCAGTCTCGCACATACCGAGTTCGAGATGACGCTCGGCTGGCTCAGGGCCTTCTCGACCATGAAGATCGAGGAAGAGATCCTGGACGAGAACGACGAGCGGACCGTATATCAGACATTCTCACCTCTAGGCGTATGCTGTGGCATCGTCCCTTGGAATTGGCCCGTCTTGCTCGGTCTGGGAAAGGTCGGTCCTGCTCTCCTCACGGGCAATACCATGATCATCAAGCCGTCCCCCTTTACGCCCTACTGCGATCTCAAGCTCGGCGAGATTGGCATGTCCATCTTCCCACCGGGCGTGTTGCAAGTCTTGAGCGGTGGTGATGATCTGGGCCCCATGCTGACAGAGCACCCGGACATCGACAAGATCAGCTTCACAGGCTCCATCGCCACGGGCAAGAGGGTCATGGAGAGTTGCGCAAAGACGCTGAAGCGCGTGACGCTTGAGCTGGGCGGGAATGACCCAGCTATCATATGTGAAGACGTCGACATCGACAAGATCATCCCCAAGATTGCAGCGCTGGCCTTTATGAACTCGGGCCAGATCTGCATGCTCATCAAGCGGCTGTATGTGCACGAGGCCATCTACGACAGCTTCCGCGACGCCCTCGTTGCCTTTACCAAGAGCATCAAGACGGGGAATGGCTTTGAGGCCGACGTCATGGTTGGGCCTTTGCAGAACAGCATGCAGTAAGTTGAAGAAGAAGCGCCTCGCTTGAGGTTCTGAGTATTATACTGATTCCTGCTCGCTAGATACGAGAAAGTCAAAGACATGTATTCGGAAATCGGCAAGTGCTCCTGGAAGACGGCCTTTGGCGGCGACATCCAGGAGGCGTCCAAGGGATTCTTCATCACGCCGGCCATTATCGACAACCCGCCTGAGGACTCACGGATCGTCGCAGAGGAGCCATTCGGACCCATCATCCCCATGTTGAAATGGAGCGACGAAGACGACGTCCTGCTGAGGGCAAACCAGGGCAAGACGGGGCTGGGCGCTTCAGTGTGGAGTAGGGATTTAACTCGGGCAGAGCGCATGGCTCGAGAATTGTCAGCCGGCAGTGTCTGGGTCAACTCCCACTTCGACGTCGCCCCGAATGTGCCTTTTGGTGGGCATAAGTGGAGTGGCTTGGGGACGGAATGGGGTCAGGATGGCTTGAAGTCGTATTGCAACTCACGGTCGTTGTGGATCTGGAAGAATATGTGATGATTACATGGCTTGGGTTGTTATAGGGATTTAGCTTTACTTCGATTGTTATTGGAATCACTATATCACATTATCATGTTACCTCGTATATATAGTATGTTGTTGACTTTCACATGCAAATGCAGATGCAGATGCAGATGGCGGTTGGGCCGGCCGGGAGCTGTCGGGGGTCTCGGGGGATGGATACAGGGGGCTTCAGGCGGTCTAGTGGGGGTTATGGGGAGTTTATAGGGAGTTTATAGGGAGTCTAGGGCCAGTCTAGGGCCCGTCTAGGGGGGCCACCCTTATCTTGCCGCAATCGGCGCAGCACCATCACGCATCACTTCCCATTCGCAGCCTATCACACCTTCCCACGCTCATCATATACTGCAGCTCGTCAGCACCAGCACAAGCACCAGCACCAGCACCAGCAGCATGTATATCCTCGCCCTCCACCAGCTTCTTCAGTCGGCCAGGCGCATATTATATTTGCTGCCATAGACATGCTGGCGCATGCGTTTCCCACTCTGCCCACGGAACTGTGGCTCTCCATCCTCGAGTACCTCAATCGCGAGTCGGATCTGGTCCAGCTCTGGTCTTGCCGCCATGTCTGCACCACTTTCCGTGATGCCGTCGAGTCTATGGTGCGGGAGAAGCATCTAAAGAGGACGCAGATACAATATGATCTCGGTGAGCATGTCTACAGGGCAATCGAGCAGAGCATTGATTCTAACAGCGAGACAGGCGTCGAGTATCTCCCCGACGGCTCCCGAGTCTACCTTGGCTTTGAATTCAGATTTAGCCACCTCTCCCCCGATCGCACGAGTGCCATCTTCTGCGAGGACGATTTCCCCGACAAGTGGAAGAGCATGTCGTGTCGCAAGATGCGAAAGGTGCTGCAGCAGAACGATCTCGAGGCCCCGAGCCATACGGTCCAGATCCGACACAATATCAATGATACCCCAGTGCCGGGCTTGTCGATGGACTACGAGAGACTTGAATTGTCATGCGACTGGCGAGCTCTATACACGGCCTTCCTTCGTGAGGCAGGGCTCTTTGAGAAGCTGCAAGACGTGTGGGCCGCGAGCCGACGAGATTGGATCCAGCATCTGGGAGAGATGATGGCGGCACCGCGGGAGGACAACGCCGGCACAATGATAGATGCCTTTTCCGAATTCAGGACCCAGATAGACGAGTTCCAGAAGATGGCGCGTCGTGCCCGCATCAGAAATCAATTCATGGAACTGAACGGCATGGAGTGGGATATCAAGCGCGATTGGGACTTGGCCGAGGAGTCGAAGATCATGGATCGTCTCGATGACAGAAGACGATATGCGTCGATGGAGTGCTTCAGTGATGACGAGCCCGACTCTTCAGATGTCCAAGACGAAGAAGACGACGATGACGAGGGCTGGGAGACGGATGAGACTGATACAGAGGCATGAGATGAAATCCACCTCGGTCGTCGGGCCCGAGAGCCAACTGGGAAGTTATTGCTGACTGCCGGTACTCGAAACTCCGCAAGTGACTTCTTGCTTCGACAGAAGTCCAGGATGGCTCAGGTGCAGTCATGTTTACATGCATTCGTGGCTGTCAACCAATCACGCACCATGGAAATATCACTCTGTGCGGGCCTTCGCCATTATTCTAGCATGCAAGACCCTCAACGCTTGACCTTTTTATACTTCTCAATCAACTCAATTGATTCCTCCTGCTTCAATTGCCGTTCCAACTGCCGGTCTTTTATCTTCTTGTATACTTGCCTCTGTCACAGAATCGTGAACCCTATCGGCTGGATTCCGGTCAAGAGCTGTCGGGGTACGGTTGAAGAGCCAAGTAATCTCCCCGCAAAGCCAAGGTTTGTGGCATCTCGGGAAGTCATTCTGCCCAAGAACATAAGCACTTACCGTTGAGTGGCAGCTGTGAAAGCTGACATTAAACTTGGTCATACCTCGACATTCGTAAACTCTGAGCTGCCGACCGAGCTATATATTGCGACAAGCTTCTGCTGCTTTGAGCTTGTGCCACCGTACCAAGTGTTCCTGACTGCCCGCACATTTGGAAAATTTTCGACCAAGCCTTCCTCCAGACCTTCAGGATGGCGGAGACCAAAGAAGCATCCGGCCACCTCGAAGCTACGGAGAAGGTGTCTTCTAGCGAGGACAACTTACCCATTGACTGGAATGATGAAGACGAGAAACGTATCAGACGACGGATGGATATGCGCATCGTGCCCACCGTCTTCGTACTGTACCTTTTGTGCTTCATAGACAGGTCAGTGGATGCGCCAACAATGGAAATGTTTTGTACTAATGCTGTTTCTATAGAGCCAATATTGGGTAGGATAATTACATCTTTTTGCCATCAAGTCACTATAGCTAATCATGACATAGCAATGCCCGTATTCAAGGAATGGCGAAGGAACTGGAACTTACCGGCTACCGTTTCAATTGGGCGCTGACAATCTTTTACTTCTCCTATATCGCTGTGGAGATACCATCCAATATTCTGTTGAAGTTCTTGGGCGGCCGGTTAGTTCTCTGTTTTGTTGAGCTATTCAAGATCTAACAAGACGTAGATACTACCTTCCGGCTTTGGTTATCGCGTTTGGTGTGATATCCATGTGCACATCGTTTGTGACCAACTACAAGGGTCTTTATGCTTGTAGATTTTTCCTTGGTCTGGCGGAAGGTGGGATGATGCCTGGCATGTAAGTTAAGCATCTCAAAGAGGACATTATTTGCGTTCTCCGGGTTAGATCGTGTGGAGCAAATAAAAACTAATGCTCAACAGTGCCTATTATCTGTCATGTTTCTATCGACGTCACGAGTTACTTTTCCGCGTCGGCATATACATCACAGGAGCTTCTCTTGCTGGAGCTTTTGGTGGCCTCCTCGCAGCAGGATTGTCACCTATTCCGGAGTGGGGTGTTTCTTCCCGAAGAATATACAATTGGCGCAACATCTTCTTTTTCGAGGGACTATTTACCTTGGTTTTCTCGGGTCTTGGTATGCTCATTCTTCCTTCGACTCCAGACAAGTGTAAATTTCTCACCCCTCGAGATCGCTACATTGCCCTGGAACGCATCAACCGCGAGCACAAGGAATCTGCCAAAGAACCAACCCAGAGACATCATGTGAAGCGAGCCTTTACAAATATCAACAACTGGATATGTGCTTTTGGATTCTTCTGCATCAATGTCTCTGTCCAGTCATTCTCTCTCTTTCTTCCAACAATTCTTAGCAACCTGGGTTGGACAAACTTGAGGACGCAATTCTACAGTGTCCCTCCGTACGTGACGGCCTGTGTGTGGGCCATCTTCATCGCACGCATGAGTGATGTCTACAAGAAGAGAGGAATATTCATCATTGGTGGAAATCTCCTGGCGATTGTGGGGTACACCATGCTCGTTACTGTGAAGACAAATTCATTGAAATATCTAGCTGTGTAAGTCACGATTGCGGACCGATACCAAACGTACCGTATCTCTATCATGTACCGTCCAGCTAACCATAGACAGGTTCTTCGCTTCGAGTGGTGCATTCCCCCAAGGACCTGCCTTTTTAGCGTGGGGTCTCAACAACGCCGCGGGGCCCTCGATCCGAGCCGTCAGTGGTGGCTTCATCGTCGCCGTAGGCAACATCGGCGCCATCCTCGCAACCTGGACCTATCTGGAGCAGGACAAACCGAACTTCTACCGCGGCCACTACATCAACATCGGTGCTCAGTGCGTCGCGTGCCTGCTCGCCATCACGGGTATCCTGTACACCAAGTGGGAGAACGGCAAGAGGGAGCGTGGAGAGCGGGATGAGAGGCTGGTTGGCTTGACGGAGGCCGAGGCGGATTCTCTGGGCTATAGAAATCCCGAGTTTAGGTATATCTCTTGAGTCTTGATGTGCTTTTAGACGGGGTGGGCCCAGATGGAGGGATGGTTTAGAAAAGGGTAGATTGTAGATGACTTGCTCTTGCTCGTAGCTGTTAATCTCAACATTAGTCGCGCGATAGAAGTGTGTGTTTTTTTCGCTTTAAGTATAGACTTGAGTGGACTTTTGGGTATTTTGGAAATTCAAGATTTTGAAAGCAGTTTTGTTTAGGGGTAGGTGTTGAGATTGCCCTGTGTTGTGATTGCCCTGTGTCGAGTTGGTGTTGGATATGTTTATGACGCGCTTGATACTCTCGATATACTTTGATACAAATGCTTATAAGTCCCCCGCCCCCACCCGCCCGGTCCCTCATTATAATCTTAGCCTGAGGAAGTCTTCGACATTTCATCAGGTTTCAAAACTCCATTCTCGGATTTCCCGACTTGATATAGCTATAGCTGTAGTGAAGTGAAGCAGAGTGGGTCCTGTGCGTAGACGAGGTAAAAGCATCCTTCGGTTTTCTTCCCTATCTTAAATTTCCTCTTTGATTAACCTTCTCCTGGTGTTTAACTCTCTGCACATATCACCTATAATACCGGCAACCCGTGACGTTTTTCTTGATGTGGTCTTATGAATCGATCTCTTATTCTTTCCTATTCTTAGGGTTTCAAGTATGATGATATATCAAGTATAACCCTTCTCGATATCATCGTGGTACTGTTTTATGTTTTGGGAGATTTCATAGAGCTTAGATTTCGCACTTCATGTTAGATGGTAGATAGATAAGACGAAAATACAGCCGAAGACTCGGCGGGAAATGGGATGACAAAGCATAAAGGATAAAGGTAGAGAGAGGGCTAATAACCCTGCTTGGTGGGCGAAAATATCACTATTAACCAATGTGTTAGATTTCGTAATATAGGGCCTGTGTAAATTATAGTTGGAGTAATTGTCTCCTGTCCTCTGTCTTCTGTGGTGTTCTAATGCTGAGTTAAGCGAGGAGTTTACATAAAGACCACCGTAGGGGAAACCTGTCCACTGGGAACAGTTGAAGCTGAACGTTGCTACGACTAACCGATTGTGTCATATGATTCAAAGGTTATCAGTGTTTGATGTCTGAGTCTTTTGCTATGAGTATAACTAACGAGCGTGCCGCATATTCGCTAAATATATTCCAAAGTAGTACAAAGCTGTAACAATGTCTTACAAGCCTTGTGATTTTCATCTTTGAATCTTGTTAATTTGATAGAACAAGCCAAGTCAGGAATCATATGGGAAGAGATGTCATGTTCCATTGCATATTATCATCAATTATTCCATCTCGATTAAACCTCTTCTACGTAAGCGACTGCCCACTGCAGCTAGAGACAACTAACTATATGTAGAATTTAGAAGACTTCCAGCCAAACAAATTACGTGCGGTAATAAGCTATTGTACCACTAGCAACTAGCTGTCATCCACGCACTTATCCACCAGTAGTAGGATCCGTAGATGGAGCACCACAAGTGTTACCATCTCCACGTTGACCAGTAGGGACCGCTTCTATGGAAATGGAGCTCTCGGCATTGTCTGCGATCTGCAGCCCGACCTGGACAGCGCGCTCCGAAATTCGATTAGCCACTCCAGTGATGATCTGTTGAATGGTATCGGCATCAGTCTTCTCGGTTGAGCACGTCGACGCCGGAAGCTTGCTGGCGGTGATTGCACTGACGGCGCCGCTCAAGGCCGCATTCCCAACCTCCACGGTCAAGGCAATAACCAGGGGCTGGTTGAGGAAGTTCCAGATTGCTTGTCCCGCAGCTTGATTATTTGCTGCTGCCACGTAGCTCTGCGCGACGTTGCTTACTGCGTACGACGTCCCGTCGATGGTTGCGAGCACGCAGTTGGCTACAAAGGTGCAGCTTGCGTAGACGAAGCTGCGGTCGAAGAGCTCGGCTGGCTCGCGAAGCGAGATATCTCGTGAATGTGCACGTTCGTTGACGGTGGTTTGGGGTAGAGGTATCAAGGGAGTTGATAGAAGTGTTGAGAAGTTTTGGACGTGGATATGGTCGTCCCACTCGCTTGGTGCGATTCCACGCCATGCGTTAGATGCTACCTGGTGCCAGACATATGTTTGGTTTGAATAGTCTGCAGTATGACCATGATGGTAACCTGTGCACCGATGAAATTTTAGTAATTTGATCTATCGAGTATGAAGAAGGTATTGGAGTTGAGGTAGTATCGTGGAGGGATATTCCCTTCTGGAATTCCTCGTCTCAGGAGCACATACCATAGGGGTTCTCAGCAATCGTGCCAGTGACTGATCGTGTTTTTAACCCATCAGATCTCTTTTCCTCTCCGTAGATGACATTGAAAGACCTGTACGAGTCTGCGAAGCTGTCGATGGCTGTGATTTAATTTAGCTTCACGTATCAAAAAGGGTGCCAAGAAAGAAAAAGGCTCTTACCAACACATCCTGTGTTTGCTTCTGCAAGAGCGGTTGATATATCGCAGGTTGATGACGAGTAGAATACGACTACGGCGCCAGCCATGTCGTCGGACCCGGTCACTGTAGCGCCTTCTGCCTCTCCTACCCCGAGTGTCTGACAACCGGCCTCAGCACCTCCATCGAAGGTCCCGAGGGGAGCTCCGGCACAGTTACTGTTGCCCCAAAACTCAACCGAGTATTCAGCACTAATTCTACCAGCCAAGGCTAGGAGAGCAACGCAGGCTCTTAAAGTCCATGTTGACCCCATGGTAATGATAGTCGACAGATGAGACGTGTAAATGGTATGGGAGAGGATGGAAATGGTGCAGAAGTTGATCAAGTAAGTCTTGTTGCGAATGATTATATGAAATTGAGAAGGGGGAGTGAGAAGAGTATTTGTAGGATATCATCAACACTGGATGAGGGAGAGATGAAGTCATTTACCTTACAATTGATTGAGAAACTCTTGTGGATGATTGTGTCATACATTATCTGCTGACAGTCAGAGTCAAGAACTTGCATGAACTCCGCCATCTTTTGTCCCCATTTTCAAATCTGCCTTGCTCAAAGCAGAAAAAAGTATAACGCCGTTCCTGCACAGCACAGGTGGAGAAGGGTACACTGGGTCGGATGACTCGATGACCAGAATATAGTTCTACAACCACAGGAAGAACAACTTTCGGAACCGAATGTAGTCGTCGGAGTTCTTCAGATCATCAGAACTACTACTATTCTGATATAACTTGACATCAAAAACCAGCAGCACTTGACATCAAAACCGACAGTGAAAGAATTGTGGTCCTTGACCCTACGCTCAACATGGCAGCTGTGATGGAATCCTCGAGATATATGCAAACTATCTGCTGGATTAGCTTATTGTTTCTCTTCGTAAAATACCTTGCCGATCCCGCGACTGGCAGTTAAACTGGATACTTAGGATTTCCGAATAAAAAATACTGGATCCTCTAGAGTAGCTTTTGCTGCAACGGGAGCCTGATATCTACACATGTAATACATGAAATTTGCATTTCACCTTGAATAGTGGATTCGAAAAGGGAGCCTAGCTATTCTTGCAGGGTAGCTGCTTCATAAACTCGGAATTAAGGCGAGTTCAGAGAATAGAGGATTTGTTTTAATGTGTCAGCTTCGCTTCTGATCAGTCCATGAATTACTCTTATCGGCTTGTGCTCGGAGATATTTAGCTATGCTGACTTGGTTGGTTAAGATATTAATGGGTGTTGAGTGCTTGAGTTGGTCGTCTCGGTTCACCAGCGTAGAAGCTAGTCGCTTACAGCGCCATACTGTGCCTCAACGTCCGGATAGGCGATTCCGGGCGGCTGTGGAGAATTTTTGTTGATCTTCAATATGTACCCTCGAAGAGGCTTCATTCTTTCCGCATCTGTCGTTCTGCATCAAATCCTTTTCAGCTTCCAACATATTGAGAAGAACTGGCTCGTGACTATTAACGTAAGCTACATGTGGAGATCCTCCACCAAACTCGTAGATACCTGCACAAGCTTTCACGCGAATTGACATACTTCTCTTATTTGCTGTTCGCGCTAAAGTCTATCTTGGACCACTTCTTGAAAGAAGATCAAGCATTTTGTGTGAGAATCTCGGCATACCTGCTTGCAATACTAGCAGTGCTACGAGACGCTTTCCTCTGCTTATCATCGTATGCATATCCACGGCACAAACGGGGGGCTTATGGCAAACATTCTATTCCAACATGGGAGGGTATTGAGGTAGCCTTCTCTCGAGGATATAAGTCTTCGAAATGGCTTTTCTGAAGTTATTGTTTCTCAGCCATCCTCCTTGATTCTCAATCACAAAATCTTTTCCACACTATTTACTCCTCTTTACAATGAGATTCTCATCGAGTCTTGGGGTTCCCACGCTCCTAGCGCTAGCCAGCAACACTGATGCATTCACTGTTAACCTCTGGAGTGACAACAAATGTGCCGCCGCCCAAATTGAGAATGGATTTCTTGATAATGTCGGCTCGAAGTGCCAAACCCTTGGTTCAGGTGAAGCCCATAGTGCAACAATCATCGGCAATGATGCTCTTGATAGCGATGCAGTCGTTGCCTTTTATTCATCGTCGGACTGTGAGCTATCAACTGTTGTAGGAGAGGCGGACATAGGCTGCATTGGTATATTCTCACCTCTCAAGTTGTAAATTTGATTTTTGACACTAATTTTGAAATCAGATCTTGACAGTCTACCCTCTACTTACAAATCGTTCAACGTGATTGCAGGTGCAAGTGAGGCTTCAGCACAATCTGTGCCAGGGAAATCTGTGTCAGGGAAATCTGTGACGGGGACAATTGCAGGTAGTCCATATGGCTACCAACATGGCAAACCCGCGCCATATGCGAACACTACCTACGTCTGGCATCAAGTTGCATCCAATGCCTGGCGTGGAATCTTGCCATCCGAATGGGACGATACTATTCATGTTCGGAGTTTTAAAGCGATAGACACCACATTCCAGCCGGTGAACACAAGAGCGCAATACTACCCGGTAGAACGTTCCCATTCCAGAGATATATCGATCCGAGAACCAGTAGAGCTATTTGATCGCAACTTTATTTATGCCTCGTGCGAATTCGTTGGCAGATGTCTCCTCGCAGGTGCGTCAGGAGTTGGCTACACAGTTGGCACCGTTGTTGCCACATTCCTTGCTGCGATTAGAAACGACCAAGGCAATGTCGACGTTTGGAATTTCCTCAACTCACCATTCATTATCGCTATTACTATTGGGGCAGGTTCGGCGGCGCTGAGCGGTGCCGTAAGTGCTCTCACCTCAGCTAAGATTACCGCAAACCAATGTTCAACCCAAGGCACGAGTGCCGATACCATCAATAGCATTATCTCAAGCTTAGATAACGATGCGATTGATAAAGCTATCCAAGCAGTGGTACAGATTGCCAATGGGGCTAGCGCCTCGTTGTCGATGGAGGCCGTGCCAGATGGTCAGCGTGGAGATGGTAATACGTGCGGAGCACCGTCGACTGATCCAACCACTGGTGGATAAAAACGTTGGGCTTGTATTAGATAAAGGATCTTGTTGGGCAGCAACAATTTTGTCGCTAACAGATCAACTCTAAAAGAAGAATATGAAGAGGAGGAGGAGGAGGGTAAAGTTGTTTGTTTTGGACATCTGAGGCGAGCTTGTCAGTGGGAAATTAGGATGTGGTAGAACAACGGTACCGAGCGGGAAGATCTGCAGAGAGTGGCGCGGTGTTAGGCATGTAGTTTAAAATGGACTGATATTTCCAACATCTCACGTACTGTGCTGTTCGTCCTTTAGGTAGGTATTAGGTATAAGATAGGAACACTGTAGACTCTGTTTGACGTTGTCAGAGGGTCGCTATGCATGGATCTATAACTCTGTACCGTATTAATGTAGCTAAGTGGCACAGCACCTTCCTGCCAGTTTGAGAGTGGGCCACCTGAATTTTTAGATATCTACATCTGGTTTGATGTCATAAAGTACACCCAAAGTACCTATGTACCACCAGAATTCCACTCATAAGGGAATTTTATCCAAAAGCTTATAAGTATTCGCTTAGACTTAGTATTTCACTCCGACTGATAATTTTCGTTGTTAAAAGAAATCCAAGAACCAAAGAGAAGATACAAAGCAGAGAAAGAACCAAGGGGCATAAAACCAACTAGTCTCGATTCAGCATCAAGATTTGCACTGCATGTCTCAATAAGGACGAAAGTGCTTATCTTAATGTGGAATTTGAAGGCTGGCGCATGCTCTAAGAACTCGGGCCGGCACATCTACTCCACATTAATTCTCTACACTAGCTGCCGACATTCCGAGGCTATCTACCTTACGTAAGGTACATGAGTGAGTCAATTCATACAAGGCTGAGGCAACATGTCTATACCTTACCAGACCTATCTGATCTTCATTTTACACACACACACACATACTCTCTCTCGCGTAGCAATACCTCTCCAAAGATAAAGAAGCTCCATCTCATTGAATCATCAGTGCCATCTGATCCTTTTAAAAAGGATATGAATTGTGGAGAGACTCTATCGAGGAACGCAGGCTGCAGCATCTCAATGCATGATGGGGAATGTCATCGTGCTGGCTTTCTAGCCTCGCGAGGATTGGGTACTGTGATCTTCCTCGGATATACCGGTGTGCTGCTCTCTATCACATTTACACTTCTACTACGAGCTCTCTGTTTTCCATACAAGAGTGAAGGCAAAGATGCTGCGATCTCAACCGCGGAACCTCCTCCGCCGTACGCATCATCAAACATCAATACAACCTCAACGTCGTCGCCGTCGTCTCAACCACCCATAGCGAGATCACTCTCAACACCAATGAGTTTTTTATATGCCACCATCCTGCTAGCCGGCCTCATTCTCGTCGACACCACACTTGCATTCTGTCTGCAGAATCTCAGATACTGTCCTAAGTCAGACCCATCCCAAGAAATGACGTATTGGATGTTCTTCGGTTGGTTCCTGTATAGTGCTCTCGTGCTCTATTCTTGCTCCGGATTCGTTGCTTGGTCACTTTTGTTTCTTAGGTTGGGTGGGATAGAGTTTTCCGAGTCCATTTTGTTGGATGTTTTCGCACTTGTTGTGCTGAGTCTTGTCGTTTTGCCATTTGCGGCTCTGTTTGGGATCGTGCAAGTGTGCTGGCGTTGGTACTACTATGGCGACTTGCGAGTGGAATCGACTAGTCCAAGAAACAGCACAAAGTACACTGCCATTGTCTCGAATCAGGATGAAAAATAAGATGAGCAGCTCATGGTGTCGAAAATATCGCGATAGAGTATCTCACACTGGAAGAATTTCACAAAAGCTAGCTTCTATGAGGATTAATAAGAAGGCCCAGGACACTATCGTGCTTTCATTGGTGCTAATTCACAAAGTCTCATACTCAACGTCAAGACAGCCTAAGTGGAAGATTTTGTAAAAGGCAGAAAATAAGACAAGATGCAACAGAGAATATATAACAGTGGAAGATGAAGGGTCGGTTGAAACCAGAAAGCCTTGCCAAAGGAGCATATAAACTCGACTGGGGAGAATTACCATCATGATTTCGGCTACCGTGCCCTGTACTTCCTGTTTCTAGTTAGCTGATATACTTGAGCAATGAATGTTTTTTAAGTTCGTGATCGAATAAGAGGATCGTTATCAGATGGTTCGGTATGTCCGTCATTCATAAATATCTCCCGTGAATGGGTGACGATATTTCAGTTAAACACCAGAAACAATGCTGACCCTAGAGAACATACAGCGCAGTACAGCACTATGAAGGCTCCTACACAGCTGTTACCAAGACTTTCAATATGCTTGGTGTAATATTTGCCGACCTCGCTTATCTCGGCAATATAGTGCCAGAAGCAGTAAAACGTCATAGACGGTTCTGTATGAAAGTATTCAAATTATGGCTATTGCGAATTTAAAATAAAGCTCTTGATTTGCGGCATGTATCTCTATAGCTATATATTTCCTAGCCATCGTAGGAATGCTAGCTATTAAATGCTAATATACCATGTCATTCAAATATCCTCGATCAACGACCCCAGAATGTTGAAGCCCTTTAAAACTTGAATCTTGCGAGGTTGGCAGAAACCGTACTATTCACCTGCGAGCTAACATTATTTGGTAGAACACCAGGAATGGCCTCGTCAATAGTAATAAGACTTCTGAACTTCGCAACCTTCAGCTTGTTCGCGCGGCGACAACTCCCATTTGCACAACAAGCTGGAGACTCAGGAGTACAGCCATTTTCATTGCAATCACAGGTGCAGCTCCCATTCGCACAGCATGCAGGTGACTCTGGAGTGCACGAATTCTCGTCGCAGTCGCAACCAGGCGTCTCTGAGATACCTGCGCTTTTCGCGTAGATCTCCCACTGGATGCAGCCTACGTCTTCCTCGTTTACAATGAAGGCTCCACCATAATTGGCTTCGGTGTCTCCGTCGTCACCTATATAGAGAAGAGGTTAGTATAGTGGCATCATTTTCAGTTGAGATCTCTCTTACAAAACGACGGAGCGAGGTATGAAAGCCATCTGCAGCTTCCAGCGGTGTCTCTTCCTCCGCCCAAGGCCACAGATGCCTCTGGAACACAGTTTGTTTGATCCTCGGCCCATTGAACGTGGACGATTGTGTTGACATTAGCTGCGCCGTCTGTGTAGACATATGTGTATCCTGTGGGATTACCCGGGTCGAGGGAATTCTCACCCGAACACAACTGCTCAACAACAACATCAGCTTCTGTCTCACTGAACGTTACATAAGTCCCGTCGTTGTGTTCCGAGAAGCAGTAAAGAGGCGGCTGGTCGTCTTCGTTTATGATAATAGTAGGGTAGGGGCTATCAGGTTCGGTAGGAGTACCAGGGCCCTCTCCTGGTTCTTCGGTTGGTTGATTTGCTGGTGGATCCGGGACGATATTTCCATCGTCGTCGATAAATCCAACACCGCTACCATTTACACCTCCTCGTCCGACACTTCCTCCACCTCCACTACCCTGACCTACATCATCAGAAACTGTATGGCCATCGGCATCTGGGACATCGATAATATCAGATTCTGATTGAATGAGAACACATGATCCTTCTTCTTCGTCGTCATCATCATCGTCGTCATCGTCATCGTCGTCGTCGTCGTCGTCGTTATCATCTCCATCCTCGGATCCCGGCGGCGGAGGTGGAGGCGGTCCAGGAGGAGGGCCTGGAATGACAACCAGTGGAGGGCTCGAACAAAGTTAGCTAAGTTTCGCGGAAAACATCTCGTAAAGAGGCACATAGTTTCTTGTACTTACAACTTAGGTCCACTTCCACCGCAGAATAATATGCAATGTGGACGACCACCGCCTCCACCACCACCACCTCCACTTGTATCTCCTGTCGGCCATGGGATCTAACCACCCAAAAAGTCAGTGTGTATCCTTTTAGATTATTGCAAGACAATTATGAGCCATCCAAATCATAAACATCAAGAACTCTAGTTGTAGATTTGTTTGTTCTAAATATTTTGCTGCTACTTTCTGCTGCACAATATTTGGATTCTTCAAAACCCGAAAAAGAAGAGCAAGACACTTACAGGAATTGGGGGTAGAATGGCAGTGTGCCCATCACATTCGTCTCCGCAGTCCCAATCTGGAACGGGGATCTCAGTTTGATGAGTTTCTGGTTGTATAACAGTGAGACCGTCAGATGTTGTGGTCGCAGCCGTATTGGTCGGTCCTCCTGTGGGCGAGTTGAATGTTGTTGTCACTCCATTCGAGTCTGTGGTTGTTATCCCGCCTGGGGGCCATGTACCAACAATAATGGGATCTATGGTCAGTGAAGCGTCTGTAAGTGCTGGAGGAGTGATGGTGTATGCCTGGCCATCCCATGTAGTTGTGAAGGGTGGAGGCTGCAAAGAGGGATACGTGATTGGGGGCAGCTGGAAGATACAGGGTGGGGAACATGCTGCAGTCATGGGCGAGAAAGCGGTACCGATGTAATCGTAAATCGTGCTCGATAGATAAATTATCCCTCCGGGAATGTTTCCATCTTCGCTGTCAGTGCCATTGGCTTGGCCGAGCCAAGCGTTGATGGATGAGACATTACTTCCAACGTTGTAGTAGGTCAAACCAGAGACATTAGCCTGAGGAGCAGTTACCATGTCTTTGGTCCCTACTGTGACCAGATTATACAGATACAAGTTTTTGTCCTGGCTGAGATACACCACTGTAGTTCTCGAATCAATAGATATCCAAAACTCGAGATACTAAATAACCCAAAAGATTTTCAGAAACAAGATCAACACAAAGAATAAACTTACTTCTGTCTTGACAATTGATGAAACCAAGGCAGTCTTGCACATACTCCTGGAACCAACTGTACAGGCCAAGGCCATATATTAGGACGTCGCTTGACTTCTCAACTCTCAGTCCCCAAGAAAATGCGCAGCTTATCGAGCCCGGTTCACAGTCGGAAAAGCTAGGATCTCCATTGTATTGACCAACTTCGTCTGTGAAGGGTTCTGGTGCGGGAGGCGAGACTTGGTAATATGGGGATTCTGTTTGGATCAAACCCATGAATAGATTACTAGCTCCATAGAGCTGGTATTGATAGAGCACACAGTGCTCCGACGCAGTACCGTACATCCAGGTGGGGTTGATGCTTTCAATCAAGATACCTTATGGTGGTGTCAGTTCTTCGACTTATTGCGAAATAATTCTACCTCCGTGGGTTGTGAATCTACATACCTCTGGCGACATAGACGTCAATTTGGGTTTGCTCTTGGATATCTAAGTCATGATCTGCAACCCATGCCCAGACATTCTCAAAGTATCCGGAACTTGTTGGCGTGATATGCATCAACATCGATGCTGCAATGCAGTCTGGGTTTACGGATCCTGTAAGTTTTGGACAGTCCCCCACCTGTAAGTTGGAGCCCAACGCGCCTCCGACTCTAAAATGGCAATCTGTGAACGTCAATTTATGCTCTCATAAATTTCAACAACATTCAACCTACCCCACATTGAAGCTGCGCCCGGTGATGACGAGCGAAGGTTCCACTCGACAAGAATGGCACCAGCCGTTGCTCCTTGAACTGTAAACATAAGGTCTTGCATCTCCACGTCTCCGGTTTCTCCTTTATTTCCGACCTGGAGCATGACATACGGCTTTGTCTGGTCTTTGAACTTGTCACCTGTCGCCATGATTTGACTCCAGAGCTCTCCAACAATCTTCAAGCCAGGTACGACTTTGACCGTGTCGCTTACAAGATACACGCCAGCTGGGAGATACACGAGCCCTGGAGTACCAAAAAGTGCTGTGAGACAAGCCGTATCGTCTTTTTCTCCATCGCCTGGAGGGTTTTAGTCATCTAATAGCCTCCGAGTATTGTGGGACTCACCTGCACATCCATTGTCCAAGGCGTTCTTGAAACTGGAAGCTGGGGTTGATTCATATTGAGGCTTAGAGCGCTCAAAATACCCACCATTCGGGCCACCAAGAAGTCCAGAAGGTCTATCTCGGAGTGGTTTGATATCGGCTTGGATCTCCATCCCATTTGGCACATCGTTGTTGAAAATTACACCCGAAGCCCAAGAATCCAGCTTCGAGCCGCCTGAAATAATGGTGTTACCATCAGTATCAGCAACTGCTACACCACTACCGCTGAAATCCACATTGTCAAGGGTAATTTGGGCTGATCCTTTCTCGTTAGTGAAGGGCTGAGTGACGATTCCCTGCGAAGCACTGATCTTGGAGTCGAGGACCAAGATGGAGAATGTGGTTTGGTTTCCATCAACACCAACATCAGGGTTAATGAGGTTCATGCCTATGCTTGATCCAGAAATGTCAAGGGATTTCCAAGTCCAACCCCAATCCCAAATGAGCTGTCTTGTTGTTAGCGACGAATCAATCAATGTGAAAGAAGTAAACTCACGCTAATAGCAGTTTCACAGCCAACAAACTTCAAATTGCGTGTCGTGTATTGCTGCATGGATTAGCATTTCTGCAATCTACCTCTAGTGCCTTATTTACCTGATTGCCGCATTTCATTCCTGTCACATATCGTCAGCTGGATTCCGGTTTGTGTCTTAGGGATATGGGCTTACCAATACCGCCGCCATAAAAGTTGACATCTGTAATCATGCCACCACTGCCATTTTCCATAACTAGAACAGCTTAGCATTTTGCCTGAAATTGAGGTTAAAGCTAAAATACTTACATATTCCAACTTGGAAATCGCCCTGGAGGAAGTCGACATTTTGCTAAATTCTAGGTGAGTTTGGCATGCTTTGAATGTCGGAAATGGAGAGAGCGTACCAGAGAAGTACCTTGAGCTACTTGCCAATGAAGACCAGCAGCATCACCAATTTCGATATTTCGGATGTCGATAATGATGTTTCTAACTTGACGCAAGAAATTACTCTGCGATTTGTTAGCTTCTTCGCCTCAGTTCCAATCATCAGTTCCATTAACCTGGTTGATATACCACGACTCGCCATTTCCCTCCGGATAATAGAAATCAGCTTCAATCACCGCTGTCGTAATTTTGTTAGCGGTCAATAGATCGTAGACTCATGGGGAGATTTGTTACCTAAGCCGGTAAACCCAGGAGATGCGAGAAAGATAGGTCGGTCGTTTGGCTAGCCAGACATCAGCGTGGGGTGTTATGAAAACCTCGGAAGAAGCCTTACATCTCCTATAAATTGTGTCATGAAATACATGACGATGGGTGAACTGATGAGGTACGTCCCTCCTGGAAAGTAAAGAACTGCACCGGCTGTCGAGGTAGAGCCACATTCAGCGCCACAACGGTTGCCATCTTTCATGAGGTTCTATATTTCGACAAATTTGTGTCAGAATTTCTGTTTCATCTTTTGAGAGGCTGAAAAACTTACAATAATCTTCTCGGTTACGTCGGACCCATCTCCAATGATGCCATATTGAGAAACATCACGGAATACCTTTGATCATGTATGTTAGATATTAAATACTGATTTTGTTTTTAAGCACTTACTGTATACGGCTGCTCGAGGTTGAAAGGAGAAGAGCCATGCTTGACGTCTTTCATCCAAAATGACGAGCTTTGGCGCTTTGTATTGTTTTGAGCACTTGTCTGCGCTATGTTAATCAAACCTTCCTGAACACTGTACTCAGCAACAAGGGCTGCAGCCTTAGAGATAGTATCATTGACAGGTAGATAATCCTGTGCAGTTGGCAAAGGAATTGAGTCGTTGAAGGAAACTGATCCAAAGGCTTTGAAGTTTTTGGCCTTCTGGGGCTCACCTCGGAACAGTTTCCGTGAGTCGTAGTTCCGAGGGTGAGCCATTTTGCGCCTGTTGGCAGCTCCGAACTCCAGTTGGGCTTGCTTGACCAAAGCCTGCGCTTCAGCAATCTCTTTCGCCGGAACATCGCGCCCTCGAAGCCTATAGACTATGTCTTCTCGGGGTTTCAACTCCCAAAATCGCTTTCGTAGTGACGTTGGAGCCAGCTTTGGTGAGTCGGCTTGTGGTTCCACTACAGCTTCCCGGGCAAGTGGTACTGCAGTCGGAGCTGGTGTGATTTGCGGGTCTCGCTCTAAATGAAAGGTCAGTATTCAAAATAACTAAACCACACCCTCAGTCTAGAGTGATGCATACTATCAACGTTTGGACCTGGTAACTCGGTGACAGTAGGTTTACGTCCACTACTTGCTTTGTCGGCACTAACCGTGGAGACTGCAGTCTCGTCACGCCAGTCTTCTACGGCTGTCGCTTTAGCTCTCTTGTTGATCGCCGAAATGGCCCTACGCTCATCGTGTATCCAGGCTTTAGTAGGGACTGCAGCTGCGGTTGTTGTTGATAGTTGAAAAACTGCAACATAGTCACCTGTGTTACCATGTAGTCGCAACAGAATGCGCTTCATACAGAGGGCTCAAATCAGCATGCCCTGTTATATTCAGATGAGATTTCAGTTGCGAAAACTTACACGAAGGGCAGCAAGTGCCTTGGCTTGCCAATTTTGCTCCGAGTTGTTCACAAATTCATCTTCTCCCGAAAGCATCATAAGTATTGCAGCAGCACGGTTGGGGGCACTACACGTCAATCCCTGTGGGGCGCAAATCACCGCTGGTTCATATCCTTGCCATGGAGCTGTTGCTCATGTCGTCAGTTATCAGTCAAAAGGTTGTATGTTTCATAAACACTAACAAGTATTTGATGATCTCCAGCCTCTCCCACCGAGGAGCCATCTATGACATTTAGCGAGGATCCTCGATAAACGAAATAATTGGGGAGGTCAAACTTACGATGAAGAAGGGAACTCATCACAGCTCCAAATCAAACCACTTGAGTCACGACCTTGACTGGGATCATTGGGGTCTCTCAAGGGTCCTTCGATATTCGCAGCATGGCCTTGAATGCTAACAGGTGGTAGGGTACCGTATAAGTCATTATGAACACTGGTTATACCAGTGTTTGCACCAATCGTGTCACATTGACTTGGTCCACCGCCGCTCTAAATTCCGATGTTAGTGTTTGAAGAGAAAATTCACGTTCGAAGGCTATAATGAGATTTCTTTTATTGATTTCGTGAATTGCAAATCGGGTTTCAGAAAATAAGGCGCCAAGCCAAAAACCCAAATTTTGGGGGGAATACAAACATTCCAAGTGCTACTCCCGGAAGTTCCACAAGTGAACCTTTTTCTCCCTTCCGTTCGGCTGCTCTCCCCTTGTGCTAGTCCTGCAGTATCATATATCATTTCGAGAAGACCATTGGTGAAAGTTCCACCATGAGTGGTCAAGTAATTTTCTACATTTCGGCAAATGAATGGCATGAAGGCACAGTTGTACACCAAAGTGGGAATTGACTGAGAAGGGCTTGTACTCGTGGTAACAATAACAGCTCCATTTCCAGGTGCTACTTGTGTGATCGTTGTTGTTACAGGTGCTGGTGGATCAGACTTGACTGTGAAGGAACGTCCCAAAGTGTCGGACTGGGGAAACCACAGTTTTTGCCCGCCGATATCAGTCGTAAATTGCCAGTATTGGCAGTTGACTGGGTTTGATAGGGATAGGAGGATTATAAAAAATAGTATAAGCCTTTGTAAGGCATTGAATAACAGTCCCATATTGTCCACAGGTCCTGACGTGTTCGAATCAATCCTTGAGGATTTATCGAAATATCTAAGCTGCAAAGCCTTACTTGGTTCACAGAGGTAATTGATTCTTCGGTTCACATAGGACAACGTTACTATATATCGAATAACAGACAGGGCAAATCTCAGAAAGTAGCACACATGATTAAAACTTCAATTCGTTACGTTGCATCCTGGCTTTGCAACCTTTACCATATTGTGATATTTGAACACGGAGGCACAGCACTAATTTCCATTCAAAGTACTCTTCCCGTGTTAACGTATGACTGCTGACTTTCTTTGTAAGCTTGCTCCCATGTTGAAGAATAGGTTGCCTCTCCAATAAGATAGCAGGTTGGCATAGAAAATAAATGTTCTCTTCTCACAGACTCTTCGCTTGCAGCCTAAGAGGCGGACTAACTCTTTGTGAAGATACGAGTATCCGAGCAGGTCAGCGCCAAGCCAACAAATTAATATAAAGATGAACTTAGATTTTATTGAGTTGCAAGGTTTACTAGTACCTTGCTTAGAACTCGAAGATGCACATGGCACCTAACTTGATGTTCTGACCATGATAATCTTACGAGAGTCTTAGTTTGATTGGAAGATAGGTAAATCCCTCTTGCTGCCTGACAGAGGCTGGCCTTTTTCTTCCATTTTAAGAAGGTGCTCAAATATATAGTCTAGATGAGTATTCTTTTGTAGAAGGACATAGGACGGCGCGAGCATGTAAGCGCCAAGACAATAAATACGCAGACTGCCAAATTTGACTGACTGCATAGTTCCCATGTGTCTGGGAGGCACCTTACACTCCAAGATTTGATTTACAAAACCTTCAGAGGACCTCAGTATGTATTGACGGTAGAAAGAATTCCGTAGGTCTCATACACCCGATTAAGGCTGGTCGATCTTCGCTTCCGAGCCCTCTTTGCTGCTACTGCGTAGTACATGCCGGGAGCTGGACAGCTAACATGAATAGCGGCATAAATTGTTTCCGAGTCCGGTAACAGGGGTTTAGTGGCTGTCAAAGGCAGAAGCTTAAGATGCTGTCAGCCCCCGCTGTGCCTGGAAACCCGTTTTGGCCCTGAAAGCCGAGTGTGTAAGGCAGCCAATGGACCGCTGCAAGACCTCGGTCGCTAAAATCAACAAGCCACAATCGGATATATACTGTATGCAGCGTATGTGCCGCATGACGACGTGCCTTCATCAAGAGGGGGAAAAGTCTCGCCAACCTTTGCACCACACATGCGTTTGCGTCCATAGCCATCTGCTCGCAAGATGCCTTCCCCAGTGGAACAGTTCACCGGTACTCCCGAGCTGGTTGCTTGTCTTGGTAGGGTGGTGGTAAATCGGAAGCTATTGTACGATTTGTGTTTGACGGGCAAGAGCTTCAATGCCTCATTTACTCCTTTTCTATACACGGAAGTCTGGTTTCGGGAGAACAATGCAAACTTCCTCGTCGAAAATCTTCCGACGCTTTTGGCCAACAGGTCACTGAGGCATACCAAGACACTCAATATCGCTATCCGGCGTCATTCACGAAAGGACACCGGACAATCCGAAGGCGCTCTGTGCGAGCTTTACAATGAAGGCGCGCAAGCTCTCCTGGCAAAAATGCCAGGCCTGACCCACTTCTCGTGCGTATTTTGAACAAATGTAATGCAATAAGGTACTAACTTTCATGGATTACCAGGTGGGAAGAAGTAGCGCTGTACTCAACTACCATATCAACTCTGCACCGAGAGTGTGCGAATCTTCAGTCTTTGATTATTCGCCACGAAGAGCATATCGAAGAAAGATTAGGGATCATTGAGGACTTTGACTTCCATGATGGGTTCCACGAAAGACGTTCGCTCTTTGCAACACAGGATCTCTCGCCGTTCGCCAATCTCATTGAGCTCAAAGTTTTTGAAATTCATGGTGATCTCAACCGCGCTAGAAAAGATCTCGTGGAGGTTCTACTCAAATCTCCTAATCTAAAGACCCTCGGCATGTCAATCAGTGGCGATACTGTGGAGCGTCTAAACTCAGAGGGAACATGGGCCAAGAACAAAGAGTATTTGATGTTTCTGAAAACCTTGTGCGATGAATACGTATCTGGAGGTGGTACACCATTGCAACTACAGAAGCTGACACTCGGCCTTAGCCTCATCGTGTGGCATCCAGGGACTTATCTCAATGGCTTGATCAATCTTGAATGTTTAGAGGATGCTTATATCTCGAATAAAGGCCACGATGTGGCAATATATTTTGAGGAAGAAGATAACATAGCATGGTCGCTTTTCACTCCCACGCATTGTCCTAACCTAAGCAAATTCGGCTTTGATTCTTTTACGAAAAAAGTGAAAGAATGGGCTGAGAAGCTAGACTCAGGATATATAAAGCAATTGAGAACGGAATGGATCAATGAGGATGGCTTCTTAGACATCGCTTCGAAGCTGGAAGGCCTTCCTGCAACATCCAGTTCAACAATGAGCTTTTTGAGCTTTAGTGCCGAACTAATGGACGACTTTAAGCCTGTTCAAATCAACTGTCTACAGGCTCTCGCTATCGGCTTTAGGCACAGAACACCTGAACAGCAATCGCAGTTTCTTTCTTGGATCAGTGGACTGCCGGGTCTGGAGCAGCTGTTCCTCTATGATGATATGTTTTCGCCTGTCGACTCGAATATCAACATCCCACCAGCAAAGGACAGCTTTGAAAGTAAAATTGTTCTCCAATGTAAGAAGTTACGGTATTTGAGAGCGAGACAAATGGCGTGGCGGATTTGGCGTATCGAGAAGGATGGCAAAGAGGACGTTCGTTTTGAAATACTAGATAGGTTTGAATCAAGGTTTGTAGAGGCTTTTCAGTCACAGAGTGTCTTCGACACCTATTATTAGTTGTTTGTTACATTGCAATTTTCAACCAGTTCTTGATATTTAGTCCTTTTGGGCGTTTAAATTTTTTTCGTTTGCATTGCATAAACCAGCGACCGCTATGAAGATTCATTTAAAGTCAAAGTCTACCTTGATAAAAATTTCTAAGAATACACCAGTTAGTGCGGAGGTTGTAATCATTGGTTGGAGATTCTTTCTTTCACCTAATTAGGTAATAATACATCAAGTAGCTAGGTGCCATTCTCTCTACTTCCGACTAAATGCCTCGTAGCTTCACAATTTAAAAGTGCTGAAATTTCATACTACCAATCATTTTGCCTCTTTACAGTCTCTTCTTAGCATCCCAGAATCTCCTAAAATCTTACCCACCATTATCAAATCTTACTTGAGCAGGCAAGTGGAGGAGTGACTTGGGGGGGGGGGGGGGGGGGGGGCAGAAGTGGGAAATGCCGTGCCTTCGCTTATTGTACACCTGAACTCGCACACATCACATGAGTAAAAGAGACAGACAATTCGCCGAGTATGGTAATATTGAACGTATAACGGCTGCCTGCTTCTCATGCTACACCATGTGATTTATTCCCTGTGCCTCTCATCTACTTTCAATAGTTTGTTCCTGCATGTCAGAGTCGTACCTGCACAACATCGTTTGGCTTTCATTTAAGGCTAAATTAAACAGAACTCAGCCCATGGCCAAGACTTTTGGTTGGTGTACAGTGGTACAATAGATCAGAAGATACGATCTGCATGTGGGTAGAATCTCTCACCCCTCTGATATTTTAGAAAAGCCCATGTCATGCATATTCTCCTCATATAAGTTATAACTTATAACTATAAAGATACTTCTTCTTCAAAAGTAACAAACCATCATTGAACACCTCATTGCACAACCACATATCGACAGTAGAAGTTCTCACTGTTTCATCATGAAGTTTTTCTCTCAGATCCAACTATTTTCTTCTCTTGTTGTCACCAGTAGGTAATCTCCTGGGTCGAAGAGCACTACGAAGTCTACCATCACCGAATCCCAAGCTAGCTGTGTTGGAAATATTTTGTTCACGGTCTCCAAAAGCAAATGACATGTTCATGACTTTGACTAGGTTTTGTGACATCGTCCCCATTGGGTGATATCACTCCACGCGAATGCTACGAGGGTGAATCCAGCGCTCGGCTCTGCTACCGCGATCCGCTCGGAACACCCCAAGATGTTGAACTGACCGAGTAAGTAAACCTTTGAATAAAACCACTTGCTATTTGTGAACATTCAATCTCTTTTATACTTGTCCCAGTTGAGATGAGAAATTGGATCACAAGTGAGACTTAATTTTCTTCAAAAATCTTCCATATTTCTCTGCTGCTGTTCCATCTGCACTCTCAGATACCTTAGCTAACTTATGACCACAGCATTCAAACCGTCGCTACATACCTGCGCAACTACGGCCGCCAGAACCCGCGAAGCCCTGCCTTCTGGACCATGAAAGCAGCCGACGCGCCGGACTGTGGCGAGTGGTCCGTCTACAGCAGCGGCTCGGTTTTGATAACAGCCAAGCACATATCCAACACGGTGAACACGAGCGTGCTGTTTGCCGATATCGCAAATACCATCGATGGCGGAGAGTTCCCGACTGATGCCACGAAAGCGGCCGCGCTGGTGGGATGCGGGACAGACGGTGGCTCGATGGGGGTTATTATCAACGGCACTAACACGGCATATAATACGACAGTTTATAGAGCTAGCGGATATACGCCTGATGGGATCTTGCTTAAACTTGTTCATAACGGGTGAGGGAGATATCGTGAAGTTGATTATTCTAGGGATGATAGTAGTCTTCGAGATATAACTTGAGCATCTCAGTTGCCTTCAATCGTTTTTTCCATATTCTGTAGCGATAGGAAACTCTCTATCAATCTGATTATACGATACAACGTGTCCAATGTACGTTTGTGCCTCTTGCACGTACCGATATGAATACTAGCCTCGAAAATTGACTATCACTTGCTGTAAATCTTTATAAACATAAGAAACAAGAGCAGGAGGTGTGCTCAGTTGTTTTTGCTGCTTTACATTCGCGGATACTATTAGAAATTCGGTTGAGCCAGAGGAGATAGCAAAAGGCGCTACCAGTAAGAGGAGCTCAGGTCACTAGTTTAAAAGAAGATCAAATAAATGCCACAGTTACCCACTTAGCTTTGCCTCGGATCTGGAACCATATATCAGAGCGTCTATCGATTTTTAGGCACGGTCAATGACAAAGCTCCTCGCTTAACAGGCTATTCCAAAGGACCAAAGGTTTAAATGCGACTCGCATCTGGCGATATATATTAGGATAAACAGTTAGCAGCTCTTAAAGAAACGACTTGTAGTTAATTACGTTGCCACGGATTTCATTGACCACCACTTTTGTTTTACGTACTAATAAACGGAAAGAAAGAGTATAAAAACTGATACGACAAGCTGACCACGTGCATCAAGCAACAACAATACGCCAACAATCTAAAAAAAAATTTTCCCCCATAAAACCTCAGCTTGTTTCTAGTAGTAGAGCGCACCTAAGAACCCTTCTAGTAAGACCTCTGGTCTTCGAGATACTGCAAGGAATTGGGTCAGGTCTTTAGGCGAGTTGAAATTGTAAGCGATGGAAACTGCTTCAGAGAATCCTCAAGAATTTCAAGACACACCGAGGCTTCAGAGATCTTACAGAAGCGTATCCCAGATGTAGTACATAAGGTAGTGTTTCTACTAACCAACCTTACAGCGAGTAAATTGTGCCACAAATGAGAAGGCAAAATCAAACTCACTTAGTACTCGGAATCAAGCAAAGACGATTATACCTTGTGCTCCTGATAAATGAATGCCAAAAACCCACATACAAAGTCTACACTATGCCGAGATAACCACCGCAACAGATATATTAATTCACAGGTCCAGAGGGGTAATTTGACTAATAATATAAGGAGAACAAGCAGTGAAGCTAATATTTTTTATTGATTGATTGAAAGAGAGAATCTATCTCCCTGATCTTCTCTTCTTCCAAGCTTTGACTTCTTTCAATACTCCCATGACCAATGGGACACCTATTGGTCCAAGCAAAGGCAGATAAACAGCCACCTTGTGCTCGTCGGGGAAATATACCTGGCCAACCATACTCTTCTCGAAGAAAGCCTTTTCGGCTGCTTGTTCAGCAATCCGCGCATTTTCTAGACCTTCTGCTCCGCCCAGACCATCACACGCCTTTCGCAGATGCTCAATCGTGGTATATACGCCCTCAGCCACACTCTGGGGAATACTGATTGATGGCAATGCTTGGGTAAGCCGAGCCAAACTTCCTAAGGTGCCGCTTGCCTTCAATAACAGCCCAGCACTCCTGACTCTGATCAAAGTCATGAGTCGCAAAGGTAAAGACCCACTCTCTGGAGCTCCGAGCAATGCCAGAAGCTGGTTCGAGAAAACGAGCATAGCCGGTCGAAGATCAGTTCTAAATAAGTCAGCAAAGACGGCCAAGGGGCATGCAGATATCCTCACATGTTCGATTGTATAACCACCCCTCCCCATTGTGGGATCAACCAACTCTTGCCTCCACCCTCGACTTCCATATCGCCCACATATAAGATAAAGTTGATGGTTGGGGCGCCCCCGATACTGGGACTTAGCGGCCATTCTGCGGCATTGATAAATGCACTCAAGTCCTCCTTTTTCAAGACGCTTCCACTCACACCCGGTGTGGCATAGAGCTGGACTTGCGTGTCAATGGTGAAATTGCTGATGGAGGAGAAGCTGTCTAACAGAGGCTTGATGTATTCCTCTAACGCTGCCTCGATCTCCCATGATGACGGGGTGGCGCCGGAGGCAAAGAGAGAGAAGGTCAAATGGTAGGTTGGAGAATACTTCATGGATCTCGAGGTCCATTTCGCAAGAGCTTCGGCTACATCCGGGTCTGGGGTCTTCGGACTCCTCTCGGGTGGTGCGGAGCTGGTGGAAAGGAGATAAGAGATCATGGCTTGCTCCTCCGCAAACAACGTTCGTAAGATCCCAGCAATGTACGTAGCCAGTGGCGATGACGAGGACGAGCTCGATGGGATCTGATTGGGGGTGTAGAAGACGTCGAGGATGGGCGAATATGCTTGCAACTTTGCCTGCTGCTCTGGACCGGGTACCACCCTAATAACCAGCGCCACCTCATCTTCTACCTTGGACCCGGAGGACCGTCCGCTCACCACGGCAGACGCATTGGCTGGCGGGGGGAGCTGCAGTCGCAGATGGTGAGCCGAGAGGTCATTGAGGTCGTCCAGTGCGTGCTGGGTGGTCAGGAGCAGGTGCTGTGCTTCGTGGTCGTTGAGCGATGGAGCCTCGATTGATATGCGCAGAGGGAAAACCGGTCGACACGCCTGGCAACAGTTAGCACTGGTGTATCTCGTCTGTGTCTTGTATTCTCGAGATCTGCTGTACGTACAATCCCCTTGTCCCACTGCATCATCTGGTCCAGCGGCAGGTCGGCGCGGTAGATGGTCGTCGTCTGCCACCATGTTGGAAGGCCAAAGAAGAGGATGATGGCCCAGAAGGAGAGGATGACATATGTGCGCAGGCGGATGCTCTCAGGCTTCTCTGGCGGCGGTTCCTTCTTGAGCTGAGTGAGAGAAGCGATGCTCACGACCTTTGTGTCTGCGGTAGGAGGAGCAGTAGCAGCATCAACAGTATCCTCGCCATCCACGGCGGACATGTTGACAGAGGTGCAGGTTGGAGATGGAGGATGTCAACATCTGCTGCTTGTGCTGCTTTGCTTGGACACAGTCGCCGTCAGAGAAATGAGAGCCACACAAGGCTGAGGGTGAGGGTGAGGCTGAGGGTGAGGCTGGGTTGTGGCGGAGGAAGTCAGGAAGTCAGGCTGAATGGATTGTTGCACGTGATTCGTGTGGTTGAGCTATACGTACTTACTAAGTACTACTTAGTAAGCGAGAGCGAGAGATAAGCGATGCGAGAAAGCACGAGCACGAGCATGAGTCAGTAGCTTTCGTCCCAAGTTACTATACCATCTCTTATTCTCATCATCACATCTATCGTCAATCATCCATCATCCACCCTCTGATGTTATAGCCTCGTGATTGTACCTTCGCTATTCCATCATGTCAGTTCCCAGCAGCCCAGGAGCATCCCCAGAATTCCGCCTCCCAACTTCCTAATACCACACCTATGCGCAAAAGCTCTGTAATTAAGAGGTGGGCACTACGCTTCGCCTACCTCTTCGCTAAGCTATATAGGTACTATAGGCGAAATTATCGCCCGCCCCGCTTTAGTTAGTTAGGATTTAGTTATATTATATTAGCTAAAACGTTATACTTATACTAGTTACTAGTACTAAAATAAATCTAGTAAACCTAAAAGATCTAAGAGATCTAGGGGATCTAAAAGATCTAAAAGATCTAGAGAGTCTAGAGAATCTAGAGGAGTTATTTTATTACTTACTACTAATTATATATTATTATCTAACTTAGTATTACTAGCTAACTTTATAAGCTATAAAATAATCTAGTAGATCTAATATATCTAAGAGATCTAATAGATTTATAAGATCTAGGAGATCTAAGAAATCTAAGGGATCTAAAAAATATAAAAGAAATAAAAAGATTAACTTTTTACCTCTTAGAATAAAAAATAAATAAAAAGAAGTTTAAGACGTACGTAATAAAAAGAAAGCTAGAAAAGTTTTATATTAGTCGGGTAACTTCTAATTAGTTCTTTTAGCGTACGTTCTAGTTAGTTAGCGTTCTAGCTTCTAGTTAGTTAGTATTCTAGCTTCTAGTTAGTTAAAGTTCTAGCTTTTAATTAGCTAGCGTTTTAGCTTTTAGTTAGTTAGAGTTCTAGCTTCTAATTAGCTAGCGTTTTAGCTTTTAGTTAGCTAAAATTTCCTAAATCCTACCTTCTAGTTAGTTCTTTTTTATAACTTCTAGTTAGTTTAATAATTAGTTTAATAGTTAGTTTAGTAGCTAGTTTAGTAGCTTAGCGTATATTTTCTTTTATTTATATAAGAGAGCGTACTAAAGCGTAAATAAAGATTTAATACGAGTTTTCTTTTATTCGTATAAGAAAACGTACTAAAGCGTAAGTAAAAATTTAGTATATATTTTCTTTTATTTATATAAGAGAGTATATTAAAACGTAAGCGAGAATTCGACACGTATTTTCTTTTATTTATATAAGAGAGTATATTAAAGCGTAAGTAAGAATTTAGTACGAGTTTTCTTTTATTTATATAAGAGAGATAACTTAATAGCTTAGTATATATTTTCTTTTATAATAATAATAATAATAATAATAATAATAATAATAATAATAATAATAATAATAATAATAAATATAAATATTAATTTAATTTTTATTATCTTAAAAGTTAATATTAAAGTTAAAATTATTAATATTAATTAAATTTTTATTTTTATTTTTATTTCTTTTAAAATCTTATATATATTAATAAAAGAATTTATTTAATTTTTTTATATATATAATTATCTTATAATTATATATATAATATATATAATTATAAATATATTAATTTATATATAATATATTATTCGTATAAAATATTAAGACTTAATTAAATACTTATAACTTAAAAGATATAAATAAAAATAAATAATCTTTTTAATAATAATTATTATTATTATTATTATTATTATTATTATTATTATTATTATTATTATTATTATTATTATTATTATTATTATTATTTATTATTATTATTATTATTATTATTATTATTATTATTATTATTATTATTATTATTATTATTATTATTATTATTATTATTATTATTATTATTATTATTATTATTATTATTATTATTATTATTATTATTATTATTATTATTATTATTATTATTATTATTATTATTATTATTATTATTATTATTATTATTATTATTATTATTATTATTATTATTATTATTATTATTATTATTATTATTATTATTATTATTATTATTATTATTATTATTATTATTATTATTATTATTATTATTATTATTATTATTATTATTATTATTATTATTATTATTATTATTATTATTATTATTATTATTATTATTATTATTATTATTATTATTATTATTATTATTATTATTATTATTATTATTATTATTATTATTATTATTATTATTATTATTATTATATCTTAATAAATAATATAAATACTAATAAATTATATTTTTTAGTTTTATTTAATTATTTAATTAATTTTAATTTATTTAATAAAAGAAATATAATTATAATAATATTAGAATTTATTAATATTAAAAGAATTATTTATTTTTATTTTTATTTTTTAACTTATAAGTATTTAATTAAATCTTAGTATTTTATATAAATAATATATTATATACGAGTTAATATATTTATAAATAAAATAACTAAGTATTAATATATATTTATAATTATATATATATTATTTATATATATATATATATATATAATTATAAGATAATTATATTAATAATTAAGAAAATTATTATAAATAATTTAATTATATTTAATAATATATTAAAATATTTTATATTTTTATTTATTAGAATTATAATTAATATAAGAATTATAAAAAAAGTTAATTAAAAATTATATCTAATATTATACTTTTAAGAATTTTAATTTATTAATAATATTAAATAAATTTATTAAAAGAATAATAAATATATAATTTAAAATTAAATTAATCTTATTTATTAAATTAATATAAGTAATAATATTAATAATAAAAAAAGATCTTATATTATTAATATTAATATATCTTTCTTATTTTTAATTATAAATATAAATTAAATATAAATATATTTTAATAATCTTAATAATTAATTAATTTATAAAAATATTAATATTATAATATTAATTATATAATACTTTAGGTATTTATTTTTATTATAAGATTTAATTTTTTAAACTTATATTATTAAATTCTTAAATATAAACTTTTATTATTTTATTAATATTAAAATATAATAATTTTATTTATATTTTAAGTATTTTATAATAAATAAGTTATATAATTTACTAAAATATATAAGTTATAAAATTAAGAAAAAAATACTCGAATATTTTATAAAATATTATTATTATTAAAAATATAAGAAATTATTAAAATAATTTAAATTTACTTTTTATAAGAATATTAAATTAAATTATATAATAATAATAAATATTATATATATTAATAATAACTTAGTATTTTATATTATTAATAAAATAATATATTTTTAGATAAACTAATAATTATAAAATATCTTAGTATAATATATATAAGATATTTTAAGAATATATTAGATTAATATATACTTAAGCTTATTAGATTTTATTATTTATAATATAAGTATTAATATAATAATTTATTATAATAACTTATAATAATTAATATAAAATAATTAGTAAAATTAAAAAAAATTATAAAAAAAATTTATTAATATATTAATTATATATATATTATAGTATATAGAATATAAAGTAAATAAAAGATTAATATAACTAATTAATAATAAAAGATCTAAGTATAAGAAGAGAAGAAGAAAGGAAAGAAAGAAAATATAAGAAACTAGTTATAAGTAGTCCTTCCTATTATACTAGTATTTGCTCTCTAAGTATTCTCTATTATACGTATTCTTAGGTAAGTAAATATATAAGATAAGTTATATATAATTTACCCTACTTAGTAAATTTCTAGTTATATAATTAGGGTTAATAAGTTATAGTATAAGGTAAGTAAAATATATATAAGAGAAGTAAGTATATAATATATATCTTAAGTAACTTATATAAGAACTATAATATTACCTCCCCTCTAAGCGTCTAATTTTTATATTAGATAAGGTTTATCTAGATATCTAGAGTAAAAATCTTTTAGAATTTCTTATATATTTTTAAAATTTTCTACTAGATATTACTCTAGATCTAGTAGTTATTATATTTATTTAACTTTATAGAAAACTTTTCCTCTAATTATCTTTATATTCTTAATATCTTTTACTTCTTATTTGTTATTTCCTTTTATATTAATTAGTAGAGATTTAGTTTCTTTCTATCTAGGTAAAAGATTATCTAGGTTTTTATATAATAAGTTAGAGTAAAATATAAGATAAATCTTAAGTCCTAGTAGTAACTTTACTTTATAAGAGCTTAGTTTAATTTTCTTCTTAATCTTATAAGGCCTTTTATTCTTATATTCTAATTTTTATAAAAGTCTTTATATTCGGATATTTTTTATTAAGATATAAACTTTATCTTCTAGTTTATAGTTTAGTATAAGTAATCGTTTCTTATTTACGTATTTTTTTATCTTACTCTAAGACTAAGTTATTTCTTTACGTATAAATTTCTAAGTATCTTTTATTCTTTTTACGAATTCTATTACTTGTCTTTTATCTAGTTTACTTTTTACTAGTTATATTAATTAATTTTAGTATTTTCTTAGTTAAAATTTATTCTTAGTTTATATCTTTTATTTATAAAAAATAATATAACTTTTATACTTATAGATTAATATTTATTTCCTATAAATTCTACTATTAGTAGGTTTAACTCTAGTTATCTTATAAGTAGTTAGTATAAGCTCTTAGGTAGTATTTTATTTTCGCGTTTATTTTTTCTATTTAGTCTATTTATCTCTAGATATATTATTATAGATAATTAAATATTAATTCCTAATATCTTATAAAGCTTTCTTTATATCTTACTTATAAATTAAAACCTTTATTAGAGATATAAGTTATAAGTAATCTATAGTATTTTTATATATTCTTTAGGAATAATTTAGTAGTTTCTTTATACTTATTCTTTTATCTTTATATTTATAAAAAATATAATATCTTTCCTTTAATAATCTATAGATTATAATTAAGATAATATTAAATCTATTACTCTCTAAAAGTTTAGTTATAAAATCTATAGATATATAACTCTAAGGTTTATCTAGTATTAATAGTAGCTCTAGGTATCCTTAATAAGTAGTATTATTTAGTTTAGACTTTCTATAAATATAATAGTTTCTAATATATTAATTAAGATTTTTATTTATATTCTTCTAGATATAATTATCTTATAAAAGGATTAATATCCCTTCTTAGCTAAGGTATCTAATTATAAGTTTTTTATATATTTTCTAAATTAATTTTATTTTATAAGCTTCTAGAACTTAGACTTAGTTCTTATAAAATAAGATATTATCTTAATTTTTATAATATAACTTAGGAATATCTTTTACTAGTTTATTATCTCTTAAAGCCTTAAGAGTTTCTTAGTAGAACTAATTATTCTTTTATCTCTTCTAAATATACTTAGGAATCGTTTATTTTACTCTTATAACTTAAATATATAAGTTAAATATTTCTAGAGCTTTCTTTCTACTAATTTTACTTTTAGAAGAATAATTTATATTTATTCTTTCTATTAATTATTTAACTTATCTTATAGTTTATCTTAAGATCTTCTAGTTAAAGCATTTATTTTCTTGTTTTATTTTTCTAGTTTATAGACGATCTAAAAGTTAAATTCTAATAAGAATTCTACTTATCTAGCTTATCTTCTTATTAGTTTCTTAGTAGTTATAAAATATTCTAGAGTCTTATAATCTAAGAGTACTTATATAAGTAAGTTTATTTCTTAAAGTTTAAGTTTTTATTTCTTAAAGTATTTAATTATTACTAAGAGTTTCTTATTATAGATTTTATAATTATATTTAGCTAATAGGAGTCTTCTAGAAAAGAATATTATAGGTATAAAAGTTTATCTTCTTTATATTAAGATAATACTCTTATATTAATATAATCTAGATAAGTTATATTTTATAATATATTATTTATTTTTATTAAAATACGTAAGTATTAGTACTAAGATAATTACTCTTTTTTAGTTCTTTAAAAGCTTTCTAGTATTTATTATTCTAATTAAAACCTTTTGTTTTCTCTTCTTTCTTACTTAGTTATTAATTAAAGAGAATATCCTAGAAGTAATTTTTAATAAATCTTTTATAAAAGTTTATAAATCTAATAAAGCTTTATATATCTCTTAAGTTCTTAGCGTTTTCTTATTCTTAAATATTCTTAATCTTATTAGGGTTTATTCTAATTCCTTTTATACTAATAATTAGTCCTAAGAACTTAATTTTATCTTAGTAGAAGACGTATTTCTTAATATCTACTTAAAGTCTTATCTCTTATAATTTAATTAAGACTTTTCTAATATATTTTATATATTCTTCTCTAGTTCTATTAGTATAAATATAAATATTATTAATATAAGATAAAATAAAATTATTAGAATATTCCTAGAGTATTTTATTTATAAAGTTCTAAAATATTAAAGGTTTATTAGTTAATCTAAAAGAAAGTATCTTATATTTATATAAGCTTTATTTATATTATAGTTCTTATATAAGTTACTTAAGATATATATTATATATTTACTTCTCTTATATATATTTTATTTATCTTATATTATAACTTATTAACCCGGATTATATAACTAGAAATTTACTAAGTAAGATAAATTATATATAACTTATCTTATATATTTACTTATCTAAGAATATATATAATAGAAAATACTTAGAGAGCAAATACTAGTATAATAGAAAGGATTACTTATAGCTAGCTTCTTATACTTTCTTTTTTTTTCTTTTTTTTTTTCTTCTTATACTTAGATCTTTTATTATTAATTAGTTATATTAATCTCTTATTTACTTTATATTTTATATACTATAATATTATCTAAGTATTATCTTTTTACTTTTATCCTAATAAGAATAATAAAAATATATACGAACTTATAAAACTTTTATATTTTATTATATAAAAACCTAGATCCTTAGATTTACTAAAGTTATAATAATATATAATAAACTAGAACCCCTAAAACCTAGAATATACGTAATAATATATTATTATACTAGATACTTGCTAGTTATAGTAAAAGAATAAATAGAAATTATATCTAAGATACTAGAATATAAATCTTAGAACTAAAACCTTTAATACTTAGAAGCGTAAATAAATCTTTAACTTATAATTAAGGAAAATAATAAGAAAGAGAAATTAGATAATAAGATATTTACTTTTATATTAATTAAGACTAGAAAAGAACTTATAAAAGTAATTATAAGAATAATTAGATAACCTAGAAAAATTAAACGTATTATCTTAAGATATATATATTCTTAACTTTTGATACTTATAATAAAAGAAAATAAGAATATAAAAAAGCTCTAGAAAGTTAAGAGTATAAAAGAAATTATCTTAATAAAATAAAAAAAGCGTAAGCGCTCTCTTAGATTACTTAATAATTTCTATAAGAAATATAAGTATACCTAATAAAAGTGAGATTAACTTATATAAGAAGTCTATAATATTATAGGAAACTTAATTAAGTAGTTAATAGTAAGAGAGTAATAGATTATAAAGTTAAAATAAGAGAATACTAGATTAATTAATAGAAATAACTAGTTAGATAAAATAATAAGCGCAAATACTTATAATATTTAATATATCTAGAAAATACTTAAAAATAAGAAATAAATTATTTAGCTAATAAGAAATTAGAGTATAATCTTAAACGCTTAGGAGAATATATAAGAAGATAGAAACTAATTATATAAGAGTAATAAGCTTCTAGATCTACTTATTTTTTTTTTAGGAACTTATAAGAAATTTAAAGACTAGAAGTATACGATTAAGAATAAGCTTAAGATTAATTAAGATTATTTTATAAGTGAAATTAATCGTATTAGCTATATAAGTAATAGAATATCTAGAGATATAATTAATTATATCTAAACTAGATTATACTAATCCTCTCTAAATAAATTTAATATTATAGATAAGATCTTATATAAACTTAAACTTATCTATAGTAATCTAGATAAAAGAGGAATCGCCCTTTTAGAAGTTAAGAAATTCTACTAAAATAATAACTTTTTCTTAACTTTTTTTATTAAATTTAATAGACTTATAAGAGAACTTAGATAAAACGAACGAGCTTAACTAAATAAACTTAATATAAAAGTAAATAAAAAACTTTAAGACTTTAGAGTTATATTCCTAGATAAACCTAATTATAAGAGTATAATTATAAGATATAAGAGAGTTAATTAGAAAGTTTAAGGAAATAAGAAGATCTAGAAGAAATTAGCTCGATTTATAATAATTATATTTAAGAGATCTTTTATTTTAGGTAAATCTACTAATAAAGAAAAATTATCTAATTTTACTCCTAAGATAATTAAACTAAAACTCTCTAAGGAAGAGAAGTAGAAATTATTAAAGGAAGAAGCTTACTTTTATTATTATAAGTAAGGATATAAAGCTAAGAATTATTTATATAAAAAAGCTATAAAAATTACTATAATAAAATCCTTAAAAAAGACTACTAAGTTAGAAAATAAGAAGCCTTAAGGGAAGTTATATCTTAAGATATAAAAGAAGAGATTTCCCTAAAAATTAATATTACTAGATTATCTCTAGGATTAGAGAATAATATCTCTTTTATATTATAGTATAAGATAAGAAAAATAAAAATACTCTCTTTTATACTAATTAATATTAGATACCTTAGTAGAAATTTTATAAACGAATCTTTTATATAATAAATATCTTAAATTAAATAAATTAGACTAATAAAACTATAATATCTAAAACCTTTTATTAGATTTAATAGTAGAGAAATATCTTTTATTAAATATAAAATCCTAGTTAGCTTTAAAGTTAATTAGAAATAAGAACTACTAAGCTTTTTCTAGGTTATAAAACTTAGAGGTTATAATATTATACTTAGAAAAGTATAAATATCTCTATAAAATATATTACTAGATATAATAAAAAATAAAGTTATATTTAATATAAAAGACTCTAAAGAACTACTAAAAATTTAAACGCTAAGTTTTATTTCTCCTTATATAAATAAAAAAGAAGATTTATATATCTATAAAAAAATAATTAAGATTACTAAGATCTTAAAGAAAGATAAAATAAAAGAACTTCCTAATATACTTTTAACTTTTCTAGAAATCCCTAAAGACTTAAAATAATTAATTAAGAAAGAGATTCCTAGAAGCTTTAAAGAGAGAAAGAATAAGTATAAAAAAGAGTTAAAACCTAAACGTATAAAAGAAAAAGCTATATAGAAAATTAAAGAAGTAAGACGAAAGACTAAGTAGAAAAAAGTAAACCTACTAAAATAGAAACTTTTATATATTAGTACTCTTAGATTTAGAAAAAAAGTAAGATAGAAAAAAATAATAATATTTATTATCTCTCTAAAGAATATTATTAAATAATAATAAAAAAATATTAAAAAAAAAGTTAATATTAAGAAATATCTCTTAAAAGAATTATAAGACTTAATTAAGATATTCTTAAAGAAAGCTATAGACTAGTTACTATTATATAAGAGCTATAATTATTATATTAAACTTATAAGAGAAATAAATCTTAGATATATTTTTTTATATAAAATATCTTAAGAGAAGCTTAAACTTATTAGAGCTTATATTAAAGAATAATTAGCAAAAGATTTTATTAACGTAAGTAAGGTATCTTATTTATTACTAATTCTTTTTATATAAAAGCCTAAAGGAAGATTAAGATTTTATATTAATTATAAAAAGCTAAATATAATTATAAAAAAGAATAAATATCTTTTACTTTTAATAAATAAGACTCTAATAAGAATAAAAAAAGCTAAGTTCTTATTAAAGCTAGATATTAAATACGCTTTTAATAGAATTAAATTTTAAATTAAAGAAAATAAAAAGCTTATTATTTTTTATACTAGATAAAACTTATATAAATATAAGATACTTTCTTTTAGATTAACTAATAAACCTTTAATATTTTAGAATTTTATAAATAAAATACTCTAGGAATATTCTAATAATTTTATTTTATCTTATATTAATAATATTTATATTTATACTAATAGAACTAGAGAAAAATATATAAAATATATTAGAAAAGTCTTAATTAAATTATAAGAGATAGGACTTTAAGTAGATATTAAGAAATACGCCTTCTACTAAGATAAGATTAAGTTCTTAGGATTAATTATTAGTATAAAAGGAATTAGAATAAACCCTAATAAAATTAAGGATATTTAAGAATAAGAAATACCTAAGAACTTAAGAGATATATAAAGTTTTATTAGATTTATAAACTTTTATAGAAGATTTATTAAGAATTACTTTAGGATATTCTCTCTAATTAATAACTTAAGTAAAAAAAAAAAGAAAACGAAAGGTTTTAATTAGAATAATAAATACTAGAAAGCTTTTAAAAAACTAAAAAAAGTAGTTACCTTAATACTAATACTTATATATTTTAATAAAAATAAATAATATATTATAAAGTATAATTTATCTAATTATATTAATATAAGAGTATTATCTTAATATAAAGAAGATAAACTTTTATATCCTATAATATTTTTTTCTAGAAGACTTTTATTAGCTAAGTATAATTATAAAATCTATAATAAAAAACTCTTAGTAATAATTAAATACTTTAAGAAATAAAAACCTAAACTTTAAGAAATAAACCTACTAGTATAAGTACTCTTAGATTATAAGGCTCTAGAATATTTTATAACTACTAAGAAACTAATAAGAAGATAAGTTAGATAAGTAGAATTTTTATTAGAATTTAACTTCTAGATCGTTTATAGATTAGAAAAATAAAACGAGAAAGTAAACGCTTTAACTAAAAGATCTTAAGATAAACTATAAGATAAGTTAAACGATTAATAGAAAGAATAAATATAAATTATTTTTCCTAAAAGTAAGATTAATAGAAAGAAAGCTCTAGAAGTATTTAACTTATATATTTAGACTATAAGAGTAAAATAAACGATTCCTAAGTATATTTAGGAAAAACAAAAGAATAATTAGTTCTACTAAGAAACTCTTAAAGCTTTAAGAGATAATAAACTAGTAAAAGATATTCCTAAGTTATATTATAAAGATAAAGATAATATCTTATTTTATAGAAACTAAGTCTAAGTCCTAGAAGCCTATAAAATAGAATTAATTTAGAAAATATATAAAAAACTTATAATTAAATACCCTAGTTAAGAAGGGATATTAATCCTTTTATAAGATAATTATATCTAGAAGAATATAAATAAAAATCTTAATTAATATATTAGAAACTATTATATCTATAGAAAGTCTAAATTAAATAATACTACTTATTAAGGATACCTAGAACTACTATTAATACTAGATAAACCTTAGAGTTATATATCTATAGATTTTATAACTAGATTTTTAGAGAGTAATAAATTTAATATTATCTTAGTTATAATCTATAGATTATTAAAAGAAAGATATTATATTTTTTATAAATATAAAGATAAAAGAATAAATATAAAAGAAACTACTAAATTATTCCTAAAAAACGTATAAAAATAATATAAATTACCTATAACTTATATCTCTAATAGAGGTTTATAATTTATAAGTAAGATATAAAGAAAGTTTTATAAGATATTAGGAATTAATATTTAATTATCTATTATAGTATATCTAGAGATAAACGGCTAAATAAAAAGAATAAACGTAAAAATAAAATATTACCTAAGAGCTTATACTAATTACTTATAAGATAACTAAAGTTAAATCCTATTAATAGTAGAATTTATAGGAAACAAATACTAATCTATAAGTATAAAAGTTATATTATTTTTTATAAATAAAAGATATAAACTAAGAATAAATTTTAACTAAGAAAATATAAAGATTAATTAATTATAACTAGCAAAAAATAAATTAGACAAAAGATAAGTAATAGAATTTATAAAAAAAATAAAAGATACTTAGAAATTTATATATAAAAAAATAGCTTAGTCCTAAAGTAAAATAAAAAAATACGTAAATATAAAATAATTACTAGTACTAAATTATAAACTAGAAGATAAAGTCTATATCTTAATAAAAAATATTCGAATATAAAGACTTTTATAAAAATTAGAATATAAGAATAAAAGATCTTATAAGATTAAGAAGAAAATTAGATTAAGCTCTTATAAAGTAAAGTTACTACTAGAACTAAAAATTTATCTTATATTTTACTCTAACTTATTATATAAAAACCTAGATAATCTTTTACTTAGATAAAAAGAAACTAAATCTCTACTAATTAATATAAAAGGAAATAACAAATAAAAAATAAAAGATATTAAAAATATAAAAATAATTAGAGGAAAAGTTTTCTATAAAGTTAAATAAGTATAATAACTACTAGATCTAGAGTAATATCTAGTAGAAAATTTTAAGAATATATAAGAGATTCTAAGAGATTTTTACTCTAGATATCTAGATAAACTTTATCTAATATAAAAATTAGACGCTTAAAGGGAGGGTAATATTATAGTTCTTATATAAGTTACTTAAGATATATATTATATACTTACTTCTCTTATATATATTTTACTTATCTTATATTATAACTTATTAACCTAGATTATATAACTAGAAATTTACTAAGTAGGATAAATTATATATAACTTATCTTATATATTTATTTACCTAAGAATATATATAATAGAGAATACTTAGAGAGCAAATACTAGTATAATAAGAAGAATTACTTATAACTAGCTTTTTATATTTTCTTTTTTTTCCTTTTTTTTTCTCTTCTTATACTTAGATCTTTTATTATTAATTAGTTATATTAATCTCTTATTTACTTTATATTTTATATATTATAATAATCTAGTATAAAAAGTAGTAAGCTTTTTATTTTCTTTAGTTTAGAATTTAATTCTATTAAAAGTATATCTAATATCTAGCTTTAATAAAAACTTAGCTTTTTTTATTCTTACTAGAATCTTATCTATTAAAAGTAAAAGATATTTATTCTTTTTTATAATTACGTTTAACTTTCTATAATTAATATAAAATCTTAATCTTCCTCTAGACTTTTATATAAAAAGAATTAATAATAAGTAAGATATCTTACTTATATTAATAAAACCTTTTACTAATTATTCTTTAATATAAGCTCTAATAAATTTAAGCTTCTCTTAAGATATTTTATATAAAAGAATATATCTAAGATTTATTTCTCCTATAAGTTTAATATAATAATCGTAGCTCTTATATAATAGTAACTAATTTATAGTTTTCTTTAAGAATATCTTAATTAAGTCTTATAATTCTTTTAGGAGATATTTCTTAATATTAACTTTTCTTTTAGCGTTTTTTTACTATTATTTAATAATATTCTTTAAGAAGATAATAAATATTATTACTTTTTTTTATCTTACTTTTCTTCTAAATCTAAGAGTACTAATATATAAAAGTTTCTATTTTAGTAGGTTTACTTTTTCCTACTTAGTCTTTTATCTTATTTCTTTAATTTTTTATATAGCTTTTTCTTTTATACGTTTAGGTTTTAACTTTTTTTTATACTTATTTTTTCTTTCTTTAAAGCTTCTAGGAATTTTTTCTTTAATTAATTATTTTAAATCTTTAGGGATTTCTAGAGAGATTAAAGGTATATTAGGAAGTTCTTTTATTTTACCTTTTTTTAAGATCTTAATAATCTTAATTATTTTTTTATAGATATATAAATCTTTTTTCTTATTTATATAAGAAAAAGTAAAGCTTAGCGTTTAAATTTTTAGTAATTCCTTAGAGTCTTTTATATTAAATATAACTTTATTTTTTATTATATCTAATAGTATATTTTATAAAAATATTTATATTTTTCTAAGTATAATATTATATTCTCTAAGTTTTATAACCTAAAAGAAGCTTAGTAGTTCTTATTTCTAACTAACTTTAAAGTTAACTAGGATTTTATATTTAATAGAAGGTATTTTTCTATTATTAAATCTAGTAAAAGGTTTTAGATATTATAGTTTTATTAGTCTAATTTATTTGATTTAAGATATTTATTATACGAAAGATTTATCTATAAAATTTCTACTAAGGTATCTAATATTAATTAATATAAAAGAGAGTATTTTTATTTTTCCTATCTTATATTATAATATAAAAGAGATATTATTTTTTAATCCTAGAAATAATCTAGTAATATTAATTTTTAGGAGAATCTCTTCTTTTATATCTTAAGATATAACTTCTCTTAAGACTTCTTATTTTCTAACTTAGTAGTTTTCTTTAAGGATTTTATTATAATAATCTTTGTAGCTTTTTTATATAAATAATTCTTAGTTTTATATCCTTACTTATAATAATAGAAGTAAGCTTTTTCCTTTAATAATTTTTATTTTTTCTTCTTAGAGAGTTTTAGTTTAATTATCTTAGAAGTAAAATTAAATAACTTTTCTTTATTAGTAGATTTACCTAAAGTAAAAGATCTCTTAGATATAATTATTATAAATTAAGCTAATTTTTTCTAGATCTTTTTATTTTCTTAAACTTTTTAATTAACTCTCTTATATCTTACGATTATACTCTTATAATTAGGTTTATCTAAGAGTATAACTCTAAAGTCTTAAAATTTTTTGTTTACTTTTATATTAAGTTTATTTAATCGAGCTTATTTATTTTATCTAAGTTCTCTTATAAGTCTATTAAATTTAGTAAAAAAAGTTAGGAAAAAGTTATTATTCTAGTAAAGTTTCTTAACTTCTAAAAGGGTAGTTTTTCTTTTATCTAGGTTACTATAAATAAGTTTAAGTTTATATAAGACTTTATCTATAATATTAAATTTATTTAGAGAAAATTAATATAATCTAATTTAAATATAATTAATTATATCTTTAGATATTCTACTACTTATATAGCTAATACGATTAATTTTACTTATAAAATAATCTTAGTTAATCTTAAGCTTATTCTTAATCGTATACTTCTAGTCTTTAAATTCCTTATAAGTTCCTAAAAAAAAACAGATAGATCTAAGAGCTTATTACTTTTATATAATCGGTTTTTATCTTCTTATATATCCTCCTAAGCGTTTAAGATTATACTTTAATTTCTTATTAGCCGAATAATTTATTCCTTATTCTTAAGTATTTCCTAGATATATTAAATATTATAAGTATTTATACTTATTATTTTATCTAACTAGTTATTTTTATTAATTAATCTAGTATTTTTTTATTCTAACTTTATAATCTATTACTCTCTTACTATTAACTACTTAATTAAGTTTCCTATAATATTACGAACTTCTTATATAAGTTAATCTTACTTTTATTAGGTACGCTCGTATTTCTTATAAAAGTTATTAAGTAATCTAAGAGAGCGCTCGCGTTTTTTTTATCTTATTAAGATAATTTCTTTTATACTCTTAACTTTCTAGAGCTTTTTTATATTCTTATTTTCTTTTATTATAAGTATTAAAAGTTAAGAATATATATATCCTAAGATAATATATCTGATTTTTCTAGGTTATTTAATTATTCTTATAATTACTTTTATAAGTTCTTTTCTAGTTTTAATTAGTATAAAAGTAAATATTTTATTATCTAATTCCTCCTTTTTATTATCTTCTTTAATTATAGGTTAAAGGTTTATTTATACTTCTAAGTATTAAAGGTTTTAGTTCTAGGGTTTATATTCTAGTATCTTAGATATAATTTCTATTTATTCTCTTACTATAACTAGTAAGTATCTAATATAATAGTATATTATTATACGTATTCTAGGTTCTAAGAGTTCTAGTTTATTACGTATTATTATAACTTTAGTAAATCTAAGGATCTAGGTTTTTATATAATAAAATATAAAAGTTCTATAAGTTTATATATATTTTTATTATTTTTATTAGGATAAAAGTAAAAGGATAATACTTAGATAATATTATAGTATATAAAATATAAAATAAATAAAAGATCGATATAATCAATTAATAATAAAAGATCTAAGTATAAGAAGAGAAAAAGAAAAAAAAGGAAAAAAAGTATAAGAAGCTAGTTATAAGTAATCCTTCCTATTATACTAGTATTTGCTCTCTAAGTATTTTCTATTATATATATTCTTAGGTAAGTAAATATATAAGGTAAGTTATATATAATTTACCTTACTTAGTAAATTTCTAGTTATATAATCCGGGTTAATAAGTTATAGTATAAGATAAGTAAAGTATATATAAGAGAAGTAAATATATAGTACGTATTACAAGTAACTTATATAAGAACCGTAATAATATATAATAAAATTAAAAAGTTAATTTATTTAATTAAATTAATAAAAGTATTATTAACTTTAGAATAATTATATTTTAAAATATATATAATAATATATATTATATATTATAATAATAAGAAAAAATTTTATTATAAAAGAATTTAAAAAAAATATATTAGTTATAAGAATTTAAATTAAAAGAATTCTAATAAAAGCTTATAATTTTAAAAATATAATTAAATAATATTATATATTTATTTAATATATTTATTAAATTATTAATATAAATATTATTTAAAGTTATTAATAATATTATAAGTTTTAATAAATTAATTTATATATATTATTAGTATTTAATATATACTTATAAATAATAAAATTAAACTTATTATTATTATTAATTACTTAAAATATTATTATAATTAAGAAAACTATAAATAAAATATAAAAGTTATAAGTAACCTAATAAATTATAAATATATTTTTAATATATATATAATAAACTAAAAATAATTATTATATATAATATAATATTAAATTCTAATATTTTAATATAAAAAAAAATATTAAATAAAATAAATATTAAAATAAATTATTTATATTAATTATAATAAAAAAAGAAATATATATTATATAATTATCTTATAAGCTTATATTATTTTAATTAATTATTATAAAACCTTATAATTAAGATTTTAATTTTAATAAATATTTTTAATTATAATTATTATAATATATATTATATATTATTATATATATTTTAAAATATAATTATTTTAAAAACTAATAATATTTTTATTAACTTAATTAAATAAATTAACTTTTTAATTTTATTATTTATATAATTAATATATTAATAATTTTTCTTTTATAATTCTTATAATAAAATAATTATCTTATATTAATTATTATAAGTTATTATAATAAATTATTATATTAATCTTATAATATTAAAAAATACTAATAATAATTATAATTTATTATTATAAAACTAAAAATAATTATAATAATTATAAAAGAAACTCTTAAAATTACTTATAATATAAAAGTATTTATTATAACTTATATTATAAAAGTTATAAAAGATTTTATTATCTTAGAATTATAAGTATTATTATTAGAATAATAATTAAATAAAATATATAAAATATTAATATTTATATAAGACTTTCTTTTATAATTCCTCTTATAATTAAATAATTATCTTATATTAATTATTATAAGCTATTATAATAAATTATTATATTAACCTTATAATATTAGAGGATATTAATAATTATAAAAAAGAAAACTAAGTTATTTATTAAAAAACTTAATATTAATAATAATAATAAATAAATTTAATAATTCTTTTAAGAATATATTAAAAAAAAAAGCTTATTTATTATATTATATTATTAAGTTACTTAAGAAAAATATATTCGAATTAATAAAATTAAAAGATATATTATAAGAAATATAATTATTTAATTTTTAATTTATAAATAAAATTAAAATAAAAAATTATAATTAATTATATAAGTTTATAATAATATAAGTAAGAAAATTATATTAACTTAATTATTAATTATATAATATATAAGCTAATATTTAATATTTTATTTAATAATTATATTTAATAATAATAAAAAAATTATATTTATATAATATATTATAAGTATATATATAATTTATTATAAAACTAAATTATAATTTTTATATTAAACTAATAAAAAAGTTATAAGAAAAATTAAAAAATAAATATAATTTAATATTAAAAGTAATTAAATTATTATATAAAATATTAAAAATAAGAAATTATTAGTTTAAAACTTATTATTTTTATTATATTAATAAAATAAAAATAACTGAATTATTATATATTTTATACTTATTATATAATATTATTATATTTAAAATAATAAACTTTTAAACTAATAATATTTTATTTTTTATTAATAATAAATTTATTAATATTAAGAAAATAAAATTTTATAATATAAAGTTTTTAGCTAAAATTTAAAAGATATTTATTATAAATAATTTTATATAAGAATATTAATATAATAATTTAAATATTATTAATATTAAATATATTATTATATTAATTATTTTTAAAAAAATTATATATTTTATTCTTATACTAAAAGATTAATATATAATATAATATACTTATAATATATATATTATATTTATTTATTATTATAATATATATTACGTATAAAATAATATATATTTTAGAATATAATTATTCTAGAAGCTAATAATACTTTTATTAACTCGATCGAATAAGTTAACTCTTTAATTTTATTACTTATACGATTAATATATTAATAACCTTCTTTTTATAATTCTTAAAATAAAATAAGTATCTTATATTAATTATTACAAGTTATTATAATAAATTATTATATTAACCTTATAATATTAAAGGATACTAATATTTATTAATTAAATATTTCTTTTAATTTTTTTTATTATTTAAATAATTAATTCTAAGAAATTAAATATAAAAATATTAAATTAATAAATTAAATAATAATAAAATAATATTATTAAAAGCCTAAAGTTTATTAAATTAAATATAATAATATTAAACTTAGTTACTTTTATAAATATTTTATTTATAAATAATAAGAATTTTTTATTATAAATTAAATATATTATTATATTTTTTAATTTTATAAGAAAAATAAATATATTTTATTAGTTATTAATAAAATATATTAGTTACTAGGTTATATAAAATAACTTATAAGTTTAATATTATTAAAATAATTAAATTAATTATTAAGAATATATTTTATATTATAATATTATTATTTATTTATATTAATATAATTATAAATATATATTAATACTTAGTTAAATAATTTATTTATAAATATATTAATTTATATATAATATATTATTTATATAAAATATTAAAACTTAATCGAATACTTATAATTTAAAAGATATAAATAAAAATAAATAATTCTTTTAATAATTTATATAAATTTAAAATTATTATTTAATTATTTTATTTAAGTAAGAATTATATAAGAAAAATATCTTATAATTAATATAATATATTTTTATTAGGTATATAAATATAAGAAAATTATAAAAATTAAATAAATTAAAAGAAATATTAACCTAGTAAATATTATAATAAAAGATAAAAGTTATAATATACTTATATAATTAATATTAATTAATTAAATTAATTTATATTTAATAAAAAAAATAAGAAAATTAAAAAAATAAAAGAATAAAAAAATTAAAAATATATTATAAGATATTAAATAAAATAAAATTAAATTATTTTCTAAGTAATTCTAATATTATAATATATATTTTAGAATATAATTATTCTAGAAACTAATAATACTTTTATTAACTTAATTAAAAAAATTAATTTCTTAATTTTATTATTTATATAATTAATATATTAATAATTTTTCTTTTATAATTCTTTTTATTAAATAATTATCTTATAATTATTATTATAAGTTATTATAATAAATAAAATTATATTAATTATATAATAACTAAAAATATTAATAATTATAAAAATATTAAATTTTTAATATAAAATCTTTTTTTTTAATAAAAAATAATATTATAAAATCTTTTAATTTATATATTTATTAATTAATATTAATAAGTTTTAATTTTATAATATTTAATATAATAATATATTATATTAATAATTATTACTTAAAAAGAAAATTAATATTTTTTAAAAGTATTTATTATATTATTTAATATATATAAGATTTAAAGTAATATTCTAAGAGGTTAGTTTAGTCGAAAGCTAACTTTTATTAAACTAAAGTATTAAACTAGAGGTAATAATAAACTAGAGTATTAAACTAGAGTATTATAATAAAGTATTAAACTAGAGATAATAATAAACTAGAGTATTAAACTAGAGTATTAAACTAGAGGTAATAATAAACTAGAATATTAAACTAGAATATTATAATAAAATATTAAACTAAAAGTAATAATAAACTAGAGTATTAAATTAAAGTATTAAACTAGAGGTAATAGTAAACTAAAGTATTAAATTAGAGTATTATAATAAAGTATTAAATTAGAGGTAATAATAAATTAAATTATTAAACTAAAAACTTTAGGGGATCTAAGAGATCTAGAAAATCTAGAAGATCTAAGAGATCTAAAAAATCTAGAAGATTTAGGAGATTTATAAGATATCGCTTTATTTTATTCTATTATATTCTAATAATAATACCTAGCGTTTTATTATTCTTAGGAGATAAATAAGTTATATTATAATAATAAGATATAAAACTCTAGTATATAAAATATATATATTAAAATAATAAATTATTTAATAAATTAGCTAATAAGTTAGGTAATCAAGTAGTTTCTAGTATAATTAGAAATATAATAATTTGATATATAGCTAGTATAAATATTATTACGATAAAACAATTAAAAGCTAAAGACTATTATATATAAACGTTTCTTCTTTTTTAGTTTTTATTTATTTAGCTAACTAGCTTATTTTCTTTTCTTTTTTTTTTTACGCTAATATAAATAACTAATTAAAGCGGGGCGGGCGATAATTTCGCCTATAGTACCTATACGGCTTAGCGAAGAGGTGGGCGAAGCGTAGTACCCACCTCTTAATTATAGAGCTTTTACGTATGGGTGTGGTGCTTCCCAAGCCATCCAAGCAGCACCAGCGCCCAATCAACATCAGCAGCAACATTTGAGCCGAGGTATTTGGTCGTGCATCATGTCATACCATGCCGGCAATGCTTGTCATGTCCCGAAGAGGAAGTACCACCATGTCGACCGCGTCCGGCATGTCCACAATATCCAGCAAGTCGGTCATCTACCCTCTATGAATCCATCACCCATCACCCATCACCCGTCAGCCATCACCACCACGCTATCCATGCCAACACTGACGGACTCTCTAGTCTCGTCTCTATGGACTTCATCAACCATGTCTCGCGAGCCAAGGGCAAGCGTCGCCCAGAGCTGTCTCGCAATGGCTATCCCTACCCATCCATGTCATCCGCTTTCTCGTCACTACTCGTCACCATGTGTTCCCCATCAGCATCCATACCGACCCTGGACTCTGCAGTACGTAGGACGCGGCCAAAAGTAATGGGAATGCCAAGAGCCTTGGCATACAGGGGTCCCCTGGAGCTTCCCAATTAGGATGTCTTGGCGTCCTTCTGAATAACCTTAGAGTATTAGTTTTTAGTATAATTTATATAGTAGAAGGATGAACTAGAAGAGCTAAAAGAGATAATAATATATAAAATATAAGAGAATCGATTAAGCTATTAATAAACGCGACTAAGATTTATTTTCCTTTTATTTCTCTCTTTCTTATATTTATTACTACCTTCTAATTTAATAACCTTCTAGATATAAACTAGTATCCTTTTAATTTACTTTTATATTCTCTCTTATTTTATTTTATCCTAATACTCTTCTTAATCCTTTTTTATTTATTTTACTAAAGTTATTACGTCTTTCTTTATAATTTCTCTTTTTATCTAGAACTAGGGCGACTTAATCGCGTTTAAATTAGGGTTATTTGCTAGTTATAATATTCTTAGGACTTTCTAGAAAGTATATATATAATACTAGTATTTATACGCGTACGAGAAAGTATTATCCTTTTATACGATTATATTAGGGCGATCTATTTAGTACTCTCGAGCGAATAATAAGAGCTTCTTTTTTAAGATTTATATATAATATTAATACTAGTCGATTTCTCTTCTAATAATCTTTCTAATAAGCTTTCTAGTAACTTTAGTTTATTTTTATATAAATTTCTTACTAGGAATCTAATATATTTAAATTCTAAGTTTCTATATATTATTTTTAATCTCTTATTTAGCCTTATAAATAGGTTCTAAGGCTTTATTTTATTCTTTTAACTATTTAATTAACTTTTACTTCTTTTTAGTAGTTTTATCTTCTTAAATATAATAAGAGTTTTTCTTATTATACGAAAAATAACCCTAGAATATAAATTATTTAAAACCTTTTTATTAATACTAAATATAATATTTATAATAAGCTTTTAACGTTAATTACTAGTATCGTAATCGACCCTATTAACCTCTTATTATTATAGCTATTTTATCCGACTAAATCACGTTTTTCTAATCCTCTAAAGTCTAGTATTTATAATTCTTATATTATTTTAATCGAATAACTTTCGTATTATCTATAAGGCCTAGTTTCTACGATAATTTAAGAGCCTTATAACCTAAACGATAAAAGATTCGATAAATCGTACGAGTAGAAATATTACCTCGTACCTAGCTTAATATTTTAGTTACTATCTATTAGTAAAATTATTTTTTAGTAAAAGAATTCTTTATTATAATAACTTTAATTAGTTCCTATATATTATCTATAGTTTTTTTAGATTTACTAGGCTTAGGAGTATCCTTTATATATTATACTAAGAGAATCCTACTAATAGTTAGATCGTAGCTTCTTTTAATAGCTATAAGGCGAAGTTAATATATTATACTCTTTAATAAGCCTATTATTTTAACGATATCGACTATAGGAACGCTAATTTCAACTAAAGCTAGAGCTTAGATTCTAGTACCTAAATTATAGTATTTTTTACCGACCATGGTAGCGTACGAATAGCTTCAAAAATGGATGTTGAAGAGGAAGGAATATCACGATATTAGGGGAATTTTGGGAGGGAATACCCCTGTAAAAGGCCCCTGCACTGTGCGGCCTTGGCATTCTTGGCATTCCCATTACTTTTGGCCGCGACCTCCGTAGAGCAAACCCCACTCGCGACGCATCTATTACCGGTACGGGTCTGGTAGCCATGCTCTCCCATTAAATACCCACGATTCGACCCGGACTTGTTGTGCCGTTTCCCTTCGTTGACATTCTTGTCAATCAACATGCCTGGTGAGTACGCCTTATTCAGAGCATCTTGTCTTGTCTTGTCTTGCGCTGATGATGGTCTATTGCAGTCCCTCTCGCCCTGGCCACGCCGGCCGCTATTGCTGGTCTGGCATACGTGAACGCGAAATTATGTGTCGGCTACGACTATCGTCTGATCGGGAGCGCGGTCAAGGCTCAGGCAAAGGTGAGCATTAGGGAGATGCGGGATCGCTTGAATCTCTTCTATGTCCTCGAGAGCTATGCGCAGGGCAAGCTCGCCAATTCGCCCTTTATCATATTCGACGGCCGGCAATGGACATACAAGGAGACCTACGACGCGGCCCTTAAGTACGGCACATGGTTGAGGAATACACACAATGTTCAGTCAAAGGAGATCGTGGCAATGGATTTCATGAACGGGTCGCTCTTCATCTTTCTCTGGTTTGGCTTATGGAGCATCGGCGCAAAACCAGCCTTTATCAATTACAACCTCACCGACAATGCGCTGGCCCATTGCATTCAGGCCTCCAAGACAAGGCTGGTTTTGGTCGACCCCGAGATTGAGAAGAATGTGACGGACCATGTCAAATCCTCCCTGCCCGATGTCACTTTTCAAACATTCACCCCTCAATTGGAGACGATAGTTCGTTCGATCGAGCCAGTCCGCCAACCCGATGCAGATCGCTCTGAAGATCAAGCTCGCAATATCGCCATGCTCATATACACCAGTGGCACCACCGGTCTGCCCAAACCAGCAATTGTGAGCTGGTTGAAAGCTACGGTAGGATCAGAACATGTAGCTAGCTGGATGGGTCTCCGGCATTCAGATACATTTTATACAGTAAGTCATATCCATGTTCCTGCAAACACGACCTAACCCGAGCAGTGTATGCCGATATATCACTCGTCCGCTGCGGTATTGGGAGTTTTAACGTCGCTTGCGGCTGGAGCTACGATATCAATCGGGAAGAAGTTCTCCACGAAGACGTTCTGGAAAGAAGTCCGCGCATCAAATGCCACATATATTCAATACGTAGGCGAAACTTGCCGATATCTTCTAGCGGTCCCTCCCGAGATAGATCCCATCACCGGTGCAAATATGGACAAGCAAAACAACGTTCGAGTGGCGTTCGGAAACGGGCTGCGACCCGAGATTTGGAACCGATTTAAAGAACGCTTTGATATCGAGACCATTGCCGAGTTTTATGCAGCCACCGAGGGTGCCGGTGGATCATTCAACTACTCCAAAAATGATTTCTCCAAGGGTGCAATTGGTCGGAACGGCACGCTCGGATCGATGGTACTCGGACCAAATACCGCTATAGTGGAGCTCGACTGGGAGACCCAGCAGCCATGGCGAGACCCGAAGACCGGTCTCTGCAAGAAAGTAAAACCGGGTGAGCCGGGTGAGGCACTCTATCGACTGGACCCTACCGATGTTAGCAAGAGATTTCAAGGTTATTACGGCAACTCTAATTCCACCGAGAGCAAGATCATACGTGATGCGTTTCTGAAAGGCGATGCGTGGTTCCGGACCGGCGATATGCTCAGCTGGGACTCGGAAGGACGAATGTACTTCAGTGATCGACTTGGAGACACTTTCAGATGGAAGAGTGAGAATGTGTCGACTAGTGAAGTATCCGAGTGCCTAGGAGAACACCCGAAAGTTCAGGGTTCGAATGTTTATGGCGTGGAACTACCACATCATGATGGCCGTGCAGGATGTGTAGCCCTTGTACTTAGCGAGGAGCCAAATGAGCAGTTGCTTCAATCGCTGGCCCAACATACCCAAAAGAAATTGCCTCGTTTCGCAGTCCCTCTCTTCCTGCGCATCACGGAACAAATCCAGACGACCGGTACAAATAAGCAACAGAAGCATGTCGTAAGAGCAGAAGGAGTTGATCCAAAGAAGGTGGGCAAGGATGCATTGTACTGGTTGCAGAATGGGACATATGTGAGTTTCAGACCCAAAGACTGGGAGGAACTCAACGGAGGTAGGGTGAAGTTGTGATATGAGCGCTGTCATCTTTTAGATACCCATCATGTTTTGTTAAAGACGAAGATACCATGCATACAATTAGGCCAAGAAAACGGCTTGTGAATATCAACCATAATAAAAGCAAAATCTCACTTATCACAACCGAGACTTGGGTGAACACCCCAGCTATTTTACAGATCTTCTAATAACAGCTGAAATGAAAGCAGTGTTTTATGTTGGTATACCATCCCACAGAAATTGGTTGTCCAAAAAACCGCTCGTTGAATCGTTGGGAATCATAAAAGAAAATGTTTCACATCCTTCAAAAGAGTGCTCGAATTGCTGTGATGTAAGTCCCGCATCTACCAGGCAACTTTCAGCAGTCCTTTGCAAATGCCTGAGTCTCTCCAGAAGTGCATTTGAAAGCACACTGGAAGCAAGAAGTGCCATATCCGATTTCTTGCCGATATGCCACAACGCCTCAATGCAATTTTCACACCGGCTCTGGGGGCTCTCGAGCTTTTCCGCGCTGTAAATTGGCTTCACATCTGGACTTGGTAATAATTCCAATAAAACTGAGCCGGCCTTGCTAAAAGACCGGATAAGAACTTCGGTCCAGGGTTCAGTGAGCAGGGCGCCTTTATTAACAGCGAAATGAAACTCTTTCGCCTGCGAGAACGATGACTCCTGGCGAGGAGAAGAGCAGCGACCTAGATCCGATACGGAATACGAATTATGAATACGAAGATTCGGGACAAGTCGAGTCGAGGCGCGTCTACTTCTTTCGGCATCCAATCCTATCCTCGAATCATCAATCTCCTCGATGATATCTGCGAGTAGCAGTCCAGCAAGGTGCCAGTGCCCAGCGAGAACGACGTACCAGGATTGGATCCGGGCAGGGAGGCTGTCGTGATGATTTATGCAGTCTCGGAAGAAGGGCGCGAAGTGTGTATTCCAGTACTCATTGATCTGGAGAGCTTCATGTATCGCAAGTTCCAATTTCTGATTTCGGACATGTCTTGCCATTAGTGTCTGCAGGCGAGTTACCTTGCGGAAGTATAGAACTTTTATGGGTGCTGCGTCGCTGAGTACTGAGGCTGCCGACTCGTAAGAGCATGGCCACCGTGTTATTCTATTCACTCGTCGAGGACTCTGCTTTTCGAGTAAGAAGCTGTCCCAGAGATTCGATGCATCTTTGTTTAGCAGGCATGACATGGCCGTTGGCGGTGATGCGGGTTCGAAGTAGTCTAAATTGATCTTGGTGGGTCTAATATTTGATAGGGGTTCTTGTGGTAAGACATCGCTATCTTCATCGGACACGACGAGTGGCCGTTGGGTCATGGCTGCCGAGAGCGTATCGAACATGATCCCAAGCCAAAACAACATGTTGAAAGTTTGTCGGTCTTCTTCGGAAAGTACACCTGTGACGATTGTTGGAGTTCCTCTCGCATAGCCAGTGATGATTTTCCTGTCCTTGACCGATACCGTATTCTGCGCCACGGACTTCTCAATCCTGTTTCGGAAGGAGAAGATTTGCCTCAATGCAGTTTCGAGAAATATCGGGGGCCCTTCCATACTGACTACTTGATTTAATTCCTCGACTCCACTGGCCTCCCTAGATATCCCATGTCGTTCTTTGTCGTTGAGTGGCCTTTGGACCAACGAGAAGATGATATTTGCAAATGCCAGACGAAACGACTCGATATGCGATGTTTTGTGTAATGCTTGTCTCGCATCGTGCCAGAATGTCTCCTGTAGCGTCCTATCAAATTCCAACGGCTTTGGGCTATCATCACCCAGTGCAACAAAATCCGAGTCCATGGTTGTGGTGCTGTGGCATGACGCCGCTGAAAAGCTACTTGATGCCAATTTGTCGTCGCTTAATTGTCCAGCACTTCTGTCGCTAGATTGGGCCCATTGCGCAGCAAATGCCATGATCGTCTTTCTCAAGACAACCCCAGCAGCTTTGTCTTCGGAGACGGTCAGCTGCCTACTTCTGAGATTCGAGGATGCTTTATCTAAGCTACAAACGCGCTGAAGGATGCGGTTGGACCAAGCCGGCCCCCATTCTTCCCTCATTGGATTTGCTGATCTTGCGAAGGAAGGGCTTTTGGATTGGGCTTCTGACGTATAAGGGCACGTTACATCGGTGAGCCAACACGAGAGTGCGTGTTCCACACTATCGTGGTATATTTTCATTAGCCCGTCGCTGATAAATCCTTGATTGGTCGTGCTCGCGAGATGGTATTCCAACGTGTCAGATGAGGGATCATTGAGAATTGAGTCTGACTGATGCGTAGCTGATGATTGACGTGTACTCATGCTTGAAGCTGATTTACATATAGAGCTAGATGAACTTGATGGACCAAGGAAGGATCGTCTTGTATTCCTGCGTTTCCGTCGTCGGTTGACTGGCAACGTCTCATGAGAATGACGCGCTGAATGACCAGTAGCTTCAGAATTGGTACTCTGCATGAATCTTTCACTGATATATTGTCCCGAGGGAATAAGAACGGCCGGTGATTGGCACCAGACATTTTCGTCCTCGAGAAAGTCAGTAGGATAATCTTTTTGGGATTTTGGAGAGGGCTCAAGCCAAGGTTCTTGAATCAACCCTATATCTGCAGCCGAAGAGAAGTCTGTAGATGGCGAGAAAGAGAAATCCTTTTCAAGAATAGAGTTGGTACTTGACGGGAGAGAAGAAAGGCCGCCCACAAAGTTCGAGTTTTCAGTTTGATCGACATCGTGGAACTTTGGTAAGAGGATTCTATTCTGCCGTGACTTCTCACTGGAGTTGACCTGACAATCCCGGCTTTCTTTCGGCGTGTTTCTCGAGTTCAGCCACTCTAATGTACACGTCTTGCGAGTTTTGCTGCAATTTGAGCATGAATCTACGCATGACACCGTGCCTTTCTCTTGGAATAGAAAAGTTGATTCTTCTGGGATGGCAATGTCACACGCCCGTTTGCCTTTCCGGCACTGATCACAGCTGCGAAACTGTCGGCGCCGTGTTTGAGAGCTCTCTGAATCTCTACGCATCGCTGGCTATGTATGCTCTTTGTTGACCTCTTGGCTCTTCTCGAAGAAAGTTGACGTTTCTGCTGGAAGGTATCGAATTTCGATCTCTTTTTTGGTAGAAGACGCAACAAAGAGTATGTGATACGTGTGATGGCTGAGAGTCAGAGCAGGAGCTGTTGAAGATTATATGTGCGGGGTTTGCTCGCTCGGAGGCGGTGCGGGGAAAGAACTGGGGTAACGAAACCTTATGTCGCTTAATCATCCGCATCGCTTAGTTATCAAATATTATTTCTCGAGACAGAGACACCACAGCCAAGCAAAGAATAATTCATTGAATACTAAATACGAGGTTTTGACAGTAATTGAAGCTATAAAACCAGGCTTGCATATAAAGCTGGATCATTTCACGGTTCTGAACCCTTTCCACTCCGGAAGAGCTGCCCGAATTTCCTCTTTGTATGCCGGGATGCCACCAGCATAATTGGTTTGCTCAAAAGCTTTCCCTGGCAAACTTCCACCCATATAGGTTGATTTGGTCGTTGGAAACAGTGTTTTGTTGGAAATATCATTGATTCTCTGCTTCCAAACCTTGGATGCTTCTGGTGTTGGATCAATATATTTCAATCCTTCGCGTTCAACTTTGATGATAGCGTCAGCAATCCAACGGCCTTGAACCTCGACACTAGACGGTCCGTTGCTAAGCAAAGTTGGACCATGTGGACCGTAGAGATGGAACATATTTGGGTAACCGCTGACAGTTGTGCCAAGATAGGTTGTTGCAGCTTGTTTCCACTCATCCTTCAGAGTGGTTCCGTGAATACTTTTCAGTCCCATGTTGGTCATACCACCAGTGACGATATCAAATCCGGTAGCAATAGCAATGACATCAAACTCATGTAGAGTTCCATCGCTTGTCAAAATACCAGTTGGTTTGAACTCCACAATAGAGGTCTTGTTAATGTCGACAATGTCGACATTTGGACGGTTGAACTGTTCGTAGAAGTTCTGCTCCAGACATGGGCGTTTAACACCAAATGGATGAGGAGGCTCTAGCGGAGCCAGAAGATCTCTCTTTTTAGGGTCGCCGACGCGGTTGCGAACGTTTTTGGCCCAGAAGTCGTACGCGCGACGGTTGGCTTTAGGATCGATGAGCATATCCTTATAATTGCCCAACCAGAATGAGAATCCACCGTGGTCCCACAACTTTTGATAGAAAGCTTCTTGCTCTTCATAGGTATCTTCGAAGGTCCCCTTCTCACTCCAAGTATGCAAGAATCCACCAAAGCATTTTTCTCGTAGCTCGAAGAGTCGATGATAGAAGGCCTTTGCATTTTGTTGTTGCTCATGAGTCAATGGCTTCTTGCCCATTGGGATTGCGAGGTTCGGAGTTCTTTGGAAGACTTTGAGCGAGCCAACTTCGGGGGCCCATTCTTGGGAAATCTGTACTCCTGATGCGCCTGTCCCAATAACAGCACAACGCTTTCCTTTCACGTCGACACCTTCTTCGGGCCAGAAAGACGAGTGGTGAATAACTCCTTGGAAAGAATCAATACCTTTGAAATCCGGAATGTAACGTTTGGCTGCAAAACCTGCAGCCACAACAAGATACTTGCTATGGGCAGTTCTTCCATCTTCGGTTTTCACTTGCCATTTACCTTGGTTTTCATCGAACTGGGCATCAACGACGACGCTATTGAATGCGCAATCTTTCTTGATATCGAGAACTTTATCAACATGGTCGAAGTAGGCTCGGAGGTCTTTGTAGTTTGGATAGTTGCAATCCCAAGTCCAATCCTTCCATACCTCGGGGATTGAGAACTCATACTCCGGTACTTCTGAGTCAACCATCGCTCCAGGATAGCTGTTCCAACGCCAAGTGCCGCCCAAGTCTGTTCCGGCCTCATATATCACGGCATTGAGACCGCGTTTCCTGAGTTCGTAGAGAAGATAAACCCCACCGAAACCTGCCCCGACAATAAGGACGTCAACTTCAAGCTTGTCGGCATAACGACCGGTTGTAGATTGGCGCAAAGCGAACTCTTTCAACTCTGATTTCATTTTCGTAGATTTCAAGTGCAAATGGTGTGTAAGTTCTGATTTTGGAACTGATGATGTCTAAAATAAACCGAGAAAGCAGCGCTTTAAGTATTCTTATCCTCGAAGGCCTTAAGGTAGAACTGTGAGAACTTCTGAGCCCGAGAAACATGAGAGTCACCAATATCGTACACTACTTTGAGATTGAGGGGTCTTCAATAATGCGGTTCCGCATTATCGTGTATACTGGCACTTCTATGTTCAAGAACATTTTTCGTAGCCAAGAAGGGCGCGTGTTGGAGAATCCATAAAGCTGTGCCTCTACTCAGAAGAGGATTTAGAGTAGAACTCCAGCCATTCGAAGCTATTGGTTTATGCGGATCCGCAGCACTTGACAGCAGACCAATGCCCAATTTTGGCGAGGGGTCTGCGGATCCCCCGGCTATCCCGTAGATTGTGGGGAAGTCAAGCGAGAGCTATATGCGGAGCAAATGCATCCTTGAAGGCTGATCGTTAGTTGGTCACTAAAAGCGGGGTAGTTGAGACAAATTTACACACCAGTACTCGTATCAGCTATTCAAATCTTTTTCAGGAAAGATTTGCTTGACTAGTCTTGTTACTTGACTGAGCTAAGGAGGGGTAAAATCGAGAGTTGGTAGCTACACACCGTAGCATACTGTGACTCTGATCCTAACCCGTTCCATGAACCAATGTAGAAAGAGCTATTTGTTTGAACCTAGTATTTTATGTTATTCATTTGAGCTTTGCTGTACCCAGAGCGCTGGTTCCATCTACCAGAAGGTGCACAGCCTTGACATGTTGATTTACTATGGAACCTGAAAATTTTCAGATTAATTACTTTTTGAAACAATTGTAATGATCCCTCCCCTATAAACTGGCACATTTGCAGGGTTATAAACCATAAGCACTAAATTTGTGTGAGATAACTTATACTACTGCCAAACGGCTCTGTTTGATAGGTATCTTACTGGGCTGCTAATATGCTCTGTTTACGTGATCTACCGTCCACCTTCTGGTACTATTAGTATTGAAAGGCTCAGATATAATTGCCACTCCTCCAAATAATATTTCTACAGTGCCTGACTTTGGATCTAGCACCAATGCCACGCCAACTGAAACCTTACATCTTGTTTTTTCTACAAGTGCCGCTGATTCGTGCAAGTCGAGATCACATATATGATTATTATTATGCTTGCCGTTTTCAGAGGTATTTTGGAGGATTCGATGTAGGTTTGAATGATGAGAAATTCGTGATGCATTTGCTACTATAATAGTGAAATTTCGCCTTTAATTGTAAAATGAAAAAACAAATGCTTCTTTTCCTTAATCCTCCTTGCTACCGTCCACTGGGTCTGTGGGATCTCGGAGTTCGGCAATTCCACCAAGGATAGCATCTGCACCACATTTCATCACAAAGCCAGCAACTAATACTCCACAGACGGAGTCGACCACGACCGCCTGAGGAAACAGATGTGTGGCTACAGTAGCAATGACTGCTAACATAGTTGTGAGAGAATCCATTCTGTGATGTGCAGCATTGGCTGCTAAGATCAGGGAGTGGTTTCTCCGAGCCACTTTCATTGCTAAACACGAAATATTAGCCGGTTGCGCGTCGAACAAAACAAGTAGAACGAGGATGGGGAAGCTACAAATTAATTGCGACCGAGTTGTAAATTACTTACTTATAAGATAGATGAATTCTTTAACGAGGATAGACCCAACGGCTAACCAGGCTGCATAAAAACTCGGTATAGTAGAGCTGGGGGAATCTTCTCCACCGAGGTCTGAAATTCCTCCATCCAGCAAGTGGTTTTCGTAGAGATGTTGACTCGCTTCCCACGCAAATGAAAACCCTCCTGTGAGTACCATGAAGCCGATGACGATACTGCCGATGCTTTCTATTTTTTTGCTGTCGTTGAAGATGGCTTGGAAGGAAGATGGGTTCTTTGAGGGCGAGAAGCTTAAATATGCACTCAGAAAAATGGAGACAAGTGCTATCATGTCGACAAATGAGTCTCCCATTGAGTGGTAACCGTCGGCGGTAAGTGCTTGACTGCGGAATTTCCAACCTCCGATAACCTTAACGACACCGATAGTGACATTGGCATAAAGCCCAAGTCGAGTAACTCTCAAGCTGTCAGGATCCATCTTTAGTAATTGTGTGGTAGAGAATGTAAAGGAATGAAGTATTGTGTGTAATTGAATTGTTCTCCAGTCGCCGGACGAGTTGAATAAGTACTTACTCCTTGAGGTTGTAAAGCCAAGTCGGTTAAATCTTAGCAACGTAACTCCTGCCACTGGACGCGCGTAAGCATGATGAATCGGTACGCGACCCCGGTACCTCAAGATTTCCCGGTAGACGAATCCTCTACTCCCACCAATGATAATCGCAGCATTAGTAGCAGGATTGATCCATTAGCATCCATTTGCAGGGGAAGTTTGCAGAGAATCTGATACAAGGCTGAGTAAGTTAAGCATAAGGGGGTGGGTTAGGAGGCTATTTGTATATTTAAGCGGACCACGGCAGTGCTCCGCCGAGGGATTATTCAAAGTGCAACGCAACACTAAAATTTGTTTGCGAACATTGTAGAAGCGAGATCCGTCTGAGTTGTATCATACGAGTACATTCGCAATGCACACTGTACTAGTCATGAAAGTAATAGCCGAGTTCATCCCGGAATACGTTTTGAGAAGATATTTGTAACTTCTCCTGCAATCAACCACTTGGCAATATATATACCCTCTCATTTCTAAATCCATTTGTCTTCCTTAGCGCGTTGTTAGATTTTATACATTTCTCTAGATAACAATTTCATTCTCTTATATATTATTAAAACAAAACTTGTAAAAGGTCAAGTATCATAATCTGAGTAAGGGAAATGATACTTTTATAAATAACTTTTATATTCAGGTAAGTCTTTTCTTTGCTGATCTTCATCATCAAGCTCTGTAACCTTGCTCGCAATAAAGTCAAATAGAATAAAATATTCTGAAGACAACGGATAAAACCCAGCGAAATTTGATTCTTTCCATTATTCGGGGAAAGTGTCTTGGCGAGTCCGAGCTTCAAGCCTTGACCCTTTGGAAAGTTAGTATCAAGAGCTTAAAGTGAAAGAAATAAACGCCAAAGGCACCTCGCCGTAGCTCACTGAGAACAGCAATAGTGACGACAGTGATTGCCTGATCATATCTGCCATACCCAACGATCGCAATAACAATGATTAGCCAGAGCTATTCGTATCGCAATTCCCTATTTCTGATTCTAGTAGTCCTAGAGGAAACGAGAAATAAAGTCCTAAATATATCGCTTCCGCATTTGCAAGGGAGGCGAGGATGCTTAGTACGCTAAGAGAGGTATCAGCAATTGAACGAGCCGCGCACAAATAATACTCGAACTTAGTACCAGAGATCCTGGAACTTATAACGTTGTGGCTTATAAGTAGGACAAAGAAAGAACAACGCTATAAAAGAACGGTATATCTACCACGAGTTTTGTCGTTAATTCTAGGCAATAACAAAGGATTTTAATAGGAGCCTACACTAGCGTGGCCTAATTCCTAGAATAACTATCGTGAAGGTGGTAGATGAACTTGAGATTACTAAGCTGGCTAACTGGAAATTAATTTTAAAACGGGCAAGGAGAGCATCAATATAGACTGAACTAGTTGATATATTCAAGGGCAATCTGGAGCACCCTAGTGTTATGCTGTGCGTCATCCCAAACGCGACGTACCGGTAGGAGACACTAAAAATGTCTAATCGCAAAGTGCTTTTGATGGAATTCGTTCGAAGCTATAAGAGCCAGATAGTGGGATTATGGCAAGAATCAAAGCTGCGAATACTCTATATTAGGCCTTGATACAAGATAATCCATCCAGAAGTGATCCTCCTATAGAGCCCGCCAATGAAGTCTTGCCTTTTAAATAGATGGCTAGAACTGAAACATAATCATATGTATATATTTAGTAATGCAGAACATAGTAATACAAGTAGATAACATCAAAAACATATAGAGCCTGGTTTTTCTGTACCTCCACCTTAGTAGCAAAGTACAACGTGTCTGTGCCAGTTGAGGAGTAGTCTCTACTTTTAAGGCCCTCTTCCCTATTGACTATTACTGTTACTTCTCCAAATACTCCTAGTCAAGGAGTTTACTATCCTCAGTTCAATCAGAATACCGACATCTTTTTGTATGAGAGGTAGAACTACGTGCTGTAAAGACTGAGGTTTGACTTCGCCGCATGAAGCAATGAGGAGCCAATCGCGTGATAACCCTTCGCTTAGACAACTTCCCTAAGTCCCACTCGAAGCCTTCCACCTTTTACTTCGAGATCTATCTCAAGTTGAAGCTGTCGAGATTGACAAAAGGCCACGCCAAATTTTGCGACTTCTAGCGCTCTGTGATCGAATTCGCTAACTTTTTAATGTCTGCGCGCCCGTAGTCGTCAGTGGATAGTCAGAGCATCCAGGACCGCGTCTGTGACGACAACTGCAACACTTGTTGCTATTATAATATACATTTTATACGAAGGATTGACTGGCTCGTATTGTGAATAGCATTTCGAACTGAAAGAGGCTCGTGTTGCCTGACAGGCGTTTGGAATGCTTTGCGAGAAGTGACTGCTGGAATATTATTTGCTGTGTGGGGGTGGAATCTTTTACGCGTTTAGGAATTGATCTACAAGTTCTAATATGGTTAGCTGATGAGATTTATTGCATTGAAGTAGGCGTAATGTATGTTTCAACTTTCATGATTTGATTCTGTGTTACCACTCTCTTCGGAGGAATAAAGTGAAGCGATGAGGGCGTTATTTGTGTCGTTCGGGATGTGATATAGTAGTCTATATTGCTGTCTAGCTTTCTCACAACATGCAACTTTTTTACTTCATAACAATGCACACCTTTCCAATATGGCTTCCACCAATGAGATAGTCAAATGCAGCATGGACATCTTCGCTGTTGAAATCAAACTCCTTCTCAACTGGTAGAGACAATTTCTTCTTCAACACAAATCTCACCAGCTCTTCTGCCAACTGCTTTGAACCAACTGTGATTCCTCTGATGACAGCTCCCTTGGCAAGGGCAAGCCCAGCCACGTCAGGCATATCCTCCTGCTTGGCCGTAGAGAGGAAGCCGACAACAGAAATGTTGCCCCCCATAGCAATGCACTCTGTACTCTGTTTGATGGTACCTGATCCTCCATTCTCGAAAATATAGTCTACCCCCTGACCCCCTGTGATTCTGTTCGCCTCACTTGCCCAATCCGGCATCTTCTTGTAGTTGATGGTATAGTCGGCTCCGTACTTCATCTGGACAAATGCGAGCTTCTCGTCTGAAGAGGAAGTAATAATGGTTGTGGCACCAGCAGCCTTTGCAAGGATAAGGCCTGTGATGGAGACACCTCCGGTACCTAGTCTCGTCAATATAGTTCATACTTTATAATTTTGTTTGAGCATAGAACACATGCCTTGGAATAGAACGGTGTGGCCAGGCTTCAATGGCTGATTGCCATATAGAACATTCCACGCGGTAACGCCGGTGCATACCAGTGCCGCCATTTCTGCGAAGCTAAGACCCGACCCCTCGGGAATCTTGATCAGGGCACTGCTAGGGAACGCAACATACTCGCGCAGAACGCCATCCACTGGGCCACCATGGCCATGGTTCCAATCCTTCTGGGGTCCAAAGAGGTTGGTAGGATCAAACACAGCTATTACACTATCGCCTTCCTCAAAACCTTCCACAGAGGAACCGACCTGAACGATCTCTCCGGCAGAATCAGAGCATGGAACGACCTGATCTTTAACAGGGAAAGGATAGCCTCCATTGGCAACTACGACGTCGCGAAAGTTGAGAGAAACGGCACGAATCTTGACCAGGACTTCATGCTTATCAATCGTAGGGATTGCCTCCTCGACTTGCTTGATGCTCTGATGACCTGTGCGACTCTGAAGACGGAAGACGACTTGGTTGGACATGATCGCAGTAGTAGGCGAGAAGATGGCTGGGACTGTATAATGAGAGGATAGCTTGTTGAAAGAGGAGTAAGGTGATGGTGCTGTTTTGCTTGATGTGCCGACGATCAGATATATCTTCTGTTGACTTGGTAAGCAGTCTCGATCATTCCACTTTCCGGCGTATCACAACGCCACGAGCTGAACTGAGTTTTACTGATACGTGTGGAACTCTTTCATTATAATTTATAACATTGTTGTGTAAGCGAGTGAGGAAGACATTAAGTCAAGGACAACTTGGGCAAGAATAACACAAATCAATGGCGTAGGTCGACGAAAGCGAGGTCCAGCCGCGCCAGGTGCCCAATCGAGTAGGAATAAGAAATGCAAGCGCCAAGCTCGGCTGGCTGCGGTTGCTTGTAAAAGTAATTATGGGTCATTATGGGGTCTACTACAAAGGTGGGGCATACCAAGCACTTTTAATAGAACTACGTTACCGCAACCGCAAGCACTGCTTCGACTTTACCAAAAGAAAAGAGAAACATATTGTTTCATTTTCTCATGCACAGCACAACCACAGCCGGGTGGTGCGCTTGCCTTACGACTGTCTTTTGATTCTTGCAAGACTCTGGCCCTCGAATACCGTAGCAATCGCCAGACTCATACGCTTGTAGCTCAACCCGTAATTCTGGGGCTTACAGTCTGCTATGCCTGTGGATAACGGCAGTCATCTCATGAGGCCCTTTCGGAGTCGGTCACGGCGGGGCTGGTTAGCCATTAATCTTTTTATGATCTTCCTCTACTGACTCATGTTTCCTAGCTTAACATGCCGGCAGCAACGACTGAAATGTATATTATTCGCCACCCTTGCATATTCGACCCTATTACTGTGATGCAACCAGGCTGATTGTATTTTTCCTAGGTGATGAGAATGGCCCAAGGTGTGGGAACTGCAGTCGTCTGGACAGGCATTGCAGATGGGGACTTAAAGCATCATTCCACCCATCAAGGATAGTTCGACTGTCTCCTTCGGACTCAACAAATCTATCTAGAATAGAGTCAGGAAGATGCAATGCAAACAATTTTGCGGTATGTTTCCTGCGTAGCTCCGTGCCCGAAACATCGTTCTTACAAGCCATGGTATACAGGCTTCTAACATCTTAAATCTGTAGTTTATAGATGACACTCAAGACATTGTGCGAGAGTATACCGGACGCGATGAAGTGGATTTCCAACACAATTCAGGTGGCGCAGATGATGGTACATCCCGAAATAACCAAAGTCATAGCCCGGAAATAACAGGGGAACGCTATGCGATCAGTTCTACAACTCAAAATGTTCGACTTAGCCGCTCCGTCCGAAACAGAGTCGCATTTCTAGCGTCAGAGGTGAATGTCAGTGAGTCCGAATCACTAAGCAATGTGAGGCTCGCCCGAATCCTGAACCCGGAACCGCCTCCTATTCCTGACCAGCCCACGTATACGGCGAGAAGTAACATCTCTATCGTGCTCCCCAAGGATACAACGTCAGTAAATCCGTTAAACCACTCATCCGGAAAGGTCCTGGCTTGGCCGATTAACGACCATATGAAGGCGGGTCTGCTAGCGTCATACTTTCGAGATACTTCAAGGTGGTGCGAAGTGACGAATTCTTCAAACCCCTTTTCCACAACCTGGAGTCACCTAGTAATAGAAGCTCAAGTGTTCGGCGCAGCTGCAGTGGCGCTCGCTTCCATAAAAAGTTTGAGAGGCAATGGCACTTCCACATTGCTTGCTCGCGAACTGTACGATTTTGCTCGTGAAACACTTCGATATCTCGGAGAGGAACATCACGAAGGGACTCTCTTTGCAACAACACTTCTCTGCATGTATTGCTCAGCTTCAGAAAAGACCGTTGAAGAACAATTTATCCTTCTTGACTGTGCATCTCTATTACAAGCGACTAATGCCCATAATATTTCAAGTAGTGTGTTGTCTGCTTGCTTCTGGGCCTTTGCTAGGCAAGGTATATTCCAAGTCAATAATAATGACATGATCGCCTGAGCTCACAGTTCAATAGATATCTGGGCAGCCTACTCAGCTGGACGCTCGACTCTGATACCTATTAGCACTTGGATGATAGGACAAGAGGAAGTACCTCAATCAGCTATTCAAGACGCTTATAGTAATCAAGCCATTTACATTACCGCACAAATTATTAACGAGCTTTCTGGACAGTGTATGAATATGAACGAAGCTAGGCTACAAAATCTTTGGACAGAATTACAAACATGGGTGATTGAACGACCACAACCTGTGCGATGCATCATGGAAGTGGAAGCCTCGGGAGACTCGGCCTTCCCAACTATCTTGTTTAGTAGTCCATCAGCTGGTATGATGTAGGAGCTTTAGTACAACTCGTTTCTTACTGACAAACTGAGATAGTATGCGGGAATATATACTACCATGTAGCATCTATTCTACTTCTTGCGACCGGCAAGATCTCTGACGAGTCTTCTGCTATGGTGAGCCTTACTTTTGACCAACCTCGATTGGAATTTGCTGACTTTCAACTTCTTTAGGCTTCACCCGTTTGCCATGCTCGCCGTGCTGTAGGAATTTCAATTACCAACAATGACCAGTAAAATTCCCCTAAAGCAGAAAGGAGAGAACCTAGCTAACTTTGTCTAACAGTGCGAATCTCGTTAATAACATCCATCTCGTTTGCGTAGCCGCACGTTATGTTCCGACCGGTGTAGAGAGATCAGCTCTTCTAAAACATCTTAAGGAGATTGAGGTCATGACTGGGTGGAGAACTACGAGCCCTATTCTAGAATTGGAGAGGCTATGGGGTTTATAGGTTTGAAGGTAGATTTACGGTAGGGCCCTTGGCAGGTGGATCTAACAATGTGACAGAAATTACATACTATATACCTCTCAAGACTCATTAATGTCAAGTCAATTAACTAGCAAATTTAGTACCCTGTGGGTGCCAGCGTAATAAGTTGGCATTTTTGGGTGATATGTGAGTAATTTGCTGTAATTCATACTAGTACATGCCTGGCAGATTAGGATTTGGTAATATTATTATAATACGGTGTATTGTTCCTCGGTCCAACCGCAGCCTTTCAGCGCCCTCTATATGCTAAAATTAGGCACATATATGTCTAACTACTTTAAGTGGAATAGTATCATCTGGTATCGATATAATCCGGGTTCCTCGGGCACGTTGTAGAACAGGTTGAATAGGTTGTGTAAAAAAGATTGTCTGGGTGGTTGCAGAAGAGAAGAGCTCCTATTATGGAGGAGGAGTTTAAATACAGGTATCAGACTTCAGGAGTCAGGTTTTACTACCAGTTTCACAAAGTTTCACTGGCTTCAAGCTACTATATTAGACCTACTTTTACCTATACATATATCACCTTTCAGACCTAGTTTATTCTGTAATCGAGTTGATTTTCAAGAATCCAACAATAGGCAATAGTACTAGCGCGCGTTCATTCCTTGCTACAATGTTCCCATAGAGAGCGAGGATCATCGAATATGTAAATTAAATGCAATTCTTGTAGGCTGTCTTACGTCACTCAAATGAGTTTCAATAAAGCCAAAACAACAGACATTAAAGTTTATTGAAAGAACAGAATACTAACTGTAACTAACATGGTCCATCATTTTAGTCGTGGGACGGATATCAAGGATTACGTCATGGACCTGCACATGTAACGATTTTTTAAGTAATCGGCACCATTCTGGCCCCAATTTACTTTTGAACGACACTGTCCTCAAAACACATGCGTTCTGCGTCTAAGGCTGATGATTCCCTCATAAAAGGCAGTCTTTTCACACCTTCAATCTGAGCATTTTAACAACCATACTTAAACAAACAAAGCACACCAAATCATACCATCCCCAATCATGGCATCTGCTAACACCTTTCTTCAACTTGACGACGAGAGCTTTGCTCTGGAGCTTCAACTCGAAGAGATTGAAGCTCAGCGAGAGCTTCAAACCGGCAAATGGACCGAAGATAATCCTCCTGACTTTGCAATAGCGTTCGATGAGTTCGAGGCCGAGCTAAATAAGGCAATCTTTTTGGTGGAGGACTTGAAATTGGCTCACAGCATTGCCAAAGCTATTGATTCCGATGCTATGGCCATCGAAGAATCAAGGGTCGAAGAGACACAGTCCGCTCAAGATCGAGACTTCGCTCTAAGCTTGAATGAAGATGAAAATTTGTCAGTCCAGGATTTCACCGAAAGACCAGAGATGTCTCGCCTGGGGATGGACTCGGTTGACTGGGACCATGTCCTGCAAGTCACAGATACTTCGACTTTTAGCGACAAGTCGTGTAGCACTGTTGCTGGCCCCTCGACCCACTACACTCTCCGCCAGAAAGCTGTTCTTGATCACTTGCCACAACTCAAGGTTGAATGCAGTGTATGTGGAGACTTCTTTCATCCTCACTTCACTGTGCGCTTGAGATGCAGTGATATATATTGCAAGCCGTGCCTCAAATCCTTCTTCCTGAGAGTTGCCAAGGACGAATCCCTCTTCCCACCAAAATGTCACCGCCAACCGGTTGACTTCTCGACCATCGAAGCAGACTTCTCAGCCGATGAGATAACTGCCTATCGAAGTGCAGAGCTAGAGTTTACCAGCACGAATAGAGTTTACTGCGCTGACCCGGAGTGCGCCAAGTTTATTCCTGTGCAGCAACGAAACCCGGATGCTGCGTCCTGTCAGACTTGTGGTGCCCTAACTTGCATGTACTGCAAAGCATTAGCACATGATGGTGGGTGCCCTGCAGATGAAGCAAGGCAGAGCCTCATCGATTTCGCGGAGGAGCAAGGTTGGAAGCCATGTGTCGGATGTGGTGAAATGGTGTTTCGATATGAGGGCTGTGACCACATGACGTAAGTTATATCTTCTGCTGCCTAGTGTGCAAGTAAGAAACTGATCCACAGTCCAGTTGTAGATGTGGTGCCGAGTTCTGTTATAGATGTGGTGTAACGTGGAAGGAATGTCCATGTGGTGACTGGGTGCCGGAACTGCTTAACGGACGAGCCCAGGTAATTGTTGACAGAGAGGCAGCACAGCCCTTAGCGCCTGCTATTCGTCAACAGCGAGTGTTTGCTATGGAACGGGAATTACAAGCAAACCACGAGTGTAATCATAGTGGCAAGTTTACTAGACTTGAAGGATCGCGGCGTGGTGAGGTATGTGAGATATGTGGGGCGAGACATTACAAGTATATCTTATCTTGTAAAAGTTGTCATATGCTAGCTTGCGAAGACTGTCGACGGCATAGAGTATAAATTATCAGATACAGATACTTGTTTGAAAGTATCGCGACCTTAAAACAATCTTAAAATACCGCACCTCACCTGTCACTAATGAAATGTAATTTTATTTCTTAAAAGAAAAAGATCATATATTTATAATTAAGAAAGCTTTACAAAATAGGAATTAATTTTCGCACTGGATTAGCAGCTTCCTAAGCTGACTCCTTGAGCTCCACGATATTCACCCGGTACGCGATGCTATTCTACCACAGGATCTGCAGAGCTATGACAGAGGGGGGATATAACTCCGTCATCCCCTCGATTATTACTCTTCGCGTGGTGGCAATAAATTCTTAGAGACCCGCTAGGCTTAGCGACGAATCCCAGTATTCCTTGCTCATTCGGTCCACGGTTCCTGCTATAAGTCTACCACTTGTTGTTTTCACTAGCTTATTTTTAACTGCTAAGTTTCCTCTTTCCACTTTATTACTTCCTCCACCGGTTCACCTTCCGTCTTAACGTATTTCTTCGTAGCCTCTAAGCTCGGTCCATGTGATAACTTTGGCGCGTTATAAGCATATATTACAATATTTTCAGCTGCAGAATTTATATGCTGGGGTCTTCTAATAATAAAAGATATCGAGGATGTCTAGAAACTTTTTAAACCGCATTCGGTTTACTTTGTAATTAAGATTCTATTAAGTTCGGGTATTTATTTTAAATGTCCCCTAAATTACTCGGCGTTAAACTAAGAGAATATATTTATATTACTTCGGATAAAAGGTCAAATTATAATACATAAGAGATGAATTATCCTTAATTATTATTGGAAGAGAATTTAGCTACATAATGCGTTATATACTAGAGGCTTGTATTTTTAAAGTAATCGAAAAGAAGACGCAAATTAGTCATCTAAGAGCAATTATTAATGAATGACAATAGATGAGGTACTTATAGAGATAATCACGTCTACGTCTCAAAGGGATGGTAAGCTATTTCTCTAGAGTTCGTTTTGAAGGGTGAGCATAAGCTAGAGTTGATGATACTTTCACTTGTCTATTTGCATCATCGAATTTAACCCTCAATCACTTCTCTATCCGGGCCTGAATAATCTCGGCCTTCTTGATTCCTTAACATATCCTCTTCTCGCAGAATACTATCAATTTCTTTTGAATCCCGGATACCCCAAAAGTTCCGACATGCCTTTACAAATGACTGTGATTTAGCTTCAAGTATATCTTCATCAACTGCGCCGAAGCAAAATCGAAGATACAGATATCCATCCGCTTCTCTAATTGTTTGATTAGCTGCAAAATCTCCACCAGGAACACACAATATTCTGTAGGGATACTCAGTGCAAGATATCCACAATGCCAGCATTAGACGTCTTGAATCGACATACGTCGCTAAAAGATGGCTGGAGATATTAACTTTCATCCAAAGAAACATTCCACCCATAGGCCAAGTAAAGCTGAACATTTCTGTTTCTTCTGATATCTTAGTGGTAAAGAATCTGTTCTTTTCAAATACTGTCGCCATTGTAATCATTCGTCGCTCATATGTATCACGAAGACCTTCAAGCCATTCAACCCAGCCTCCAATGCCCCAGCCGGCGCGTCGTTTGCTGTTGGTGGTTTCAGAGAATATGATACCATTGGAATCGCCAAGCATTTGTACAACTATAGCCTGCACAAATCCAGATGGCTGTTGTGTAGTGCTATCTGTTATTCTGAATAACTGTTCACATATGCTCGGTTGAGCAGTTATCCATCCTAGTCTGCAACCTGGTGCGATAGTTTTGGAGAAAGAATCTAATCGAATGACGCGCCCATCAATATCAATGTTCAAGAAACTTGGGACAAGTTCATCAAGGAATTGATATCCCGTAGATTTTCCTTTGAGAGATTGTGTACAGTAGTTGTGATTTTGACTGATGTCGAAATTCGAAAAATTGGTGTTGCAGTTTGTATCTAGTCGTGATGATCGATAACAGAGATGAAAGTATGGATCGTCCTCAATAATAATGAGATCATATTTCGAGCAGATCTCATATATCTCTTTCCGACGACAGAATGAAAGTATACCCGAGGTGGGATTTTGGCCTGTTCTAATTATATGTCAGCATAGCTTTAACCTTGCAACATTAAGACTTACGGGATGAGATAAATGACATGAGGTCGCTTCCCTCGTGCATAGTCCCAATTCTCAAGAACCTCAGATAGACTTCCGATCCCGTACCCTAGCATTCCTTCGGCATCCATTTTGATAGGAACAATATTAATGTCTCTCGGCTTAGCTTGTATAACTGGAGGTGCATATACAAATTCTTCAACTATCAAACCTTCTCTATCTCGCACATCATTCAAATATTGATCCCAGTGATTGAAAAGAAGCTCGTATATTTTCGAAAGTCCGTCTGCCGATCCACCATTGATTATAATATCTGCTTCCCCAGCATAGGGGATGTTTGAATGGTACACGTTGTTGACCAATTTTCGAAGCCATAGGTAGAGAGGTGGGTACCCACGTGCGCCCCCATATTGAAGAGCGGTATCTAGATTGATGTTGTACGCGAGATTGTCGCATTGAGTTGATCTTGGGATACGAACACTCTTAGATGTATGATTGGTTTCTGTGTCTGTAGTAGAACAATTTGCTGAATCCACAAGAGAAAATTCCAAAGAGTTGAAAGGAAAACTTCCTGGAAATGGTAAACCTGCATTCACTTATCATTATATGTTTCTAATCTTTTAGGAAACACTTAATATACCGCCAGCAAGATTTCCCATTTCTGGTACGCGAAGAAATTTGTAATATTCTTTCAACACGTTTGGAACTCGTTTCTTTGACGCGTTTGAGAAATGATGCGTGAAGTCTAAGGGTTGAGCGCTCATGTTGGAAATTGTTATTTCACAAAAAAATAATGTAGAGTATTCGGATCATCCAAATATTTTCGTTGCATCTTCTACTATTGACACTTATCATTCGCCCGGTTTTGGATGCGGTGAGAGCATGTATTGCACATAGCTAAAGGAAGGAGAGTCCGAAGCACCGGCTTGGCGGGGCTCAATAATCATCGCTTAACCCCGCCCCAGACACAAATTCATTGCATCCGTCGAATTGTACTTGATACTTTAAGTCAACGTTAACACCCCAAGGCGTAGAAGAATCCATTTCAGATAATTTCCAATGCCTTACAATCTTAGTGGTAGATGCGTCCTTGTCACTGGCGGCAGCCGTGGGTTAGGAGCTTTGATATGTGAGAAGTTTGCTAGCGAGGGAGCTCATGTGATGGTTAATTATGTCTCCAATGAAGCTAAGGCCAAAGAAGTTGTTAAAAAAGTAGAAGCATACAATGTGAAGGGATATGTAGTGCAGGGAGTATTGAATCCATCTTCCATCATTTCCAATATTCTCACTTACAACTTAAGGTCCATTCAACCCCCTCCTCCCCCACACTTCACTACCATTCCCAATCCCCTAACATCAACATCCCCACCCCTACTCCCCCCCAATATCTTCCCCACCCCCACATCAAAACCTTCAAAATCCATCAAATTCCCCCCTCCTCCATTCCCCCCTTAATACACCCCAAATAAACAACTCTACCCCCTCATTCCCTTAACCTTCTCATTCATCCCCCCCCCACACAACTATCTACCCCCCCACCCTCCACCCATCCTCCATCTCTCCCCACAAAACCACCCCCAACACTTTATTATATACACAACAACAACAACCCAATTACTCAATCAACCTCCCACACCCACCCACCACACCACCACACCCCAACCCACCCCACCACACCCCCACACCAACCCCACACCCCACCCCACCAACCCCACCCCACACCAACCCCCACCACACCCACACAACCACCACAACACCCCCACCACCAACACCACCCCAACACCACCACCCACCCCACAAACACCACACCCACCCCACACACACCCACCCACCACACCCCCAACCACCACCAAACACCAACAACCACACCACAACACCCCCAAACACCAACAACACCACACCCAACCCACCAACCCACACCCATCCACACACCACAAAACCACACCACCTAATAATAATAATCTCTCTCATCCTCTACCACACACACCCCACCACCCCCCACCCACACCACCACCACACCCCAACCACCCACCCCCCCCACCACACCCCCACCCACCCCACCACCACCACCCCACCACCCCACCCCACACCCCCACAACCACCCACCACACCCCACCCACCCCACACCACACCCCACCCACCACACCACCCCACACAACCCACCACACCCACCCCACCCCACCAACACCACCACCCCAAACCCACACCACCCACACCACCCCCACCCACCACCACACACCACCCACCCCCACACCCACCACAACCACCACCACACCCAACCACCCCACACACCACCACCACAACACCCACCCCACACCACCACCACCCACCCCACCCACACAAACCACACAACCCACCAACCCCACCAACCCCCACCACAACCCCACCACCCAACACCACCCACCCCACCCCACCAACACCCCACACCAACCACACCCCACACCAACAAACCCCACCCACCACACCCACACCCCACACCAACACCAACCACCCCACCACAACACCACACCCACCCCACCCCCCACAACCAACACACCCACCCACCAACACCACACCCACAACACCAACACACCCCAACACCCCACACCCACCACAAACACCCACCACAACACCAACCAACCCCACACAACACCCCACCACACACCAACCCCCACACCACAACCACCCACAACCCCCCACCACACCCAACCACCCACCCACCAACACCCAACCACACCCCCAACACCCCCACCACCCACCCCCACCACACAACACCCAACCACCCCACACCACCCACAAACACAACAACCCCCACCACACCAACACCCCCCACCACACACCACCCCCACCCAACACCCCAACAAACACACCACCACACCAACACACCCCACCCACAACACCACCCCACCCCCACCACAACACACCCACCACCCACCCACCACCCCAACCACCAACACCCACACCACAACCCCACCCAACCCACACCACCCACCCCACACCCCCACCCAACCAACCCCACCCCACCACCCCCACCCAACACCAACACAACCACCCCACACCACCCACACCCCACCCACACCCAACACCCACACCACCCCACCACAACAACCCACCACACCACACACCCACACCACACCCCACCCACAACCACCCCCAACCACCCACACAACCCAACACCACACCCCACCCACACACCCACACCCACCAACACACCCACAAACCACCAACCACACAAACCACCACCCCACACAACCCACCACACCACCCCCCACCACCCCACCACCACAACACACCCACCCACACCCCCACCCCACCACACCACCCACCCCACCCACACCCAAACCCACCACCAACCCCAACCCACCACCAACACCACCCCCAACCACCCACACCACCAACCCACCACCCACACACCACCAACCACCCCCCACAAACCACAAACCCCCACCCAACCACCAACACCCCCACACACCACAACCCCCCAACACCACACACCCCAACCCCCACCACCAACCAACCACCCACAAACACCCCACAACACACCCCCCACCCCCACCACAACCCACCCCCACACCACCACCCCAACACCCACCACCACCCACCCCACAACCCCACACCCACCCACAACCCCACCACAACCCACACCCACAAACCAACCACCACACCCACCCCAACCACCCCACCACACAACACCCCACCCCACCAACCCAACCACCCCAACCAACCCCCCAACACCACCCCAACACCCACCCCCCACCCAACACCACACCCCACACCCCACACCAACACAACCACCCACCACCCCACCACCCCCACACACCCAACAACCACCACCCCACCCAACCACCCCACCCCCCCACCACCCACCCCCACCCACACCCACCCAACACCACCCCCCCACACCACCCCCACCCCACCCACCACAACCCCCACACCCAACACCCCACCACCCACCCCACACCCACAAACCACCCACAACACCCACAACCCCCACCCACCACCACACACCACCCCCCACCCCCCACCACACACCCACCCCCACCACCAACCCCACCCACACCCACCCACCCCCCACACCACCCACCCCACACCAACCCCACCCACCCACCCCCACCCCACAACACCCCACCACACCCCACACCCACCCCACAACACACCACCCACACCCCACCCCCACACCCCCCACCACACCCCAACACACCCACCACCACACCAACACCCCCACCACCCCACCCCACCCCACCACCCCACACCCCACAACCCAACCCCCCACCCACCCCCCCCCACCACACCACCCACACCCCCACCCCACAACACACACCACCCCCCACCCAACCCACCACACACCCACACACCCCACCACCACACCCCCCAACACACCACCAACCCACCACCACAACCACCCAACACCCCACCACCCCCACCCACCCCCCCCCCACAACCCCCACACCCAACACACCCCACCAACCAACCCACCACACCACCCCCACCAACCCCACACCCACACCCACCCAACACCCCCACCACAAACCCCACCACCCCCACCCACCCCACACACCCCCCCACACCCCACACCCACCCACCCAACCCCCCACAACCCCACCCCCACCCACACCACCCACCCACCCCAACCCACAACACCACCACACACACCCCACCCCCCCCACCCACCCCACACCCCCACCCACACCACCACACCCCCCCACCACCCACCCCACAACCCCCCACACCCACCACCACCCCCAACAACCCACCACCCACACCACCCCACCACCCCACAAACCAACCCACCCAACCCACCCAACCCACACAACCACACCCCCACCCACCCCCACCAACCCACCCCACCAACCCCACCCACAACCCACCACCCCCAACCAACCCCACCAACACCACCCACAACCACACCCCACCACCCACCCCCACACCCCACCAACCCACCCCCCACAACCAACCACCCACCACACCCACCACCCCCCACCCACAACCCCACAACACCCCACCCCAACCACACCCCCCACCACCCACAACACAACCCCCACCCACCCCCCCCCAACCCACAACACCCACACCAACCCAACCACAACCACCCCACCCCAACCCCACACCCACCACCCACCCCCACACCCCACCACAACCAACCACCCCCCACCCCACCACAACCACCACCCCACCCAACACCCCCACCCCCAACCCACACCCCCACCACAACCACACACCCAACCCCCCCCACCAACCCCCACACCCACCCAAACCACCACCCACACCACCACCAACACCCCACACCCACAACCCACCCAAACACCACACCCACCCAACCACCCCACCAACCCACCCACCACCCCACAACCACACCCACACAACCCACCCACCACCACACCCACCACACCCCCCAACCACACCCACAACCCCCACACCACACCCACACCAAACAACCCCACACCCAACACCCACCAACCCAACCACACCCACCACCCCCACAACCCCCACCACCACCCCAACACCACCCCCACCCACACCACCCACCACCCACACAACCCCACACAAACACCACCCCACACCCACCACACCCCCACCCCACCACACCCACCACACCCAACCACCAACACCCCCACCAACACCCACACCCACCACACAACCAACACCACACCCCACCCCACCACCAACACCCCACACACCACCACAAACACAACCACCCCACCCACCCCCACCCCAACAACACCACACCACACCCCACCCCAACCCCACACACCAACAACACCCCACCCAATCACCCCACAACCCCCCCAACCCCACCACCAAAACACACCAAACCCCCATCCCACAAACCCAACCAAACCAACCTACCAAATCAACCCCCCCCACCACACTCCACCCCACCCCACCATACCCCACACAAACCCCACACACCACTCACCTCCCCCAACAAAACCACCCCAAACACCCTCACCACCCCTCCCACACCCACCAACAATCAACCCAATCACCACCACATCCCAACATATCCCCACACCAACCACTATCCCCCCCAATTAAAACAATAACCATCACAACCACCATTCCCCCCATACCCCACCCCAAACACAACAAATCCCCCACACCCATCAACCCACCCAACACACCACTTCATCCCCCAATCAACTCACACCCACCTCCCACCCCATCTATCCCAACTATCCCTCCCCCTACCCATCCACCCCACACCCCCTTCAATCTCCCCTTCAACCCCCACCCCCCACCCACCCCTACCCCTCAATCCATCTTCTCCTACCTACCCCCCCCCCCCATCCCAACCCCATCATCCTCAATCCCCCCACCCACCCCCCCTCCACCAACATTCTTCTCTATACATTCACTCTCTCCCTCCCCCCTATCACCCCTCCAATACTCACCCCACCCCACCCATATCCAACCTCCCTTACCCCACCCCCCTCTACCCCACCCCCATTCTCTCCACACCCACATACCAACTTATCCCCATCCATCCCCCAAACCCACACACCCCCCTCAACCCTCCAACCCCCCCTCACAATCCCTCCATAACCCACTCCTCCCCAATCCAACACCCTCACTTCCCACCCCCCTTCCACCCCCCTAAATTCCCATCCATACTCCCCCAAACCCCTACCCCCCCCCCCCCCCCCCTCAATCCAACAAACTCCACCTTCACCCCTCACCACCCCCCCCTCACAATCCCCCTACCTTCTCTCAACACAACCTTACCCAAATCCCCTTAAATTCCTCAACACTCCATCCATCAACCCACCACCAACTCTAATCCTCACCCCTCTCCACCTCACAACTACCTAACCCTAATCCCTCCACCTTATAACATCTTCATCCCAATCAATTTTCATTACATCAAATGCGAGTGGGAGTTATTGGAGGGGGG